>CM029367.1:3316223-3496223 GCA_017165825.1 Hepsetus odoe
ACATGTCTAAAGATACAAGGTTCTAGATAAAGGGGATCCAACCACTCAGCGTTCAGCATCAGCGGTAAACAAATCACCTGATCATCTGGAATCATCTGCACCTGTTTCTTCACTGCTCCATGTCTTCAGTTAGACACTGAGTTCACTGCGTGGCTTTAAAGCACTATTCTGTGCACTAACAATATATATATATATATGGCACCTTGACTGGACTGGCTGGGTAGGCGTCTCAGTGACTGCTTCCATGTGTGCATATTCATAGATAAGCCATCTGTGTGTGTGTGTGTGTGTGTGTGTGTGTAGGTGTGTGTGTGTGTGTGTGTGTGTGCATGTAGGGCATGACATTGTATCCTCTGCAGATTTGGCTCAGCTCCTCAGTCAGTGTGGGACTGACACTGGTAAGAGACAGAGCCATCTGCCTGTGTAACTAACACACACACACACGCGTGTGCACACACACACACATGCACGCACACACACACACACAGGCTCAGTAGACAGAGCTTAGACACAAGCCTGTTTGCTCTCTCAAACAAACACTCTTCCTCGTGTCCCGTCTCTCCAGAGAGGGACAGCTGGGCTCGGGCCGCGCGCTGTGCAGGCGACACATATTTACGCTCTAAAAAATAGACTCGCAGCACAGCGCGCTGACACACCGCACGGCCTCAGCATATGCTGGGCTTGTGTGTTAGTAGCTGTGTAGGTGTTTGCACAAAAGAAAGTGTTTGGCAGGATTGGAAGTGTGTGTCTGGGAAGCGATTAGAATGACTCATTTACACCCTGGAGGCCGGCCAGTAGGGCTGCACAATTAAAAAATTGATGAAATGTTGCGAAATTCAAGATTTCTTTTATCGAGAACTGTTTCTGTTTTGCGCCTGGGGAACAACGGCCATCGAGAACAATTGAACGCTTCCAGCACAGAGTTTTTCCCTCATAATGATGGCCTTTGCAACACTGATATCACAGCAGGCTGCAACGAACGGGCCCTCTTTCCCTTAATTACGTACTACGAGCATCCTGACCTCAAATGTTCCAGATTACGCGGGACGTCGGGGTGCCGAGGGGACGGCAGCATCCACAGATTGTGTAACCGCAAGTGCTAAAAATAATAGTTTCGGCATAAGCAATACCCGTGCACGTAGGATGGAGGAAGTGGCTAATGTTTTCGGCTTTGAGTGGCCTCGTAGAATTTTTTTTACATTTTTTTTATAGCAGCTACATCTACCACATGTGTCAGCTGTTGCAGACAAAGGTCTGATGGGTTGTCGGTTTCATCCAGAGTGGAAGAACAGGATCAGGGATTTGGTTTTCTGGGTTTTAATGTCATATTCAGTGAAAATTCAACCCAGAATCTTTTACAAGGAATAAATGTCATTTTGCATCCCATCACTGCGATATATCTCGGTGAGGAGGTGGCAGGTAGCTCATGGAGGTTCTGGTTCTGAGTGTCGTGACCTCAAATGTTCGGGCAAGTTCGCTAAAATTCAGCATCCGATTCTAAGGTGTGAAAAGAGGCGGATCGGTTCATTCAGGACCGAGGCTTCTGTCGCGTTAATATTTGTGAAGCCATTTCTGTACTGCGACGTCAGGGGGTTTTTCTGCATATTGTGCGGCTCTAATGCTCATTAGTAGCGAGTCAAAGCGAATTTGCCGAAGTTTTGCGAGCGATGCTCGAGGGTCTACGTCTCTGATGCTTTCTTCTCCGGCTCCATCTGCCCCAGTGTCTGGACAGTTGCACATACACACACACAGATGGAGAATGGTGGCATGGGGGAAAAGAAAAGGCCTGTTTGAAAGTGGCTGCGCAGATGTCGTGTGTGTGTGTGTGTGTGTAAGTGTGTGTGTGTGTAAGTGTGTGTGTTACTCTGCAGACCATAAGCGGATAGACTAGAGGGCTGGGCTCTTATAAAGGTCAAAAGGTTATAATGCATCCTCAACACTCAAATCAACCCAAAGATAAACCCTTAAAATCAATGTGCAATGTGTTATAAAAAATATATATAAAATATAAATGCTCATTATAAAGGAATAAACAAATAAGCCTGATTTAAACACTGGAGCGACGGTACCTCGCTCAAGGGTACCTCAACGCAACCTACTGACGGGACTTGAAACCCTGACCTTCTGATTATGGGTCCTAGTCCCAAATTACTAGATCAACCCTTCCGTATGTTTAGCATACACCCAGGGCAGCAGTAGCTTGGGAACAGTGACAGGGACGCTACCTTGCTCAAGGGTACCTCAGAGCAACCTACAGGTCTGGGACTCAAAACCATGACCTTCTGATTATGGATCCAAGTTCCTAACAACTAGGCCACCATGTCCTCTGACCTTTACAGCCACCAAGCCTCTTCTAGGGTGGTCCTGTATCCTTCTAGATACAAGACTCATGCAATAATAATGATACTCATAAAACGACCAATAGGGCTTCATTTGCCAATTGTGCAAAATACAGCTTCTGTTAGACATTTTATAAATGGCAGTAACAAACAAACGAGAAATGATTGTAAATTATAGGGTTTTTATGGGGTTGTCCGGTCTATATGGACAGTTCAGGCTTTCCAATCAAGCGGCTGCAGGAAGACTTACCAAGCGTGGCCAGAGGAGAGAACAGAGAGCGTTCAATTTAAATAATGGCTCACTAGATGTCTAAATTAGTGCACTCACTATCCGTCCTGCAATGGAGTAATAAGTGGGTAGGTCCAGCTAAGTGCTAGATAAAGAATAACCCTTAAATGAGGAGAAACCTAAAGAACAATCTCAGGCAAATGACATATGACCGACGATCTACGGCTCGCAATAACACGATACAGCCGGAAGGGTTGCAGTGTTTGTTGGCAACACGCTCTCCAGCAAGAGTTTTTACACTTTAACAAGTCATTCAGTCGAAAAGACATTAAAGAGTCGTTAATGATACGGACTGTTGTTTTGCTGCTGCTTTGAATCTTTTGAGGTTTTTCTTTTTTTCCCTCATGATGAAAACTGCAGCCCAGAGTCAGTGACAGAGGACGGGGGACAGTCATTACAGAGGAGGTGATCGACACAACAGAGGAAGCCTGCAGCTACACACTTATTTTTGTGAATTGCCCAAGTATTTAGCAGTAGTGGTGAAAAGACAGGAGGTGGAGGAGTTGAAGATGCTGAGATGTTCTTTGGGTGTGACGAGAATGGACAGGATTAGAAATGAGTATATTAGAAGGACAGCTCAGCTCAGAAGGGCATTTTGGAGACAAAGTTGGAGAAGCAAGGTTGCGTTGGTTTGGACATGTCCAGAGAGGAGACGAGGATTCTTTCGGGAGGAGGATGTTGAAGATGGAGCTGCCAGGAAAGAGGAGAAGAGCAAGACCAAAGAGGACGTGGTGAGAGAGGACATGCAGGTGGTCGGCTTGAAGGAAGAAGATGCAGAGGACCGGAAGAAATGGAGACGGGTGATCCACTCTGGCAACCTCTAAACGGGAGCAGCCGAAAGAAGAAGAGGTGGCCTAGTGTTTAAGGACCCTATGATTGGGAGTAGGTTGCCCTGAGGTACCCTTGAACAAGTCCCCATCCCCATCATACTGTCCCCATCACTGCTCCCCAGACGCTGGATATGGCTGCACACTGTACGGTGTGTGTGGGTTAAATACAGAGGATGCATTTCAGTGTAAGAATTTAGATAAATATATTTAAAATAATACAGTTATGTATGGAGGGATGCTCCTAACGATCCTGTTCCAAGGGGTTGCCCAGGAGCAGGATAATGAGCAGCAGGACCAAGAGGTTGTGGGCTCGAGCCCGGCTCCATCCTCTCCAGCTCCATTTGAACCCCTGAGCAGGACCCTCAACCCCGAGTAGCTCTAGAGAGACTTTAAATTGCATTCGATAAATGCTCCAAACACATCCAAAACAGGCTTTCATAATGATTTTCTTTTCTATTTAATGACTCGCGACAAAGGAATCAACCGGGACGCAACATCTTGTGCCAACAGTAAACACAATCAATGAGCGAACACTAACTTTCAGGCCTGTCGTTTTCTTTCTTTTTTCCTTTGCTGGGTTTACAAAACCCCAAGCCCGTCCTTCTACAGTGCATGAAGATTCGGTGAAGCCTGGGGAACAGCTTCAGGTCGTACGAATCAGTGATTCAAACGTGACTTTATTACGGCAAAAAAATGGGAAAAACTCATCTGGATACAGTTTCTCAAAGAGCATCAGTCACCACACTCTCGCACTCCCGAGACTCAAGGCTGGCCTCCAAGCCCCAAGACTCAATGGACTCCCACTCTGAACCCAGAAACCCAAGCCTTGAAAGTGACTTGCGTTAATAAACATGGAAAATAACAGCACCGGCCCACGTTTTCCACCCTTCAGAACAGACATGCGGTTTATTTGAAAAACGTAACAAAACATTCAAATCTTAACCTTAAATCTTAACAGCTGGAAGGCAATCCGGCGTTTAATGGTAACATTTTCAGAAGTACTTGTTTATGTAGACATGGCCATCATTTACAGTTAATCCCCAACAAGTAAAGCTCTCTAAACAAAGCATTTAAGCCTTTGCTGGGAAAAGAGTTCATCGGTTTTTTATTTAATTCCAAACATAAATGTTCCAGTTCTGCGAGGCCATCTTTGACTAAGGCGTCAGTTCAGGCCGTGACCGTATGGACATGTGCAAAAAGAGCTTCCACCGTGTACCATCTGAAAGAAAACAGGGGTTATGATACTCTTAATTACCCCCCAGTTTTGCTTTTTCTCCCAAAATCGGTCACCTGGTCAAAACAAGTTCAGGATGGTTAATTTAACACATTCGTGAAGTGAAAGCGACTAAAACACAGCAACACAAGGAAATACATCTTCTGTATTTAACCCACCGCGCAGCAGTGCCAGCCATATCCAGGGAGCAGTGATGGGGACAGTACCTTGCTCAAAGGTACCTCAGGGCAACCTTCTGGGATTCAAACCCATGACCTTCCGATATTGAAGCCTAGTTCCTGAACATTAGACCACCACCAGGGGCAGTAGTGGTCTAGTGGTTAGGGCGTTAGCCGCATGATCAGAGGATCATGGGTTCAAACCCCTTCCCGATAGGTTGCCCTGAGGTACCCTTGAGCAAGGTGCCGTCCCCGTCACTGCTCCCCGGGCGCTTTCAATAGCTGCCCACTGCTGCACGGGTTTGAGTGTGCATGGGTGAAATGCAGAGGTCCGATTTCGTTGTGGTTCATGTGTGCCGTGACCTTGCAATGACAAGGGTTGTCACTTTCACTTTCACCTCCCATTTCATTAGGACTTCATCCCATCACCTGAAGGCCTAACCAATCAGATACCTTGCTAAGCTAATCGATTCATTTTTTGTTGGGCAAATTTGAACTGTACGCATACAAAGCGAAATTAAAGAACTAATTCGATAAAATGCGCTAACATTTTGAACCATCCCTCCCTCCTCCAAGCTTTTAGGGCTCTGCAAAGTTCGTAAATGAGAAGCTCATCTCTTTTCAACACAATCATCTCTTTTATGCATCTGTCCAAGCCAGGTCTCCCACAGTGCGCAACAGCAAAAATGGTAACCGATTCTGTCATGTGATGAGCGGGACTGCAGCACAGGCTGCTGATAAATGGCCCCTGAATACGTTTCTGCCCAAACTTCTGAAAAACAACACTGATCTCAGGCCAGCGCGAACCTTCATCATCTGCTTTCACGGTGAGGAAGGTGCAGCGGGGAGCAGAGCATGCCAGATCCACTTAATCACACGGCTTTTAAGGAGTGATCTAGAACAGGCTCTGTCAGCCATTAGACCGGCCCGAAACGAGCAAACTGACAACGAGCTCACCCCTCCCTCCCCCTCCCCCGCCTCCAGAGACACTAAAGAATGTGCACGGTCCATCAACCACCTCTTCTAGACTTTCTAACCAAGAGTGGCATTGAAACATACACACACACGCACTTGCGTTTCCGCTCACGCACACTTATACTGTATGTACACACACACACACACACACACACACTCTCTCTGTCCTCTCCACTCTCCAGCAAACCTGTTCTCTCTGTTTTTAATTGGCCCTCATTAAGGCCCAAACTGCTGCTGTTGCTCCATTTTTCTGAAAAGTCTCCAGAAATGGTAATTAATGGCAGGATCTGTAAGAAAGCCGGCAATTAGCGGGAGCTGACAGGCGAGAAGAGTGCAGCGCAGGCGGCTTTGATGACTGCTGTTCGGCCAAGCCGATTGTTTGTTTTAGCCCGCAGGGCTCCAAAGGGATGAGCTCTGTTTGATTTAACGCAGGGGTTACACCGCACAGCTCTCTGTACCCCGTATTGACAGCCACGGAGAAAAGATCATTAATTTATACGGCTTTCCCGAGCGCCATTGTATTCAAATGAGAGATTCGGGACGGAGAAAAGCTTATAGAGCCAAGTTCATCGTTATCTCTTCATCGTCTCCTCAGTCTCTCCGTCGCTCTCGCTCAGTTCCCGCGTTAAGACGTTTGTCTGGTAACAATGCTAAACAAACGTATTCCTGAATCCAGTGTTCCAGTTATTTTAAGCTCAAAGTCATGCCTATATTTAACCCCATGCACACTTAGCCCGTGAGTGCGAGACACATTGAGAATGCAGTGCTGAAGACGGGATTTTTAACAGTCCTTTCAGTCACCCTGATGTGTGTGTGCGATTCTTTTAAAAGTGAAAGTGACAACCCTTGTCATCGCGAGGTCACAGCACAGCACACATGAACCACAACGAAATTGGACCTCTGCATTTAACCCATGCACAAAAAAAACGTGCAGCAGTGGGCAGCTATTGAAAGCACCCGGGGAGCAGTGATGGGGATGGTACCTTGCTCAAGGGTACCTCAGGGCAACCTACTTGTGAGGGAATTGAACCCACAATCTTTAGATGCCGGGCAATTCCCTCACCACTAGGCCACCGCTGCCCATCTCTTACAGCTCGCATTAAAGCTATATTTCATAAATAAATCTAACATGATTTTCCGAACTGAACCATCAGCTAGGGATGCGTTTTTATTCAAATATTAGCGTCAGCATTGGCAGATATGAAAAATATCAGATAGTATCAGTTAGACCTCTAACCAGCACCAACTGTGAGGTCTGACAGCAGACCTTCCTGTGATGGAATCTCTGGAACGAATAGTCTGGTGAAAAAACACGGATTTACAAAATTGTCCGCTAATCCTTAATGTCGTCGTCCTTAATGTAATAGATACGCAATTAGGACTAAGTACGCTCATCAGTGTTCTTCAGTTACTGAAGATATCGTTTGCTTGTTCTTCTTCTTCTTCTTTTTCTTTCGGCTGCTCCCGTTTAGGGGTCGCCACAGCGGATCATCCTTTTCCATTTCTTCCGGTCTTCTGCATCTTCCTCCTTCAAACCGACCACCTGCATGTCCTCTCTCACCACGTCCATAAACCTCCTCTTTGGTCTTGCTCTTCTCCTCTTTCCTGGCAGCTCCATCTTCAACGTCCTCCTCCTGATATACTCCTCGTCTCTCCTCTGGACGTGTCCAAACCAACGCAACCTCGCTTCTCCAACTTCGTCTCCAAAACGTCCAACCTGAGCCGTCCCTCTAATATTCTCATTTGATGATATCGTGTTATGCTCAGAAAAGAATGGTGTGATTTATCATGATCAACATCATCTTATCGCAAAAAGCAAAACTAAAAAGTCATTGCACGTCATGTTTTGGCCACACTTTCCTTTAGAAGTGGCTGATCTGAAATCATGTATCGTTAATCCTCTGCACGTCTATCTCAGTTTCTGTAAGAGTCTAACCTCCTTCCTCTCTCTTTCTCTTTCTAAAGGGGAGCCAGCGTTGGCTAAGGAGAACAACTGCCTGAATGCGGCCAAGGCCTGCAACCTGAACGACACGTGTAAGAAGTACCGCTCGGCCTACATCAGCCCGTGCACCAGCAGGGTCTCCACCGCTGAGGTGTGCAACAAGCGCAAGTGCCACAAGGCCCTGCGCCAGTTCTTCGACAAGGTGCCTCCCAAGCACAGCTACGGCATGCTCTACTGCTCCTGTCCCATAGGCGACCAGTCGGCCTGCTCCGAGCGGCGCCGCCAGACCATCGTCCCGGCTTGCTCTTACGAGGACAAAGAGAAGCCCAACTGCCTGGCGCTGCAAGCGTCCTGCAAGACCAACTACATCTGCAGGTGCCCGACCTCACTCCCTTAAAAGACACTTTCTTGCTGTCCTCACTGGAACGCAACATTGTTCACTGCATGTCTATTGTGCATCTTCTGGTACGATTAACTGTACCAATGCATTCGTTTTTCAGTTGTAGTGCTGAAAAGAAAGCGCATCACCCCCACTGTAGGAACCTTTTTTATCACCTTGACAGTCTGATGGACAGGTCTGAGTTTGATGAATGGCAGGAGAAAACCGTCTGATTGAATTGTCCTCTTCTTCTACGTTTGGCTACACCCGTTAGGGGGACGCCAGAGAGGATCATCCGTCCTGTCCTCTGCATCTTCCTCTTTCACACTGCCTGCATGTCCTTTCTCACCACGTCCATAAATTTCAACTCTATCCTTAACATCCTTCTCCTGAAATACTCCTCGTCTCTCCTCTGTACACGTCCAAACCTATGCGGTCTTGCGTCTCTGACTGTCCACTGTAAAGCCTCTCAGTCCCAGTGAAGGGACATGATGCTTAAGAAGAGAATTCTTCACTTCCAAATTTGCAACATTTTGGGTAGGACTTGCTTGGTGTAGAAGGGCCTGAGCGCTGACCTCAACCCCATCCAACACCTTTGGAATGAACCAGAATGGAGATTAGTGCCAGGCCTTCTAATCTAACATCAACGCCTGACCTCATCAAAGCTCTTCTGGATAGCTGAGCAAAAATTCCCAAACTTCAAAATCATGTGGAAAGCCTTCCAAGAAGAGTGGAAGCTGTGAAAACCAGGGAACAACTCTGCTCCAAAGCCTTTGCGTGTACTTTATGCCCTCATCTTACGGATGCCATAAAAGTTGTATGTGTAATGGCCAGACGTCCCAATACTTTAGTCTATGTATACTATCCTTTGAAACATCTTCTGCAATTATAATCACAATAATAATCTGGGAATCATGGCGTAGGCCTTCTCTCAGTGAGAAGCCATGACAACACTGATAAGAGCACAGATTAGCACGACACAGCAGTGCAAAGTGGAGGATTTAGAGGTGCGAACCGCTTTGGTGTGACTTGTGATTACCCAGCATCACCAGCAGGGACATCCGCCATCCGTCCTGACACCTTTCTGCTGGGAAATAAAGCACATATTAACGTGAGGCGCTGAACATGTGTGGTTAGGGCCATTACAGTAATTATGGAAGTCTAGCGATAGAGCAGCGGAGCTCAAATTTGGTTTGCTCGGTTCAGAGCTGCCCCCAAGTGCTGTAAATGGCTTGTTAAGGATTCATTAGATATGGTTTGCGTAAGTGCTCTATGTATCATTGCTCTATCACGGCGGTGTGAAGTCTCCAGGCTGCGAGAGAATGAATGCCTACGTAGTTGTTTAATGACCCGGCTCGATCGGAGCATCTGCAACCGCTCCCACCGTTCGGCGAGCTCGCCCGCAAATAAACGGAGGACATTTACATTGCTGCCCCTCGGTACCTGCACTAGGTACCTTCTTCCCACTCTCTCACAGGGTTTTTTTTTGTAGAGGCTAGATGAGTCTTGGAGGTTACCGTAGGCGGTAGAGGGTGGCGCAGCACACTGGGGCTTCTCTAGATCTGTGGAGATGGATTGACACCATCAGACTCCCACTAGTCCCACACCATATGTCAGGAGCATCACCGCATCACATTAATTCAGCTTTTCCTCCTCTGTGCTTAGCAGCAGAGTGCTGCTGTGGGACTTCGGGAAAGTGTAGGAGTGTGCAGTTAGTCTGTACCGAGATCCGAGATGGGGGTTTTAAAGCCTGCACTGAAAAAAGAGTTTACTCCAAGATTCACTGATTTAAAGACACTGATTAAATGTAACCGTTGGCAACAGTCAGTGGTCACTTTGCATGGGGATTAGGCAAATGGTTTCTCACGTTTACAGGAACGATCGAACTGCTTTTAAGCTTTTTGTTGTTTTTTTTTTAAGTAAAAGGAAATTTTCAATGATGTTTATCACATGACCAATCGCTTATTCTTGACGATCGAGAAATCGATTTAATCTTATTCGCACTCTGGAGGACACCTCTATGTTCCTCATGTTTTAAACTAAGACTAACAAAGCTCCACTGACTCAACAGAACCACCAATAATGGTTAATTGAGCTTCCAATTACAGACACTAATGGACTTTTAGATAATCCGTTTGAGTCTTGGTTCCTCCCATGGTTTCTTCCTCCAGTTTTAGGGAGTTTTGTCTCCGTCGCCCTCGGCTTACTCACTTGGGGCTCGGATCGGATTCTGTAAAGCTGCTTTGAGAGCTTTATAAATAAAACTGACTTGACTTAAAGAGCCTTATTGAATACAGTGGATCATAGATTGAAGGGAAATCTCAAGTTTAATTTGACTGAACTGGACAGTTAATTCCTAGAAATCAAAAAACATGCAGATCAAATGAGCCACAACAGAGTTCATCCTCATAATTTAACGTCCGAGAATAAAACACAAATCGATAGACCAGATTATC
Organism: Hepsetus odoe; assembly: GCA_017165825.1. Taxonomy (NCBI): domain Eukaryota; kingdom Metazoa; phylum Chordata; class Actinopteri; order Characiformes; family Hepsetidae; genus Hepsetus; species Hepsetus odoe. Next base: position 3,326,826 of record CM029367.1, read on the forward strand.
TTACTTGTGGAGGCCATCAAAGAAATAATAAGTCATTGATACTGAAGATTGTCTGATTTTAGAAAACTGGTTGAACATATCCACTACTCCCATGTGTTCAATTTGGTCTAGATAAGCAGAAATCTGCTCAGACTTCCCTCTACAGCTAATAGCTCCCCCTTGTGGAGAACTTTCAAAATGCTAAACATGGCTTTAAAATGACCAGTCAATGAAAGTCAATGTGTCTAAGCCTAATAACTTAGTCTAACCTTATGGCGGAAGGCAGAGAAACACTCTAGATGGGACACTTATAAATCTATTTTTTTTATCAAGTGATTGATTAATCAAAACAGACCTACAGCCCTTCTTTCTTTTATTTGGCCTGGAAAAAGTACATAATCCTTACACTTTCAGTCAAGAATGAGTCAGCGGTTGGTGGATGGAAAAGTAAATCTTTCATGCGTCTCTCTTTCAGGTCTCGTTTGGCAGATTTTTTCGCCAACTGTCAGCCTGAGCCCCGGTCACTGTCTGGGTGTCTGAAAGAGAACTATGCCGACTGCCTCTTGTCCTACTCAGGCCTCATCGGTAAGCCCACAAACCTTTCGCTCTCATTACTGTTACCGAAACAGAACAATTCGCATGATTTCTGTTTTTTTTTTTCACTTTATTATGTAACGAACACAGTCCAGCAAGCTGTTTTTATGAGCAAGGTAAGTCATGAATACGATCGGTCATACATCCAGCATCCAGGGAGCAGTGTTGTGGACGGTACCTTGCTTAAGGTTACCTGAGGGTAAACTACAAGTCTCGGACTCAAACGCACAACCATCTGATCATGAGGTCCCTAACCATGATCAGGCCCCAGTGGTCCCAGTAGGTTACCCTGAGGTAACCTTGAGCAAGGTACCGCCCCATCGCTGCTACCCGGGCGTTGGATCAGGCTGCCCCTTCTGCACGGTGTGGGCTAAATACAGAGGACGGTTTCACTGGGGGTCACTGTGACTTTTACTGTGGCAGTCACTTTCACTTTTACTCATTTTTACTGAACACGATTGAGGATCTGTTGGAAGAACTGGACCGGGGCAGCAGTGACCTAGTGTTTAGGGTCTAGGTCCCAGGATCAGAAGACTGTGGCTTTGATTCCCACAGTCTGCGTTGCCCTGAGTTACCCATGATCAAGGTACCGTCCCCAAAACTGCACCATAGGTCCTAGTTTTGGCTGCCCACTGCTGCACGATGAGTGTGGGTTAAATCCAGAGGATGCCAAGTGACAAATAGTCACTTTCACTTTTTGCTTTCACAAAGTAGTCCAGGGAGGACCCTCCTCGCCACTTACAAACATTTTGGTGCAAATGCCACACATTGAGAAGTCGGAGCTGATTGATCAGAGTTGAGCGTCTTATATTTTTGTTAGTTTTTAAAGATGTCAAGGCCACGTTTCTAAGATGATGGCGTAAGGATGCCTTCATACTGCGCTGTCTTTTTGGGCAATTCCAGCGAAATGACAGTCTCAGAAGCTAACGGCAAGCGTCTCCGTGCTCACTCTGTTCTGCTCTTCTAAGCCTCATTAGTGACTGCTCTCCTTACTCAACTTTGACTGCTGTAGTGTTGCACAACTCAACCCTGAGTGCTCTTAGCCCTGCCAATGCCATCGCTTATGCTCCCGCAATAAACCTCCTGCTGCTGCTAAACTAATCTGTGTCTTTTTCAGACAACCGTAATTCCTCCCCTACGCCCACTTTTCATTTCCATGCGCAGTTAGAGGATCCCGTTCCCAATCGCGTCCACACAATGAGACCGAAGCCGTTACAAAATCCTTCATCATTCCCAGTCGTTACACGTGCCGCCAAATTCTGCAGCCAAAAGGAGAGCATAGAGACGGGACTGTGGCAGGACGAGCTGTAAGGAGAATAGAAAAAGTAAAGCAGTAAAGAAAAATGGGAAAACCACCACGAGGCGCACATTTGGAAACCAAAGAGCGGACAAAGAGGCAAGCAAATCCTTTTGTGTCCCTGTTTCCTCGCTATTGACTCGAACTCTGCCTGCTTCGTCTATCACATCATGCCAGGACGCGGCAGAGAAGCATGCACACCATAAAAAAGCATCCACTGGTGGAAACCCCATGCCAGTCTCCCATGAAACAAAACCAGTGCATCTGGCACAGTGAAAGCACCAAAAGCAACTTCTGTTTTAACCCTTGAAGGACCTCCAGCAAGTGCAACACGTCTGAATCCCAGCGGTTACTAAAAACAACACCTTATATGGAAGTTCCAGGGTCGAGTCTTGAAGTCTTTAAGAAAAGAGTCCGCCCGTATGCTTTAAAACCAGCTTGTTTTTGTTCCAAGACGTGGATTAAAGCTGATACAGAGTATAAAATCGAACAGTTTATCCATGATGAGGTTTTAAAATGGTAAAAAAAAAAAAAACAATTTAAAAAACGAGGCTGTCAAAAATGTCCATTGTGAGTTTTTAGTTTAAAAAAAGATTTTCAGAATTGTTTGTCTCATTTTTTTTATAATTTGTTAATATAAAAAGGAATTATTTCATTAATTGTGATGGAAATTGATATTAGAAATTCTATACTCGTTCGTAAAAAAAAACACAGTTAAGCAGAAAAGGGCAAAATATACCCTGGTCTTCAAAGGAATATAAGGAAAAGGGATCTGTTCTCTACAGAGCTCCGTTCTTGAAAATAATGCATGTGTGAGATACAATAAAGCAGCACTGTGCAAAAGTTTTAGGCAGGTGTGAAAAAATGCTGTAAACAGAACGCTTTCAGAAATGGAAGTGTTCATCATTTATTTTCATCAATCAGCAAAATGCAGTGAATGAACAAAAGAGAATCTAAATCAAATCAATATTCGGTGTGACCACCCTTTGCCTTCAAAACATCATCAGTTCTTCTAGGTACACTTCACACAGTTTTTGAAGGAACTCGGCCGGTTGGTCGTTCCAAACATCTTGGAGAACTGAGCACAGATCTTCTGTGGATGTAGCTTCCTCACATCCTTCTGTCTCTTCATGTGATCCAGACACACTGGATGATGTGGAGATCAGGGCTCTGTGGGGCCAGAAGAACTGATGCTGGTTTGAAGGTAAAAGGTAGAAACACCAGATATTGATTTAAATTCCGTTTCAGCCATTTCTATTGGTCTGTTCATCAGCAAATTTGAATGCAGCTGGAATTTTTTCCAAAAAGCAACCACAAAAAATGGATATACTAGGATTTGTTTTGCGACCTTAGGCCTAAATCTGAGTTTTCACCCTGCACTGCGTAGACGTAGGACTATCTTTATGAAGCAAGAGCTGTAATTGGTTCACTGACGTGTCTGTGTCCCCTGACAGGTACAATAATGACGCCGAACTACCTGCGCTCCCCCAAAATCAGCGTGTCTCCCTTCTGCGACTGCAGCAACAGCGGCAACAGTAAAGAGGAGTGTGACAGATTCACAGAGTTCTTCACCGACAACGTCTGCCTGCGTGAGTAGCAGCACCGTCCTCCGTCTCTCCACTTCATTCGTCTTCTCTCTTTACCTGAGATTTCCATTCTTCATCCACCTTCATGTTCACGTTCACGTCGTTCTTCTGTGTGTGTTCGCTCTGCATTTCTGCTGCTTTCAGCCACCTGTCAGACCTTTTTTTTTGTCCACCTCTTCTTTATAAGATCTTCTTTCTGCGATTTAGATTTTCCCTCCCAGGTTTTTCTCCGCTCGTCTGTAGCCACTGTCCTGTCACAGTGCAACAGTGAAGCTCCAACAATTGTTTAAGACCATTATCTGCCTCATCTGCCCCGTTACGGGACATCGGGACATCCCGAACCCTTCTTCTCTTCCCAAAAGGCCAGGGGACGAGAGAGTCCATGTCTTCTCTTCCAAGGAAAGCGTAGACACCTTGAGTTCTCAGATATTTCACACTTGATCTGAGGAACATATCAGTGACTCTTCTGGAAGCAGCTTTTAAAGGACTGGAAGGATTGATTCCGATTTTATACTGAGGTTTTATATGATAGATAGATAGATAGATAGATAGATAGATAGATAGATAGATAGATAGATAGATAGATAGATAGATAGATAGACATTTCACACACACACACAATGTCTTTCTCTGCCCCAGTGGGCTTCTGTGAAAGTGGATGTGAGGGCATAAAGATGGACAGGTCTCACAAAGTCACTCCTTCCATCTCTCCCTCTCTCTCTCTCTCTCTCTCTCTCTCTCTCTCTCTCTCTTGTGTCTCATTAGTGTATCTCAGTGTTAAAGTGCGCTGACAGGTGTGGGGGCGACTCTCTCAGGCCCTCATGCCTGTCTCCTGCCGCGGGCCACACACACACACACACACACACACACACACACACACACACACACACCCACCTATCTGTCGGCTACTGCAGTACGGCCATAAAGCAGCAGCACTCTGATACAGCAGTTCAAACAGGGCATCGAATTAAAATGTAACAGCTAGAATCTCAGTGGCAAAATGTCTGTGGTCCAGCACTAGTCTAGTGACGCGCCGTCAGTTCTGATATAACTCACATCACTGCTTCACTAAGTGATCAGTGTGAAGTCCAATCACAGAGTCTGTTGCTAAAGTCATCCTAAATATAGCCTGAAATATTATAGGCCTTATGCTGTAAAGAGACTTAATATTGCTGAAAGTAAATAATTAAAGATCCATATTTTGGATTTGTATTAGTTTGCCATTTTTGTTTAGGGTGGTGCCTCACAGTGAGAAGAGCCTGAGTTCGATTCCCAGGCGGGACGGTCCAGGTCCTTTCTGTGTGGAGACATGCAGGTCATGTGGATTGGAGATGCTAAATTGTCCATAAGTGTGTGTGTTTCTCCCTGCCCTGCATCCAGGGTGTGTCCCCACCTTTTGCCCTATGACCTCACTTGGGATATTATTCTTATAAATCCTTATCAGTCATCCTACAGCACATGTCTATTTTTTTACTTTAACCTAAGTCACTCAAATGGGTAGTGATTGATTCTAACATCTCTTCATCTTCTCATACCTCAGACAGGCAGTTTTTCAGCTGCACAATGTGGACAAATATCAGCATCATGATTATTCTGTTACAAACAGCAACTGCATTGCAATCTCCATCCATTAAAAGGTCCATGTCATCACTTTTTCTTGGATTAAAATGCAAAATTTATTTTTGTAGGAAAGTGAGACAGTAGGCGCAGGGATGTACGCGCAAACACATGTTAACGTTATTCTTCAGCGCAGCCTGAACTCTCTTAGACGAGCTTTCGTGTCATTTCTGTAAGTCGTCTTCAGGAATAGTCCTCCAGGCTTCTTCAAGACTACGCTTTAAAGAACAGAACATTTCTTGGTTTTAAAAAATGCTCCAAACACGTGAGAAGGTTCTGGGTTGCGTCCCAGGTTGGGCTGTCCGTGTGGAGAGTTCTTCCGTTTCTGCATGGGTTTCCTCCCACAGTGCAAAGACATGTCATGAGAACTGGAGATGCTAAACTGCTCTGGGATAGACTCCAGCACCACCCATGACCCTAACCAGGATAAACGGTTATGGTAGGGTGGTTGGAGGAGGTCTTCTAGAGGTTGGATACTTGCCTGTGAACTAAGAGGTCGCAGGTTCAAATCTTACCTCCAGCACTACCAACACTGGTTCCTGAACAAGGCCCATAAGCTCCACTCCAGAAAGACTGTCCCTGTGATTAGGAAATGGACAGTCTGCTGAATGCTGGAAATGTAAACGGTAGTGAGTGAGAGCTTCAAACACAGCAACATGAAAAAGCTGCACCTACTTGCCAAATAGCATATCAGTACATCGATGCAGGTAACGCATTTGCCGGGACGGGGTCCTGACCAGTGCAGAAAGAGGGGCGTCAAAGATTAGCCATGCTAGTTGAAGAAAACTCTACGTTAATCAATAACCAGGTCCGTTGCAGATGATTTACCACGTGACTGATGTACAGGGCCGACAGCCGATAATCAGACCGCTCCGTTTCAGAGGCAGTCAGCAGCGATTAATTATCAGAGTGGGAATATTTACACGTGCCGTATTTACCCAGCTGAAGGCTACAGATGGGCCGCTCAGACTTTTTAGCCACAAACGGAGGCGATTTCAGGGACAGGGTTTACATATTTACATGCACGGCACCGTCGTTCATCCGCAATTTATTCTTCCTGTCTCTCTAACACAAACAGCACTGTCCTAGGATGCAGGAACAGGTTACATGTACTTCGGTACATTTGAAGCCTGAAGGCAGAAACAGTGTCATATGCAAATGGCCTCATGCTCCAAGCAGCGGATCACTGGGACTAAGACAGCATACACAATGTCATCTTCAACTCTGAGTGCAAGATTCCCCACTCATGTTATCATGCCTTGAATGACTTTTCTGTTCTGCCATAACCATGTAATCACTGCTTTAGCCTGAAACAGAAACGTGCCAAACATACATTCACTGACATTTGGAAATGTCAGGACATCTAGCAGATAAGGGGTGCAAATTTCAAATTTGCACCCTTTGGTACCATAACCTTCAATTCTCTCTCTGTTTATCCGTGCATGTGTGTCCTGATTTATGCCTGTCGTGCTCGTAGGTAACGCGATCCAGGCGTTTGGGAACGGGACAGACGTGAGCGTGTGGCAGCCCATGCCTCCGGTACAGACCACTACCTCCATAACTACCCCATCCCAGAGAGCACGTGACCGGGAACGGTCGTCCAACGCCTTGGAGCCCGGGACACACAATCAGCTGAACCCTGGAGACTCCCTCTACCAATTTTGTGGAAGCCTGCAGGTCAGTCACTCTTTCAAGAGCAAGTTTTGAGACTCTCTGTTAAAAAACAACGCCCGTCCTGAGAGAATAGGTGCCCCTGCCAGGTCGGGACAGGCTCTACAGGGTTAAAAACGCCCCATGTGATCCAGAGCTGGGTTAGCAAAATGATTTAATGAATTAAAGCTGCCACAATGACACTCAGGCACCACATGTGTGCTCGCATACCTCCAGAGGAGAAGGATGCAACACTGGGCAGCGCAAACCGAGTTAATGAGTGTGAGTTTTGTCCGTTTCTGCTTCGCACTGTCCTCCGAGATGGAGCAGCTGTGAGAGGGAACAAAAGTGAGAGACAGAAAGACAGAAGGCAGGCTCATGGGAAGTGCATGCAAGTCTGGCGCATCGATTAAACACTCCCACTACAGACCGAATTAATCTCACTCATGAACCAGCGTCACAGCTCTAGGTCAAAGCTACACAGCCGCACTCACACATACGTCGCATTCATTTAAGGGGGCGGAGCCTTTTGGACGTATGTACGAATACGTACGGACGTATGTACTACCGTCGTCCACAGTCCAAAAGCAAGCATATCAGGTGGACTGAAGATGCTAAACTGTCTCACACGACACACATCTGTTTAGTCACCCAATCATGTTAAAAGGAGTGTTTTGATCAGGCCATTATGAAGGCCAGCCAATAAGAACAGAGAAAATTTACATACTTCGGATTTTAACGGCCCGGTAACAGATCAAAGAGAACTGAATTGTTTTTGCTACGTTGCCCCACACACGTCTGAAATCATTACACAGTGAGGCCTTAGAGCATCAATCCGTCCAGCATGCTGCCTTTACACTGAAGCAGGAAAGGGGTAGGTCAAAAAAAAATGAATCATAAAACGTGAATATGAAAACACTTTGAGGAGTTCTCGCTTCTTCGTCCTGAGCTCCTTCTCTCGTCGCCCAGCTTCAGTTCTAACAGCCACTGAGGAATCCATTCATTATACTGTCACGAAGCCTCCTACACCAGCACTATTCTTCTTCCGTTAACTGTGCACACACACGGTGCCTGTGCCAAGCGCAGAGCGTGCTTGCAGAAGCAGTAGGGCTGCAGGGCTCCAGCAGGGTGGGCCATGGGCAGCTCGAACTCATCTGCATAAAACTCATTTCCCCCGCGTGTGACGACAGCCGCCGTACAGCCAGCGCTCTCAGCCAGATTTTACAATCCAAACGGCGGGCTGCCACACGAGTCCGTGTGTGCCCACAGGCCTCCAGAGCTGAAATCATCCAAACACAATTTCATATTTTGCATCTGATGTATATGTGTAATCCCAATAAGTCTGACCAACTCACATGTTAAGCAGCATGTGCACCACCGCACCATGCCTTAACTCTCAAATCTTCTTCCGGAAGCAGACGTGTCTGCAGTAGATGTCTTTTTTTTTTTGCAATTGACTGAACATGTTTGATTTTTTTTAAACGTTTGCTTTAATCGATGATTTCTTCTCCTAAATTGATAAGAAGGGCCTCATCAAGAGTAATCAGGCTTCCTCAAAACCACAACTTCTAAAGAACAAGTGATTCTCCTGCTATTGCAACTCACGAGATGATCCATGCGACAAAAATATTGCTTTGAGAAAGGACTGCATTCCCACATATGAACATTATCACATCTGTGAAACATGGTGGTGGTAGTTTCATGACACGATGATGTTTTTGCTGCATCAGGATCAGTACTGGGACAAAGTCTCTTTACGGAGGTTCTCTTAATCTGCCTGACAAATCAGATGATCAGTAAAATCTGATGATGTTTAGGACAAATTCATATGGAATACAGGAAAGGATAAAGGATTCACTGACTTTAAACAGTTCTTCTCGTGTTTGCATGGGTTTCCTCCAAAAGCGTGCATGTCAGTTGGTCTGGAGGTGCTAAATTGCCGAGAGTTTGTTTGCATGTCTGCCCTGCGACGGGCAGCTTGCCCATGACATTCTTCCACCTTTCGGCCTTTGAGAGCTGGGACAGACTGCAGCACCACCGAAAAAGCTGTTTAGATAATGAAAAGCAGATCTGAAAACTTCACTGAAGAAACATTGAGCGCTTGCACATGTAACTGAGGCATCTGTTGCAGCTTCAGCTGCTTTTTAGGTGCCGTACCACACGTCATCAGTCGGCAAGTCATTTTAGTACAGAAGGCTGTAGCTGATGGGACACAGCTTGTCCATTAGCGTAGTTGTCACCATGGCAATGGCTAAACAGAAGAATGACACATAAAATCTGGCCTTTAGTTTGCAGCAGCTGATTTGTTAACAGCTACTGCTGGAGGAACCTGTAGGCTAATATAACGTTGTGCCTCCAAAACGACTTCTCCCAAGGCTGCACTAGGGTAGTGCCTTTTCCGTTGGTGAGCTAAAACAGAGCAGATCAGGGTGCGCTTTAGCCCAGCGCATTAGGCAGGGTCGCGTTTGCTCTTGGTTAATGTCTGTAATAAACAAAAGAACACCGCAGCAGAAAGCTCAGTCGGGGAAACTGCACTCGAGTCATTTGGACCTAAAACTTTTCTCCAGGCCTCAGTTTTCACCACTTCTCCATCATTTCTGTTCTGGGCTCATCCAGTTTTAGGACCGTGACATGGTCAAGTTCAACCTGAGCGTTTCTGGAGTGTGTTACTGTGAATTGCTGTGCCATAATCCTCTTTCCTTTCTTTTTTTTTTCTGTGTTTCTAGGCTCAGAAGCTGAAGACCAACAACACAATAGATGCATTGTGTGTGGTACGTGGACTCTTCTAATTCGTGTGAAGGAAATATAGTCCAGGAGGTTTCAGTACCTTCATGCATCAGTTGTCAAAGAGAGTTACAGCATCTAAAAAGCTGCAGTATGCATCAGGACATTAAAGATCCAGTATGATATTATAACACTGTGACCTAGTGAAAAATTCCAGCCGACCTTTGACCTCGTGCTCAAGGGTGCGTCCTGCCCGACGTGCTCGTGGTCTTTGTAGTGGGTGATGCGGAAATGTGAGCGTTGCTTATCTTTCGCCTTTTAAAGTTCACTAAATGTCATTGTACATAATAAAAGCAGCATTACACACCGGAGTGACATTTAGTGTTGCTGCGACAAGTCCAAACAACATTAAAACGTGACGGCCATTTTTCAAGACTTTTTTCATCTCAGCCATCTGAACCCACGTAATGTATATCACATACAGAATGGCATTTTTAAATCTTATCCTGACTGAAAATGCGCCTCTCAGTTGTACAGTATAAGTCACTTTATGGGATTTAGCTGCGTTTATGCCGTGTAAGGCGGGACGACTCGTAAAATCCTCAGCCCTCCGGGGTTAGTCATTATTACAGCTTCCAGAAAGAAATTCTAGCGACTCTGCAGCAGGGGAGGTTCAGTGGTTGGTGCTGTCCCATCGCAACAAGAAGATTGTGGGTTTGATTCCCAGCCTGGATCCTTTTTGGAGAGTTTGCACCCTCATCTCCGTGGGATTGGTTTTTCTTTTGCCCTAAGAGCACTGGGATAGGCTCAAGCAGTGCTTCTCAATCAGTGAAAATAAATAATCAATGTAATAAAATTAGCAGCAAAAACTGAAGTAAAGGATGGACGCAAATGAAAGTGACTATCTGTCATCGTCAAACACAGCACGCAGTGAAACACAACCAAATACGTCCTCTATGTTTAACCCACAAACCGTCCGGCCTTATCAAGTGCCCCAGGGAGCAGGGGCGGGGACATGACCTTAATCAGGAGTACCTCAGGACAACCTGCTGGTCTGGGATTCAAACCCACAACGTTCCACATGAAGAACTCGGCTTTGAAGGCTTCAAAGATGTGCAACACAGCACACGTCCATGCTCACCATGATCTCCGCTTGTCCTGAGAAAATTCTTATTTATATTATGAAGGTTTAGATTCTTGGAGTCATTTCAGTCTAAGAAGACACTGGACAACAAGGTACATCTTTGGTTCATCAAGGTACAAACAGTGTAAATGGTCCCTCAGTGGTACAATGTAACCCTTGAGGTCTAGTTTGTACCTTAAATATGTTTTTTCCTGGAGAAAGGCGGCTGATTTGTAACCTAAAGTTTTAGAGTAGAACAGTATAATAGAAAGCCTAGAGTTGGGATATATGCTGTAAGTCCACCTTAAAATATACTCCTTAAAGGGAACAGGAATACTGAGGGTTCTTCATACCCTTGATGGAACCACCCCAATGACTCATGAGGTACCAGCCCATCTGAATCTTGGTGTTCAGGCCACACCTAGTTTAGGTGCTTGTCATGTCATGGATTTAAGCTTGTCTTTGCTGAGCAACAGTTTTCCAGACTTCACTGCTGAAACGTACAAATTGGTGAATTCATTTTCTAATCTAATCCATATTTCCATGCATTTCTCCTAGGATCCCCAGATTGACGACGCCAGCTCCTCCAACTCCATCACCGGAAACTCCTCTGAGCGGCAGGCTTCTCCATCAAGCCTGAGCTCTCTACTGCTCCTGCTGGTCCTTTCCCTGCACTGCACCCTCACGGCCATTCCCGCCCCATCAGCGCGGTTGTAGCCACCCGGAAAATTCAAAACATGGACGCTCACAATTTGTACAAAACCGATCTCTGTTCCCGGTCCACCCGTTGTACTCATCTCTGTCTCCCCTTTCTCTGTCACTCTTCTCACGGCTCCGGGTTTCAGGAGCTTTGGTTCATGCTGTGTTGACGCAACGAAAAGTGATTTTTATTTTTTTTTTTGGTGTGTTTGAGTTTTCTCTCTGTTCCCTGTTTGCTTTTTTTCGGGAGAAGAACACATAAAGGAAGGGTGAGATTTACCAGAGGTCTTGCAACATTCCAGGAGGGACCACAGGGTGTTTTTTCGAACGGCTTCTGGCGAAAGATCAGGGAGGTCAACAACGGAGGCTTCATGCGCGACCACTGAGACGCAGGCAGCTTTGTCAAGTGAATCTCATCTGTGTTTCGCGTGCGTTGTGTGCTTACCGATATGAAAAGCATTGACTTACGTCCTCCAATTACAAAGGGGAGCACCATTGGAAGCATTCGCTGAAGATTTCCTCACCCAGGACATGCAGAAAGAAACACTGATCCATTTCCCAACTCTAAGCGTACCACGCATATCAAAGCCTCACCTTCACGACAGAGACCTCTTTGGAGTAACCGAGCAACACACACACACAAGGTCGCTGGGATTTGATGAGCATTCTTATGGAAAGATCGCGGACGGAGCATTTTGAAGGACAAAGGTTGCTCATGTAGTGTCTACTTAGAGGGAAGCGTAATGGGTTACAGTGCCTGAGTCAGCTTAGCGGTGGCACTGGGTATCTGGAACCATAGTACTGTGCAGAGCAGAGTGCCTCCAAGCATGTTTATGCAAGCCAGACATAAAACCTTCTCTCTGTAATCGTTCCCTCCATCATGAACCAGCCCGAATCGCCTGACGACCCTCCGCCCTCGAGAGTGTACATCCATATTGCCTTTATAATGTCGCAGTAGACTGTGCTTGGACCACCAAGTCCAAATGAATTCTGACAAAGTCCTGTATGTAAACTATAGTCCTTTTTTTTGTATTGTAACCATTACAAAAAGGGGTATCATGGCTGCATCTTATGTAATTTGCTAGAATAACCTTGATATTGATTTCCGTGGAGCGTTAGGTTTGATTTGAAATGTACTCGCAAAGCATGTGCAGTTAACCACTCCGGTCGTTCCACGTTTACGGCTTTTTAAAGCCGAGCAAAAAGAAAAGTTCCTACGTGTTATTTAGGCATCCAGCTGTTATAAAAATGTACACCTGTATCTTAAAAATGGCTGGATGCTTTTAAGGGAAAGTTTTCCTTTTAAGCCATGTTGCTTCTTTTCAGTATACATCATTGAAAGGAGTGCATCTGGAACGACTGCTGGCCCTAATGGTACCCCGAAGTTAATACAATGTTTAGAAAGAGAAGAAAAGGACTCTTATTTTTATATCTTTTTGCATTCTGTTTCAACCAGAAGACTCTTGGCCATGTTACCAAACCAGACGGCTTACTGAATATAGCATGGGTCATAATTGCAATAAAGGTTTGGGAGACATGGTGTTAGCTGCACTAGATGGACGTTTCCTAGGGCAGCTGATTTGCAGCAAGACCTACACTGAGTGTACAAGACTTTAGAGATGATTTTCTAACATCCCATCGCACTTTAGACAGCTGGCCTTTCACTCAACCAATTACAGAATAGCGGTCACCAACCCTGAGCCTGCAGCATCGAGTTCAAACCCCCTGCCAACCCTTATATTTACTCCCGATTGGCGTCGGAAGCTTTTGTGGGATCTCCAGGAGGATGGCTGGAGACCAACCTGCAAAATTCATGTCAGCCTTCTGCTTCATTTGTTGACCACCAGCTATCAAGTCACAAGCTTTTTCACTGTCACCAGGAACGGAGCTGCACCACAGAGTCGTTCATTGTGAATGAAGTAAACCCACAACTGTGCCTACATTGCCATATCCCGCACTCAGGCTTTATTTGTCTCGGCCATGTGATTGGCTGATGTTGAAAAGCCCTGATGCGAATCCAAAAGTAGGAAACTTAGGAGGTGCTGCTTTTTTTCATTTTTCATTTGGCAGACTTCATCCTGGGAGAAGTAAATGCACAGCGTCCATGTGGGTTTGCCCTGCAATCGCGATTAACAGATGGACCCTGAAAAAGAAAGGAATGAAAGCAGGGACAGAGTTTAAGTGTGTAACAGCACAGTGCTCCTCAAGTGTGGCCGTTCCTGGTACCAGTGAAAAAGCCCTTTGGCTTTCTTTCAGGAATATCGAATGAAACAAATGCCAGAGACTCTTGAGCTTACAGACCAGCCATCACTGCACCGCATCCCTCTTTCTTGCCTGTTCTCCCATTACATACAGCTGTACATACCCTAAACCCCACCTTCACCTGCCTCCCTCATCATCTGCAACCATCTGAGCGGATTTAACCTGTGAAATCAATTCGAAGTCAAAGCTCACCTGCTCTGTTTTGGGTGCAGAGCAGCCAGGCCTTGTGTTTTGTACACTCAGTGTAAGCCGGACCAAACGAATGTGCTCAGAAAGTCAGAAAAGTCTGAAAAACAAACAGCTGAACATAATCATCCACATCATACCGCTCATTAAAACAGAGGACTTATTCTTGATTATAAATGAAAGATTCCTCAGCTATCTGACGTATTTCTTCCTAGCTTGTGAAAACGTATTCTATGAAAACTATGATTAAAATGTTGACTCATCCAACCTTATACTGTGGTCTTTCACCATGAGTAGCGTACGGGGTGGTTAGGCTAACTTTGTACACAACTGAATAGATTTTTTGAATATATATAAATACCTGTAAAATTCATCTCTCTTTCAGTTACATCACAATTTATTGCCTTCAAAAAAGATTATATTAACCAGTAATACTGTGCCCTCATCAGGTTAAGATGTAAATCAGGATTGAGGTGTTAAGAATATCCATCCCTCCATCACTTATCCAAACCAGGGATGGCAGGAATTCAGAGTGAAAAGAGGAGAAACACCCTGAAAAGGTCACCAGTCCATCACATATGGATACCCTGCTGACATTCCCCTGCCCCACAATAAAGGATTATAAAGCCTGTGTTTTAAAAAGTTGTTCAAGAGCATTTTTCAAGCCCTAAATGACCTAAAAGCCAAGGCCGAAATGTGCAGAAATAGATGAGTATGGGTTGTGCTTAAATCTAAGGAGCTTTTCTACTCTTCATTTGCACTGATTAAGTGAAAACCCTTCCTCTTCCCTTCAGAAACGCGTTATTAGCGAGAAAACTGATCCTCAGCGATCACTTCATTAACCCGTACGAGACAAGAGTCATTGCTTTTGCTATTTTACTCCGATGTAATTTTGCAGTTGCTTATTTAATGACAGTTACATATGAAATTACAAATTTTTACATTTTTACTGGCAGCCTTATTTCAGTTCCCATTTCAAAACCAAGAGAAATCACACACTGAACTTTTCATTAAGTTCAAATGAAGTCGTTAAACCCTTCACTGAAGCATTCGTCAGGCTTCATGAACCTTAAAACTGACATAAACCTACATTAACATGTAAAAAGGCTTATTCCAGCAACCATCTGGCTGCTTTGGTCATTTTTCGCTTCCAAAAATGGCAATCGATGCTTGCTAGAATAAGCCTGTATTAATGTTTATGTCATCTCATGTCACGTACTAACAGAAATGTGGTTTGAAAGTATATCATAGACAACTAATTAGAAATAAATGACACTCCCTGGAGCACCAGGTTCAATTCTTTGCCCAGAAACAGGCCTCAGATGAACAAGGCAGGCAACATTGCCGTTGGAAAGGTTTTCATTCCAAATGGCCACATCTCTGGCCTTTTCTGAGACCGTTTTAGAGGAACGTCCAACAGAGACTGACCTTTTCATGTCTTGCAATTGTACCTGTGGCTTCAGACCTGTTGTGTGTAGCTGCTTGTTGAACAGGCATCAGAAACTGAAACGAAATGCCAAGAACAAGGCCTTACATAATCTGATCACACTTGGACCTGGACCTGTAGGAGGATTAGTCTTTCAGAGTCTATTCTGAACCAGATTGGTCTTGCAAGAAGATGAAACATCCCAAACCTGTATGATTCAACTACACTGAAAAAAATGGACTATATGACCTTCACCATTGACGTAAACCAACACGGACATTCATAAAGGCTTATTCCAACATCCATCCATTGTTGTTATAAGTGGCACTTGTGTAGGCTAACGTTATCAGTTGTCATAAATTGGTTACCCCCGGTATAGTGTTGCCAAGGTCCACAAATAGCATATGTAATACACGGTGGTTATAAATCTGGCTCGCTATAAATCAGAGCTGGCTGGGTACGTTAAAGGACACAGAGAATCGTTCAAAAATAGGTGAAACTGGACAGTCACCACCATTTCTTTCACTCAATATGGATGAAGCCAATCATATTACGCTTTCAGGACGAAGTGGACAATCGCTGTCCACTCATCTCCTCCAAACCCTTGATGGTTGGAATTAGTTTTCGATTAAAACGGACTAATCACATGAACGGCCCATAATAAACTCAGTATAAACACTGAATTAATGAAGGATGCGCTTCGGCAGGAGTGAAATGTATTAAAAATCCATTATTATTCCATCTTCTGGCAAAAATAAACAGACTTCATACAGACTAGCCCTCGAAAACGAGGGAAATTGAATTCTTGATAGGATGTGTCAAACTGCCTTTCAAATGCCAGAGATGGGATGATAAGTAATAATCCACAGAACTGCCAGAAATCACAACAACGCAATACGGATGGCTCATTTTTTTTGCCGTAGCTCTATAGATGGAGGCGCAAAAATAGTTTTTGCTCAAATCATCTTGACCAATAAGGAGTAACTGCAACCTGGAAAACACATGATTGTCTTTGTGCTGCATGTCATATTTCATGTTTGACTGTTTTAATAATCATTTTTTACTTTTTCCAGCCTGTTTCCTCCCACAACGAAAGCTGCAGCTGCCTGGGGTTAATGGTTTTGCTCAGGAACCCAATGGTGGTGCTGGAGGGGGGATTCGAACCTGTGACCTTTTGGTCCATAGGTGAGTATCCAACCACTGGACCACCTGCATCTAATAATAAAAATATCAAAAGTCTTAAAACTTCTACTTTTGCTGCTCCTATTTCATCGTCTCCATTTCTTCCGGTCCTCTGCATCTTCCTTTTTCTCAGCAACTGTCTGCATGTCCTCTCTCACCACATCCATAAACCTCCTCTTTGTCCTACTTCTCCACTTGCCAGGCAGCTCCATCCTCAACACCCTTGAATCTCCTCTGTAGATGTGCAAACCAACACAATCTCACATCTCTGACTTTGTCACCAAACTGTCAAACCCGAGCTGTCCCTCTGATATATTCACTTCTAATCCTGTCCATCCTCGTCCCTCCCTACACAAATCTTGGCATCTTCAACTCTGACCCCTCTAGCTCTTCCGTCTGCACCCCCGCCTTCAACCCGCATAACATAGCTGGTCTCTTTACAGTCCTGTAAACCTTCCCTTTCACTCTTGCTGGTACCCTTCTGTCAATGATCACTCCCAACACTCTTCTCCACCTATTCCAACCTGCCTGCACTGTCTTCTTCACAGTTGCTAGGGGTGATATTAAGAAATGGGATGATGCCCCTGTCTCTTGATTCTTAGTGCTCAGAATAATTGAGTAATGGCCGAGTTCACCGCCTGCTTCTAACATCCAAAAGCTCTTTTGGATGAGAGAAGTTGTCCACAATTAAAGCATAGAGGCCATTCAGACCAAAAGTGTTTCCATTCTTCAATACAAGGTCAAAGGGAAGGTATAGCAAGAAGTTCTCATACATCAGCAGCAGTGCAGAAGCTATCATCGCTAATATTAGTAATTGGTGGGGTGTCAGTCTGGGATCTGACAAGGATCCCTCAGGCACATGGAGTCCCTGCGCACATCAGCAGGAAAAAGCCATGTGTAGCCCCATTCACCTGCTACAACACTCTAATAATGAACATCCAGCTCATGCAAGTCTAATCATTGTCCTCAGGCAACAATATGTCAAGCTGACTGTGTTTCCTCGGTGTGAAGGACAATATATTTGGCGAGAATATTTTCTAGGAAGACAGCATCGGTGTCAGTGCGTCTATGTGTGCATTTTTTAAAAGACTGTCTTTATGTTTGCACATACTTTTCTCTCAGAGAGTGGGCCTTTGGGAAGATTCTCTGCTGAAGCTTAGTCTCCTTTCAAGGACAAGGACACTGTCATTTGTGATCATTTGTGATCGAGCCAAAAGAAAGTATTTCTGCTGTAACGTTTAGGCACTCGAATTCAATGAAATTTATAGTCCTGTGACTTTCATCATATTTGTCTTGTTGAGGAACACTTCTCCAGATCTTCCTGAAGAACAGTGTTGTTGTCTCTCATTTTCAGTCCAGTCTCTGTACCTGAGCAGTTCTCCAGATCTTCCTGAAGAACAGTGTTGTTGTCTCTCATTTTCAGTCCATTCTCTGTACCTGAGCGGTTCTCCAGATCTTCCTGAAGGACAGTGTTGTTGTCTCTCATTTTCAGTCCAGTCTCTGTACCTGAGCAGTTTGATAGTTCTGTGTTGGTTAATCCACACAGTGATCTACGTCTGAACCTTCAAGCAGAACAAAGCATCTAACTTAAGACAAGAAGCAGTGAAGAAACAAAGAACAGGTGCAGATGATTCCAGATGATCAGGTGATTCATTTACTGCTGATGTTTGAATGCTGGGTGGTTGGAACCACTTTATCTAGAACCTTTAAACACTTTGCAACCTGGAGCAGTTCCCAATTTGTTCCCATTTCTTTTATTTAATTGACTCAATATACCCAAGTTAAGACTGACATGCCAAAGGTAGTATTTCTGCACCAAGAATATGATTACAAAACAAAATATAAAGAAATGTGGGTGGCTCAAGACTTTTGCACTGTACTGTATAGAAATGTTATTATTACTGTGATATTAAGCCCCACAGGATATTGACTAATGGCCAGTAATTCACTTTTACTCCAGAAAACAAATTGGTTTTGTGAGACTTGTGCTTTACCCTCATCATATCTACCCTGAAAAATAAATAGCTGGGGAACCAAAGGCTCTTTGGCAATCATTATAAGGAAAAATATAAAAGATTCTTTAAAAACCAACCATATCCTGAACCTTTAATCACTTATAATAAATTCATTATATAACCTATAATGCAGCCTTTGCACACGATGGATTGCCATGGACAATAAACCTGATGTATGTAGTAAAAGAACAGAACACACTCTTACAAACCCAGTTTGAATTATTTCAGCATCCACTCATTGGCCTCTAATGTAAGTGAAAATGAAGGGATCTTGTTGTCCGTGGTAACCAATGTGACAGATAGATAGATTGTAAAAGTATGAATATTGACCATGATGCCTTTGATGATCTGAAAGTAATGGTCATTTCGATAAATTTGCTTGGTACTCAAGCTCAATACGCTTGGAGGAGAACAATAACCAGCAGCTACATCAGCTAACAGACAGCCATGGAATGCTGGGGAGCATCCAACCTTTCCAGTAAGAGTAAGGCCAATTATGATCTCTGAGACTGTGGCATTGACCCTGTGATCTCCCGAAGAAGGGTCAATGCTTAGACAATTGCGCCTCTAGGGAGCCTAGGAAGAGATAAATTATCTCGCTGAATGAGCGAAATTTCTCCACTGTGTAAGAAGCTTCCTTTTGCTGACACTGAAATTTTCCCAACTTCAGAGGTGAACTCAGTTTCACTCATTCACTCATTCAGTCCATCACCCATGCCCAGGGGACGATCTCTAATCCACCTGATGTGCAAGTCTTTGGACGGTGGGAGGAAACCGAAGCTCCTGGTGGAAACCCAAACATGGGAAGAGCATCTCCACTCCACAGAGAAAGAACCAGGACCTTCTCAACTGGGAATTAAACCCTGGAACTTCTCACTGTAAGGCAACAGTGCTACACACTGCCTCACCGTGCTACGGACTTAGGACGTGTAGCTGGTCCTTGAACTTTCCAAAAGGGCAACTCTTGCTTAGAGCACAGAGAAATAGAACAGCCAGAAGTTTTTCGGGATTGCTCATCAGTACGACAACAGCACCAAAGTGCATGGATCCCATTGTGTTCTGAGGGTGAGAGGCATGTTACTGAGGTTTTCGCACAATGCGCTTAGGCACACACGCTAACTGAAGAGGCATTCTTCTCACGGTGTGGGTGTACGTGACCCCGAAACAACTCCAGGCTTTGTAGCCGGCTTGATCATTGGCTGTCGGATGAGGACAATTACCAGACATAAGTGGGACATAATGGTATAAAGATTGAGGTCTGGAAAGCCCATCAATCTTCTGCGCAAAGGTCGACTGGACGGGCTATTCTAACACAATGGGCAGAGGAGGGCTGAGAGTCACCACTCATAATGCCATGGTCTCGTGAATGACAAAGAAAACATGTTGTATTAGGAAATGAGTCAGAGTCCATTTAAAAGTCACTGATTACAATGCCCACCCAATGAATGCTCAACGCACATGATGTACATGCACAGCATACCTAGCTTCTCATTGTGAAAAGCACTTGAGCCATTCTCCCAGCCTATTGGTCAGAGGTCGAGTGACTAATATTCTGACTGCAGGACAGTTTAGCGGCTTTACTAAATAGACTTCACTTTCCTTAAGGGCAGCGTCCTAGTGGTTAGGGATCAGAAGTACATGGGTTCAAATACCAGACCAGTCGCTTGCTCTGAGGTACCCTAGTGCAAGGTACCATCCCCATCACTGCTCCCCAGGTGCCTTCAATAGCTGCCCCCTGCTGCACGGTGTGTGTGTACGTAAAACGCAGAGGTTGAATTTTATTTCATCTGTGTGCAGTGCTGTTTCCCCGGTGATGGTACTAGTCACTTTCACTTCACTTTCATTTTGCAAACAGTGCTTGAAATGCAGTTTATTCACAGGAGAAATACCCTTAATTGCCTTTAATTGACGATGTTGTTCAAACAGATCTGGCAATTTCAAAAGCGCATATGTGTTAAGTGAATCGCCAGCCTTCTATCCTTGTCTGGGAAACTGGAACGATGATTTCTGGACGAATGAGAGCACAACAGGCCTGGTTGGTCAAAATGAGAAGCCTAATGTTTGAAAGAGCTGAACTCCTTAACCCATCTGTGAAACGTTCTGTAGGTAGTGTCATGGTTTGAGCCTGTTTTCCTGCATCTGAGTCAAGACAGACAGCTATTACTGATGAAACTGAATTCTGAATTAAACCAGCAAACCCTTAAAAATGTCAGGATGTTGATGGAAAAGAGAGCGTGGGTTATTCAGATTTCCAGTTGTAGAATGAATTTGTACAGATTTCCAGCCGTGTGGATTATAAAGCATATATATATATATATTGTAGTCGCCTTCAGCCTTTCAGCTGTGATACTACCAATCTGCCTGGTCACCGACACAGATAAATAGAAAGGCAGACATACATATAGATAGATCGATAGATAGATAGACAGACAGACAGACAGACAGACAGACAGAGAGATCGATAGATAGACAGATAGACAGACAGACAGACAGACAGAGAGATAGATAGATAGACAGATAGACAGACAGACAGACAGACAGACAGATAGATAGATAAATAGAAAGGCAGACATACAGATAGATAGATAGATAGATAGATAGATAGATAGATAGATAGATAGATAAATAGAAAGGCAGACATACAGATAAATAGATAGACAGTCAGACAGGCAGACAGACAGACAGACAGACAGACAGACAGATAGATATATATATAGATAGATAGATAGATAGATAGATAGATAGATAGATAGATAGATAGATAAACAGGCAGACAGACAGACAGGCAGACAGACAGACAGGGCAAGCAGACAGAAAGATAGATAGATAGATAGATAGATAGATAGATAGATAGATAGATAAACAGGCAGACAGACAGACAGGCAGACAGACAGACAGGGCAAGCAGACAGAAAGATAGATAGATAGATAGATAGATAGATAGATAGATAGATAGATAGATAGATAGATAGATAGATAGATAGACAGACAGGCAGGTAGACAGATAGACAGAAAGATAGACAGGCATGGCAAGCAGACAGAAAGATAGATAGATAGATAGATAGATAGATAGATAGAAAGGCAGACATACAGATAAATAGATAGACAGTCAGACAGACAGACAGACAGACAGACAGATAGATATATAGATAGATAGATAGATAGATAGATAGATAGATAGATAGATAGATAGATAGATAGATAGATGGATGGATGGACTGGCAGGCGGACAGACAGATGGACGGACAGACCGACAGAGAGATAGTAGGATGGATGGATGGATGAATGAACGGATGGATGGATGAACAGATGATCAGATGAAGATATGGATAGAGAGAAGGAGAGAGAGAGTAAAGTAGAGAGAAAGATGGAGGCCCTGCTTCTGTTTAACACCAGAACTGAACTCGAATCACCCAGAACAACATGCAAAACGTCCACAGTAAGATGAAACTGTTGCTTTCCTTCCTTTTTATTTCTTCTTTCCACAAAACACAATCCAGCCACCTTTCCAGTCGGCTGAACGTTTTAACAGCTGTCTCCAATAACCAGACCAATCAGTGACTCACGCTGGAAGACTCGTGCGCGTCCTCAAGAACACACAGTGCTTTTGAACACCTGTGGAAACAAGAGTTAACCATCAAAGCAGGAGGCTCTTTCCCAATCTGGAACATCTACTGTAGGACCCTGTGCTGGTGGGCCTGTGAGGAACATGCTGGTGGAGCTGGTCTGGATAAATAACACAGGACACTGCTGCTTGGTTAACAAACATCAACTGGCAGAATTCAAAAGGCGTAATTAAGCAAAATGTAGGTTTAAAATAAGCGTTGTTTGCAGGGAAGTCAGGGTCAATGTCCACTTATTTTGTGGGACAGCAGTTGTAAAAATAAAGCTTTACTGTTGGATGTTCTTAAGGCTACATGAGATCTGCATAAGACCAGCCTGAACTAGCCTGAACCCATGTAGACATTTAGGTGTCCTAGAAGCGTCAGTGCGACAGTGGGGGCATGAACCTTAAAAATGTCTATGTAGGTCAACGTCAGCTGTCATAAAAGGCTTATATAGATACCTTACACGTTTGGAGTGTAATGTCTGCATGAAACCATATTTAATGATTCAAAACATATAACCTCTATTTATAGGCGATAAGTCATTTGAAAGTGAAAGTGACTACTTGTCACTGTAAACACAAAGTAAACCACAACGAAATGCTTCCTCTGTGTTTAGCCCAAAAACACCGTGCAGCACCCAGGGAGAAGTGATGGGGATGGTACCTTGCTCAAGGGTGCCTCAGGGCAATAGGATTCAAACCCAAGACCTTCTGATCCTGTGACTGAATCCCTAAACTCTAGACCACTGCTGCTACTTGGGGACTTTAGAGAAAAAAATGGGCTTAAATATCCCTTGCCTGGGTAACAGAATTCTCTTATATGGATTTGGAAACTATTGAATTAGACCAGATAGGGGAGGGTTTGCTTTTATTTGAGATCAGCTTCAGCTCATCACCTGTCTCTGTGGGTGGACCCCAGTTTGATTGCAAGGCCAAAAAAAATGGCTTAACTCACTCCTGGTGACAATCAAGACGTATTTCCTCGCAAAGCACCTTCCCAGCTGAACTATAAAGCAGAAAGTGCAACTATATGGGCACTGCAGAGCTGAGAAAATGGACAATAACAGAAAAATTTGGAATCCAGACATGTCTAGGCTAATTGAATGCACATGGGGTTAGTGGGAAATTAGGCCCATTGGATTTTTCCCCAATACATCTTTTTAAGAGTCTATTGACAAACAAATATATAAACATAAACAGCTGAAGCCTCAGAGGCTTCGAGGAGGCTGTACGTGCATTGCACTGTGGAGCATTGGATTAGGCAGGAGTTCAATACAGACTACTAATGAAACAGTGTTCCGCTGTCATTTCCACTTCAAGGACTTCTCGTGGTGAACGGGGGACAGGTGGACAAAAAAAAAAGTAAACAAACAAGGCAGGAGACTGCAGTCTGCTCAGGTCGGCCGGGTGGTTTAGACACAAGTACCAAGGTGCCGAGCCCTCGCCTTTGAAGTCGCCCGGTTTCTGCTGTGAGGCATCAATAAGAGCGCTGGCCACGGCGATGCCTGCCGGGACAAACACAGGACGGGAGGGAGAGAAGAGAGCAGAGCTGAGCTTCAAAGAACAGTGCCCGGCAGTGGGGCAGGTGAGTCCTGAAAAAGCGCTTGACCTCCCAAACAAAACAGCAGATTGACATCAAGGCCAGAACAACTTCATTTGGAAGAAGTCTGTGGAATCGACTTGTGGAACCAGGCTGGAAACTAAATTACAGATCACACATTTCCGCTTGGCATTGGAGATATTTCACCACGAGTTGAATTTGAGATGTAAAAGCTAAAAATAAAATATAGAAAAATGCAAATTTATTAAAGTTACTAGATCATTCTCTTTGGATATGTCACGGGGGGGGGGTGGGGCTGATAGCCCGGAAGCCAACGCCTGGCCGGGACTGCGCACACAGGATGACCAGCGACCTCACTGGCACCGGAGCATTACAGTTGCCCCTCCCCAAAGGCGCCTACTCCGGGGCGCCAGATCCTGCCTCATCCAAAGCAGGATCCCCCGAAAGGAGAGGGGCGTCCCGAAAACTGCCCAGAAAGCCCAAAGAAAGTCCCCAGAAAGCCCAAAAAGCCCAAAAAGCCCAAAAAAATCCCCCAGAAAAATCCACCGCTCTCCCCGCGGTCCTCTCGAAACTCCGCCGCCTCCGCGGTGAAGCCGGAACCCCATGAGTCCCTCCCAGAGCAGACATGTGAGCCGGAATCGCAGGCCCGCATCCGCAGGGCCTACGTGGGGGGCGGCTCCGTGCCCCTCCCCAAGGAACTCACGGTCCACGACGTCCCTTTCGGAGGGCTTGTCATTCTGTCACGGGGGGGCGGGGCTGGTAGCCCGGAAGCCAACGCCTGGCCGGGACTGCGCACACAGGATGACCAGCGACCTCACTGGCACCGGAGCGTTACAGGATAGCACTTAACTATGCCATTCATAAGATTTCACAACATCCACCTGTTATGAAGAGTGTTGGTCTGCCCTGACTGGGACCTGACAGAGGTTGGGACCTGACAGAGGTTGGGACTTGGAGCCAGGTGACCTGCTGCCAGGTGTGCCTCATTACATTCCACATCTGTACACATGCTTATCTTCATTTGCAAGGAAAAACCTCCTTATAAGGAGTTGTTTATTGTAACTATGGTGATTCACCAGCATTGCTTTTTCATCGGGTTTCCATGCTGGAAGGTCTATTTTGGTTAAATTTGTCTGATCTGGCAACCATGTGGATTTCTATGCTACTTGCTAAGGCAAAAGGACAAAAGGAAGTTTTTGGTCTTTAGGCCTCTGGCATGTTTCAGAATGTTTGATGCGGATCAAAAACTCAAAACTGTGCAGGTCAAAAGCCCCGAAATCTGTTTCGTATCCCTATCACTCATTCTGAGACGTGTCCGCATCTGTTTACATCCCTAATGCTTACGATCTCAGGTCTGGTCATGCTCTTGAGTGAAAGTCAAATATCCATGGAAACGACCCGACAGCGACGCCACTGTGGTCTTTTTGTGTCGACGTGTTGACGCATTTCACACGGCTGTTTCCTTTTCTGCGGGAATTAAGACGATTATGCTTGCGTCCAGACAGACAGGTTTGGTGTCTGATCCGACGGTGGCTTTACCGAGCATCCTCTGCTAGAAGCACAGAATATTAAAAAGATTACGGCAGGAGAAGGCGCCATGCAGGATGAGCTGAAAATCACAGCAGCATGTGATTGATGAGCGCCGGAGAGGCCTGCACCGCACAAAAGACAAGGCCTTCCCGGCTGCAGCCGTTCTTGCTCGTTTCTACAGCCTGATGAACCCATCTGTAATGATAGAGACACATTTTCTGGGTGACCAGAGATGTCCATCTCAAATGAATTAATTACAAGGCACAATTGGATCAGGGCATGGGTGGTCAGAAGGCTAAAGGGCTGTTGGCTAATGGAACGTCAAACTCATTAAGGCGCTGTCTCATCGGGGGAGCTGACTAGATGATTACTCCCTTCAGAACGCAAATGAATGATTCCGAAGCATAAACTTCAAAGCCTTTAACTCTGCATTAACACTTAATGATCTGGTAACTTGGTAACTGGAAGAGTTTGCTCAGCAGCAATCGATAAAGGACGAGGTGCACGTCACCGCAGGAGTGGTAACACTGGCTGCCTGGTGCTGCTCTTTATCCACCACCTGGCCCTTTATGAAGAGCCTCCTGAGCTAAAGTGCCATCATGCCACACCAAGGTCAGTCCTCAGACTGATGAGGCTTTCCTGTTAGCAATCAGCCACCCTCAAGACGCCGCGTGATTCCAAGGTTACTCTTGGAGCAAGACAGATTTTTTTTGCCTCCCATGAGCGATAATGAACTCAGACATCATCCATACCGCATCGTCAGTGTGAGGTCTACTTGAAAAAAGGTCATTGGAGTCACGTGTGAGCTATCAGGGCCTTCAGGTACGATTTCAGGCAATTTCAGTATTTTACAATACATTGATCTAAAGCTTTAAAGCACAGCCTGAACTATCATAGACGAGCTTTCTTGTCATTTCTTTAAGTCATCTATAGGAATAATTCTTCAGGCTTCTTGGAGGACTTTCCAAAGCTCTTCTTGGGACACCGGCTGCCTTTAATGCTATGTGACCATGTTAGAGCATATTTAAATCAATGTTCATTTTCATCCATATCTAGAAAATCCCTGTAAACGTCACTTACTGATCATTACCATAAACCCTGGAGCTGGGAATTCATTTTTATGATTTTTTTCAATCTATATCTACGCACTCGATCCTTCACTTTGCCATGCAGTTCCTTGGTTAATTTGAAAGCTTTTGAGCTATTTCTGCTCTGCATCATAATCTGATTCATGGCTCATCTGCATGACAAAGCTGCCACCTGATTACTGGCCCATATCAGTTTCTGCCGCTAATTACACACCGCTAGATGCCCTTCGGGTATCACCTTTCAGGTTATTGCTGAGGACTGTGGTTTTGAACATCCTCTGTGACCTTTCTACCATTTTAAATCATCTATTCACAAACCACACCACAGATTTTACTGTCTATGAAATCCTTACTAGTGTCAAGTCAAGGCAGTTTTATTTCTGTAGCGCTGTTTACAACAAAACAGCTTTACAGAATCCGGGTTCGAGCCCATAAGCCAAGGTCAGAGGCTAAACTCCCGAAAACTGGAAGAAGAAACCTTGAGAGGAACCAAGACTCAAAAGGGGAACCATCCTCCTCTGGATGAGACCGGATAGCGGGGCAGCGGTGGCCTAGTGGTTAGGGAGTTGGCCCCACATCGGAAGGTTGTGGATTCGATTCCCACCCCAGTGGGTTGCCCTGAGGTACCCTTGAGCAAGGTACCGTCCCCATCACTGCTCCCTGGGCACTTTCAATAGCTGCCCACTGCTGCACGTGTGTGTATGGGTTAAATGCAGAGGTCCAATTTCGTTGTGGTTCATGTGTGCTGTGCCGTGACCTCGCAATGACAAGGGTTGTCACTTTCACTTTCATAATAAAGAAGGAAAAGAAAGAGAATGTGCATCATATAAATTCATCAATTTAGTGATGAGTTCCAGTAAAGTAGGATTTACCACAAAAGATACTATTAGAATCTGTAACTGGAAGTTCAATGTCAACATCATACAAGTCGCTGACCACTGGCAGATCCTGAAAAATTCTATTTATCCTGAATATTAGACCTGCATTAATAGATATTTAACCAGAGAAACAGATGAAGAAACCCTCAAACTGCTGAAATATTTTTTGCCAATTTGATTATAAACTGTGGTTTATGATCTGAAGTCAACAGTGATTGGCTAGTGGTTGATTTACAAGCTAACCTGGACCAGGGATTAGCGTTTCAGCTGTGCTAGTCACAAGATAGGGGTAAAACTTGGGTATTGTTTTTATAGTAGGACAGTGTGCAGTTAACCTACTAAACCCCTAAACGACATCCCCTGTACACTTCCTGGGTTTAAGCTGAAAGTGAAAGTGAAAGGGACCACTTTGTGAAGCCACAGCACATCACATATTCATCGCACTCATGGAGCAGTGCTGGGAATGGTATCTTCCTCAAGGGTTCCTCAGGGTATCAATCGATACACTATTGGTCTGGGACTCAAACATACGATTTTACGATCATGGGGTCTAAGCTAGACCAGTGCTGCCACCACTTACAATGAAAGGTTCATCTGAAAATGAACAAATGAATCGAAAACATGCTGAAAGTGAAGCTGTAGGTATTTTTGGAGGGAATTCTGACAAGTTATAATTAAGATGGAATAAATGGTTTTGGAAGTGCAAGGTGCTGTTTGATGCAAAAGGCTTGGCTGACTGGGAATGCACTGGGTTGAGATTCAGTCATTTGAAAAAATTAGGACACCCTATTAAATATTCAGTTCTTTATTAAGAAATGTTCACATGTCGATGTCTAATCTTGTTTTTGTTTATCTCTGGAAAAGAAAGTGATTTGATTGCAGGTAAACAAGAAAAATGAACCTTGATTCATTCAGTGAACAAAAGACATCAACAAAAATGTGTATTCGGACTGAGGAAAAAGTTAGGACACCCTACCCCCAATAGCTACTGTTCCCCCTTTGGCTGAAATAACAGCAGTGAGACGTTTCTTGCAGCATCTACCACAACCACACTGGGGTGGTGGTCTAGTGGTAGGATACTTGCCTACGGACCTATGGCTCAAGAGGTCCCAGCTCTAGCACTACCACCACTGGGTCCCTGAGCAAAACCCTTAACCCTGAATTGCTCCAGGGGGACTGTCCCTGTAATTAGGACATGTAAGTGGCTCTAGATAAGAGCGTCTGCTAAATGCCATAAATGTAAATCTACCACTCTCTGACATCGATCTGAGGACAGTTTGATCCACTCCTCAATGCAGAATTCTTTAAGCTGTGAGATGTTTGAGGGGTTTCTTGCATGTACAACCCATTTCAAGGTATTAAGATCTGAACAGCCACTCTAGGACTCTCCATTTCTTAGTGTTCAGACAGTCCTTGGAGGATTGACTGGTTTGGTTCTGGGTCATTGTTGTCTTGCAGGGTCCAGTTCCGCTTCAGCTTTGATGTTCTTACAGATGGTCTCATATGTTCCTCCAGCACCCTCTGATGGATGAATGGATGAATGAATGGATGAATGAATTAATGAATGAATGGATGAATGGATGAATGGATGAATGAATGAATGGATGAATGAATGAATGGATGGATGGGTGAATGAATGAATGGATGGATGGATGGATGAATGGATGAATGGATGAATGAATGAATGGAGACTTTTAGCATCTTGCGGTCTGCTCTCAGGGTAAACTTGCTTGGATGACCAGACCTGGGCATTTTGGCAGTTGTGTTTGTTGTCCTTCACTTGTAGACTTGTTTTCCAAGCAGTGGAAAGGCTGATTGCAAATTCTTTTGAGATCTTTTTAAATCCCTTCCCAGACTTATAAGCTGCTACAATCTTCTTTCAGAAGGCCTCAGGCAGGATCTCACCTTGGTGTTCACTCTCACCTCAACAGTCAGGAGCACCAAACTAAATGTCTGAGGTTTAAATGGGCAAACCTCCTTCAAAATGCAGAGTAAAGATGTTCTTATCATGCGCACCTGCTGTGCTACACCTGTGTGTCATTTGAGCCATTTTAATTGGGAATAAAGGTGGGCGTGTCCTAATTTATTCCTCATCCGAAATTGCGTTTTTATAGAATTACATTTTGCAGAAGATTTTTAAAACTTTTCTTCAGTTTTAATTGTTTAGTTAAATTACTTGAATCTTCCCGTGTTGTTAAAATGGAGAATAAATATCCATAAGTCCAAGAATGTTACAAAAACACACAGGCTTTCATAGGGTGTCCTAATTTTTTTCACATGACTGTTTATGAAATGGATTTGTTGTGCATTATTCTAAATAAAAAACAGGGAGATGATGGGGGTGATGTCGGGGAATGTGCATGAATAGAAAAATACCGCCACACGTGCTTCTCCGGACACGGACCGGAACCAGATTTAGATCAATTGAACCAAATCTTTATATTTTAACATTCAACACATTAAAGAATGAGGAAACTGTTACAGAGGGGTGAGGTTAGGGGTAGCAATAGAGCTGGTCACATGCAGGGTCTGCTGTAATAAGCCTTTCTCAGCCAAAGTCAGAGACGTCCTTGTGTGCTGCGTATGAACGTAATAGACGGGCCTAAAAAAAGAGCTCCCCTCTTGCATAAACCATTTGGGGAGGAACATATTATGTAGTGAGTGGGTGGGAAGATTACACACACAGCTGATTACATTTTTTCAATTTTGTAAAGCTTAAACAGCTTGTGTGGGTTTTCCTCTGCCATTTAAAACCAGGTGTAATTTCATAGCAGGGTCTCTAAGGACACGTTGTCGAGACTTCCATTTGCGACGATGGCAGACGCGGCACCTGAAAGAGTGTTCTCTAAACAACACCCTCAGGATCAGATGGAAGAAGATGGGGTGCAGAAGATGCCACCCTAGGCTGTGTTGATTTACACCTGCAAAATCTTTTAGTTGGGGAGAACTTTTTTAGTTGGGGAGAGTTCTCCGTTGTCTTCAGTTGCTGACATAATGAATATTTCACACGGTATTGAAAGGGGAACTTGTTTACGCAGGTCAAACACATCTTTTTTTGCCCCAACATCCCAAAATGCAATGAAGATTTGTGGGTAAATATAGTGTTTCATGTCTTGAATTAAATTCCATCGTATTTTTGCTTCCATCAGCAATGAGGGTGCCTCCTAACAAGGCAATGTGCATCACAGTTTGCATGTATTTACCTTTCAAACTGATCTTTATACACTATTGGCTGGGAATCTCAACATATGAAGCAAGGACAACCCAGGAGACTCAATAGAACTCGAATACATTTCCAGGAATATACTTTAGTGGACGCTGTGTTGTGGGCAAAAACAGAGGGAGTGTTTGGAAAAGGAAAAGAAGACCACCCTGAAAGTCATGGGAGTGTATTGTGATATTTTTCTAATATGTTTCCACTGGAGCCAACCCACCGTATACACATCGTTTACAGGTAATTAGCTGATTACACAGTTTGATATACGGATAAGCTAACAGACTCAGCGCCCAGATCAGACTACCAGTGTTTTTTTTGTGCTGAGACCATTATGCAGGCTTATTGAAGAGGGTAACAGAGTCAAACACTGGTACAACCAACCAGAACCACATTGTGTGAATAAGTGGCACTGCAGCCTGTGCTGTTCTACATTGTCCAATCTTTATACAGCACCAAACTTATTCTGAAACTGTAGAGGCACTGGGAGGAGAGTCCTGGTCTAAGTTGATTAGATTCATTGCAAAATTCTACAAAAGGTATGAGAGGTTTATACATAGCAGACATCTACAGAGATGGCAATACATTTTTGCAGACTGAAATACAGATTTTGGTAAACATACAAAAACGCCATATGTTTTCAATTACTTTAGTCAGTACATGTGCAAAAGTACAGGAATGTGCTCAAAGAAGAAATGTAAAAAGTACAGGAATGTACTGAGAGTATAAAGTAAAAAGTATTGGAATGTCTTGAGAGTGTAAAGTGAAAAGTACAGGAATGTCCTGAGTTTATAAAGTAAAAGTACTGGAATGTGCTGAGATTGTAAAGTAAAAAGTACAGAATGTACTGGTGTAAGTACAAGTACAGGAGTCTTTGAGAGTATAAAGTAAAAATTACGGAATGTACTGAGTGTAAAGTAAAAAGTACAGGAATTTGCCAGGAGTATAAAGTACAGGGAATGTACTGAGAGTATAAAGTACAGGAATGTACTGAGAGTATAAAGTAAAATGTATTGGAATCTACTGAGAGTATAAAGTAAAAAGTACAGGAATGTCCTGAGATTGCAAAGTAAAAAGTACTGGAATGTACTGAGAGTGTAAAGTAAAAAGTTCAGGAATGTACTGAGAGTGTAAAGTACAGGAATGTACTGAGAGCATAAAGTACAGGAATGTACTGAGAGTATAAAGTATAAAGTACAGGAATGTACTGAGAGTATAAAGTAAAAAGTACAGGAATGAACATTAACTTCACCGCTTCACTTTCATCCACGTCTCTACTTGTTTCCCGTCACGGACACACACTCAACACACCCTGAACTCCACCATCCACTCTCCCTGTCCTCTCTCTTACGTCTCCTTCACTCTGTCCTGCACCGATGGACACACAGAGGGACGTCTTTCGTGTGTTTATCCATTTAGTCCGAAACAAATTTTGATGTGGGGAAGTTGATGGAGAAAAAAGTAATGGGGAATTCCCATCAAATGTGCTCAAGCTAAAGTAAGGAGTGTGTTCTGAAAATGTAAGAATTGCAGATCTTTGGGTTCAAATGTAAGAAGTAAAATGGGTCACTGAGAACTCCCTTCTTTATATCCCAACTCTGGACATCTTATTTGGTCCATTTTCTCAAAAGCAGGATGAGCATTTGTGGGTTAGGTGCTTGTAAGGTTAAATATCACGCTCAAAATTTCATTTCATTTCATTCCACTTCCTGAGAGGGTTCGCGAAGCTTAGATCCTGAGGACACAACCAGTGAGACTGCAAGTCAACAACACATGAGCTTAGCCAAACTGCTTATTTCACTACAAGAAGCCCTCACTTCCTTCCTGCCTTTCCTTCCCGGTGCCCCCTGTGGATTTCTAGGCTTTTACAACACAGAGAGGAGTCTGCGAAGGTGAGGAAAATCAACCTTTCCTTTTCTTTCACAGCATCTTTGATTACTTCCATCAAAACCCACCTGGAGTGTCTTTCACTTCAACATCATGTCAATATTATTTTATTTAACACCATCAGGATTTTTGTAAGAACCAAGGCCCAGGTTCCTGGTTTTAGCATCGTCCATATTTACATTTAAGAAAAAATGTTCACACCAACCCCTTATTGACTTTTTTGATTTTTTTATTGTTGTATGACCATTTCTCCATGCTTTACCATACCATAACTTTCTCTGTCCTTTTTTATAGAGTATTTTTATAAAAAAAATAGATAAAATATCTTTTATAGACAAAAGAGAAAACTAAAAACTGATAAATACAAATGAACAAAAAACACTAGTGTAACTCTTGTGGAGTGAAAATATTATTAAATACATTCTCCTTTAAGAGTCAGAATTAACATCCAATTTAAGGGACTTCTTTCGGCTGCTCCCGTTTAGGAGTTGTCAACAGAGAATCATCATTTTCCATTTCTTCCTGTATTCTGCATCTTCCTGCTTTAAACTGACCACCTGCATGTCCTGTCTCACCACGTCCATAAACTTCCTCTTTGGTCTTCCCCTTCTCCTCTCTCCTGGCAGCTCCATCTTCAACATCCTCCTCCCGATATAATCCTCGTCTCTCCTCTGCACATGTCCAAACCAACGCAACCTCACTTCTCTAACTTTGTCTCCAAGACGTCCAACCTGAACTGTCCCTCTAATACACTCATTTCTAATCCTGTCCATCCTCGTCACACCCAACGAAAATCTCAGCATCTTTAACTCTGACACCTCCAGCTCCGCCTCCTGCCTTTTCATCAGCACTACCGTCACCAACCCATACAACATAGCCGGTCTCACTACTGTCCTGTAAATCTTCCCTTTTACTCTAGCTGGTACGCGTCTGTCACAAATCACTCCAGTCACTCTTCTCCACCCTGCCTGCACTCTCTTCTTCATCTCTCTTCCACACTCGCCGTTACTCTGAACTGTTGATCCAGTTTAGGGAACCTAACAACAAATTATGCACAATCGGCAGAAATTTAGAGAAAACCTTTTATATTCCTTATACTGGTATTAATCTTATTAGAAAAAAAATTGTCCTGTGCAAAACCCCTCATTTCTTCATATCTTGCTTCCAAAGATCCAGATTCCTGCATTTTTAATGTATTATTGAGGAACTGTTCTCCAAGCTTCCTGAAGGACAACGTTTTTGGTTCCCATTTTCAGTACAGTCCCTGTACCAGTCCCTGTATTTTCAGAAACAGTGATCAGTGGGATCATCATCACAGAGAATAAAGCAACAGGCAGGCGATGTCCGAAGAAAAGCTTCGGAATGTGCTTCAAGAAGGGGAACTGCTCCTGAAGATGACGTAAAAAAATGACAAGAAAGCTCAGCTAAGAGAGTTCAGGCTGTGCTGAAGAATGATGGTCAAATATTAACACGTGTTTTATGCGTTTGCACATAAATCACTGGACCTATTGCAAAAAATCAAGAAATGATCTTCTGGAGACAGTGCTGTATTTAGCATCGTCTTCTGTGTGTGCCACCTTTCTGTCCCGGTCAAAGCGGGTACACCTCTTCATCTTGAATAAACAGATCACGGGAAAGAAAACAGGCATGTGTTTCCCTCATGCTGTATTGCAACGACCTGGCTGTGTAAGCTGGAGAGTCTCACTTTTATCTCATGAGCAGATGTTCAGCCTCGTCCGGCCCACCTGAACCCGAGGACAGGAATATTTACAGTGCTGTTGGAAAGCCTGTGCCATTTGAATTAATGTGAATATGTATTAATGCCCTTTTCCAAAGCAAGTCTTCAGCGCTGCTGGGTGAGCCGAGAAACAGGTCAACAAGAGTGAAAACGACAGGTAGTGCGAGAACAAGGAGATTTATGCGAATTTCTGCTCTTATTCCATATCAAATACTGCTTGATTGCTCCATGATGCAGTTTTGTAACTGCGCTAGTGAGTTATATACGTTTTGTAGCTGTTTCTCTTCTATTACATATGAATACACCCATCATTTCTTTACATTTTGCTTTTCACCTGGCTGAAAAAATACAATTTTATGCCTGCTTACCTTTGGCATATTGAGTAGATGAAATAAAAGAAATGGGCACAAATGTTTAACTGTAGCAGGCTGCAAAGATACAAGGTTCTGGATAAAGCCGTCAGTCCAATCACTCAGTCCCCTGAAGCTGCTCAGGTACAGGGACTGAGCTGAAAATGAGAGCCAAAAACTTTATCCTTCAGGACACCTGGAGAATAGATCTGGAAGTGAATTATGAAGAAATGAGCGATGACTGAAGGCTTTTTGCCATTGTATACACTGAATAAGTGCAAGCGAAAGCGAAAGTGACTATTCTTGTCATTGTGAGTAGACAGCACAACATACAGTGAATGAAATTACACCTCCTGCATTTGACCCACACACAAACAGGTGCAGCAGGGCGCTATTGAAATCGCCCGGAGAGCATTGACGGGGACAGTGCCTTGTTCAAGGGTACCTCAGGGCAACCTATTGTTCTGGGATTTGAGCCCATGATCTTCTGATCCTGGGGCCTAGTCCCTAACCACTAGGCCACCGCTGTTAAAGCCATTAATTGTTTTGCATGGCTCTGGTTTAATAGGTAGTCCACTGGTCCAGCCTGCTTCGTCTCATTATATTGTCTTTGATCTGGACGGTTTTCTCAAACTCAGTTTGCAGTTATTACTTGAAATGAGTGGCCACTCTCTCACTAGTATTTTAAACACTGAGTTGCCAGTTAATGAGCTCATCTCTTGCTTTTGTCATCCACTAGCACTTCATCAGTGGCCAATTTCTGGACCAGCAGTGGCCTTACGGGGGTCATTAACAGATGGGGTGGATGGCTAGATGATAAATTGTCCCACAAGAGATGAAAATGGAAACCAGCTTAAAATGGCCAATAAGTGTGGACAGACTTCTAGTAAAGTGGCCAGATTTCGTATCGTGCCCTTCAGAAGATTCACCCATATTTTCCAGGACACAGATAGTGTTACAAAATGAAGTTTTTCATAACAGAGTGTTCTACAAAGGCATCTATCCATCCATTTCATCAACCCCTTATCCTAACCAGGGATGCTGGAGCCCATCCCAGCCCACAGTGAATAGCTGAGGAACACCCTGGATAGGTAGCCGGTCAATCACAGGGAACATATCATTAGGCATAATTCTCCTCCAAATGTCTCACACAGCTGATATTGTTTTAGCATGACTCTTTGGAACACACTATTGAGACAGGCTGAAAAAGGCAGAGACAATTTAATGCAGTTTCACATTTATTTTGTCTTTTTTCCATCCAGAAAGCCATAATTTGTTCATTCAAGTCTCATAGAGAACATGGAGGCAGAATGTGTTCCAGTCCCAATGGAAATGACGACCTACAGACCTTTGCCAAAGTCCCAACCCTCATTTCTTCATTTTTTGCCAGATTTTCAGGAACTGGACTGAAATTAGGGGCCGAAAAAACGAAGGAGCTTTGAAGCGTCCTTCCAGAAGCCAGGACTATTCCTGTAGACGACTTAAGGAAATGACAAGTTAGCTTGTCTAAGAGAGTTGTGCTGTGCTGAAGAATAACGGTGGTCAAACCAAATACTGTTAAAGCTGTTAGGATTATAAAAACTTGTTCAGTAATTGACAGTATCTAAACATATATTTGCACAAAAAGTCCCATCCATCCACTCTCCATCCACTCAGCTTATCTCATTCGAAGTTATGGAAGTGCCAGCGATCATAGATCAGTGTCTTGGACAGGTCTCTGGTCCATCACAGGGCAGACACAGATAGTCACGCTGAACGACTGTTCTCTGGAGAAACCCCAGAATGTGCTAGATACAGAAAGGACCCAAACTGAGAACTGAACCCAGAACCTTCTTGTTGTGGCCACTGCACCCTGGGTAAGTACAGGTTTAGTTTATCACAATAGAGCTTACGTTTAAAAAACAAGTCACTGAACGAGAGGTTTTTGGGATTGCGTACCATAGTTTGTGAAGTGAAAGTGAAAGTGACAACCTGCCAGCGTGAAACACATCACAGTACACAGTGAACCGTATTTCTGGCCAAAAACACGGAAGCTGGGAATTGTGGATGTGGATCAAGTCTGTGATATTCTGTTGGCGAGACTCAAGGGTGGATGTGCTACACAGTCACTGTTGGACACTGCAGGCCTGTCCCAACGCGACGTCTTTTCTTCTCCCAGCTTCTTCTCAGTCCAAGAGTTTGGATAAAAGCTCGCTAGTCTTTCTGTGATGAGTTCTGAAAGGTGGTCATTGAAGCGTGATTGGGCGGTCAGTGAGCGGTTGGAGCTGCTGACTGCAGCAGAAGTGACAGGAGGAAGTGAGATCATTGCCCTGGAGCTCAGGGGTCAAAACCAAACCACAATGACTGTCTGTTGTGTGAGCCAACACACAAAGCAGCTCTTCTCATACACGACTTGATGTCTAATACAGAACTGTTCCTGCACTCACAGATCAAATCTGCTGTGTGTGTGTGTGTGTGTGTGTGTGTGAGAGAGAGAGAGAGAGAGAGAGAGATTAAGAATAAGTAAGAAAGACAGCTTGAAAGAAAGAGTAGATGGGAGTGATTGAGAAAGTGAGAGCGGGTGATTGAAAGCAAAAATCAAGAAAGTGAGAACGAGAGAGAATATGTGAGAAGAATTAGACAGAGAGAGAGAGAGAGAGAGAGAGAGAGATTAAGAAAGAGTAAGAGTGGATGGGAGTGAGTGAGACAGTGAGAGAGGGTGAGCGAGAGCAAAAAGCAAGAGAGTGAGAATGAGAGAGAAAACAAAGAGAAAGACAGAAAGAGAAGGAGAGAGATTGCCAGAGAATAAGAGGGAATGAAAAAGAGAAAGAGAGAAATAGAGAGAGAGGGACTTGAGTCGTACTGCAGTGGAAGCCTTGAGAAAGTTGGAGACTGGTTGAGGGAGTTCTCGAGAGACTGACTGAGAGAGCGAGGGAGTGAGAGAGTGAATGAGAGAGTGTGAAGAGGAGGATGACGATGATGAACTGGAAGTGTGAGGGGATTTGGCGCTGTGCCGACACTGTCTAACAGCAGCGCAGCGTGGGGCTCGCACCGTTGGAGCAGCATGTAATCTCACACAGACAGATCGAGAGAGAGAGAGAGTGTGTGTGTGTGTGTGCATGTGTGTGCGTGTGTGCGTGTGTGTGTGTGTGTGTGTGTATCAGAGGAAATGTAATGATTCAGTGCAGTTTGATTCAGTAATTTATGTCTCTTACCATACCGATTAAATCAGAGAATATTCAATGTAAATACTTTCCTTCAATTACTATGTAATTGAATATGTAATTACATATATATAAATAAAGTGAAATCTGTCTTATACAGTTGGACTTCTGAAGGTCAGGGCTGTCAGTATTCACTTGTGACAAAATAATATATAAACACACCCTTTTTATGAAAAAATGGCAATTAAAAATATATGTATATAATACTTATAATACTATTTACACACACACATATATATTATTATTATAATTTACACACACTTACACACACACACACATATAGACCAAGTTCAATTGATCATGAAAGGGAAAAGGACTAACATCCTACACTTCCTTCTCTCTGTCTTTCCCCCTTCTTACCTTCATTCTCCCTTCATCGCATATGACGTTCCTATTGGACAATTTTTAATTTTGTCTCCAAAACAAAGGACATTATTCAAAAGGAGAGTTTAGGGACTTTCTTATGAGTTCATTCTCACGCTCAGGTTCAACCTAAGCCCTTCCTAAGTGGAGACACTCACCCAGTCCAAGAAACTAGCTGAACATGACCTGATCGACTCGGTTCATGGACAGATCAAAATGCTTCATGGTCACTGGAAATGATCAGAAGGACATGGAGCTTCAGAAGAACATTCAGATGTTAATCCCGAGAGAGAAGTGGAGTAAGGAGAGTTCGACGGGCTGGGTGGAGGCAGAGGGACTGACCTTGCATAGTCCCTTCTATAGAGACAGACAAGGCCTCTTTCTAAGAACAAATAGGTTTTGTGCTGCTGGCAGTCTTTGGGTAATCTGGCGCCTTTGAGCACAGAGGAGATGAAAGCTCTCCCATTGACACTACGCTCTCACTCTGACGTCTCTTCTTTCCCCCACTTCCTGTGAGCCTCTTTCAGCTGAGGAAATGCCGGAGCTCTCTGATTTACTTACTTACTCTGGCTTACATCATATAGGTGCCTTACGTTACTATATTTATATGTACACGTTCTCATTAGAATGAGACTGGTATCATTATCATGAAAGATTTATGAAAGATTTCACGTGTGGAAGCTCTCCGGGAGAACATTTTGGACGAATGTAAAATGCTGCAGAGCTCTAGCAAAAACCTTTAGCATGACTTGAAGATCACCCAGTCAGATGGGTGCCAAAACAGAAGCCTCTGGCAATAATTAAGTATGTCAGTTATGGAGAAAGGAGCGCCGTATGGACAATCCCTTGTTCAAAAGGAAGTATGAAGGTGGGAGCATCATGTTATGGCTGTACAATGGCTGAACTGGTAACGGCATAGGGCTGCAAATGGTAACAGGGTATTATATTCATTAGAAAGGATGTGGTACCATATAAAAGATAACATGGCAGCATTTGATTTATTAAAAAATCTATGTCAGTTAAGTGAAAGTGACTATTCTTGTCATTGCGAGGTCACAGCACAGCACACAGTGAACCACAATGAAATTGGACCTCTGCATTTAACCCATGCACTCAAACACCGTGCAGCAGCTATAAATTTACCAAGGGAGCAGTGGCGGGGACGGTAACTTGCTCAATGGTACCTCAGGCCAACCTGCTGGTCAGGGGTTTGAACCCACAATCTTCCAATTCTGTGGCCGACTCCCTACACTAAAAAAACACTAAAACCCGTCATTTGTAATTTCATTGGAAAGATGCCCACAAACTTAAGTTTGTTCACTGTTTTTGAAACGTTTTGGTCCTTTTCTTAAAAGCAAGCCCTAAAAAAATACTAATGCTGATGTCTCAGTAGCTAGATAGCTAATTTATTTACATAACCGTTGCTGATTTGTGCATCACTATTTTATTTCCATGTCCCTTTAAATCTAAATGCACTTGAAATCCAACAGTGAGCTCTCCGACCTGAAACACCATATTGGGAATGTGAAAAAGTTCCAAACCAGTAGGTTTGCCCTGATGTACCCTTGAGCAAGGTACTGTCCCCATCACTGGTCCCTGGGTTCTGGATGTGACAGAGGGTGATTATAGGTTAAATGCAAAGGATGCATTTTGTTCATTGTGTGCTAGGCTGTGTTCACCATTACAAATAGTCAGTTTCACTTAAAAGCCACCTCTGATGGCTTATCAGGTTCTTGGAAGGTTGTCCCGCTTCGTAGGAGATGTTTCCAAGCAGTGTGCCCTGTTTTTCGCTTCCAAAGGGCAAGGGGACATTCGAAAACACGGTAGGGGTAAAAAAAAAAGAAACAGGATTGCATGGGAGGAAGGGAAGGACTTGTCTCTCAAGAAGTTTTTGCCACCAGCATTCATCACTCTAGCCTGCAGAAGATAAGAATCCAGGTGAAGAATCAAGAACCTCAGTGCTCAATAAATCAACCAGCGTTCCTTCGTCTTCTGTATGCAGCGGCAAGCATAAGATGTCTGGCTAAAAGGATGAGGATACATTTACCT
Organism: Hepsetus odoe; assembly: GCA_017165825.1. Classification (NCBI taxonomy): domain Eukaryota; kingdom Metazoa; phylum Chordata; class Actinopteri; order Characiformes; family Hepsetidae; genus Hepsetus; species Hepsetus odoe. The sequence goes on from CM029367.1 coordinate 3,366,633, forward strand.
CGTCTCTTCTGTTACCATTTGATTTTCCCAGCCAGCTAACATTCTCTGTCAGCACTATTTGACTCCATTGCTCCCCCACTCCCTTGCTCCCTCCCTCCTGTCTCGTTCCATGACTTTGTTTTCTTCGGTGCTCATACTTTCTCTGCACGTTTGCCCCTCCCCTACTCCCTCTCTCTCCCTCTCTCTCTCTCTCTCTCTCTCTCTCACTCTCTCTCTCTCTCTTTCTCGAGTGTATGGAAGAGGCAGAAGGAGCAGAGTGCACCTTCCTGCTGCAGTGCTTTTTACACCTGCTCACATTTCACCTCATTTATCACAGCTCCTTGCTGGGCATGATCGCATGGTGGACAAGGAAGGAATAAATGGAGAGGCAACAACAGGAAGGGTGGCTGGGGGGGATCTTCTGTTGAAACAATAGATCGTCTATTGTTTCAACAGGAACTCGGGAGTCGGGTGATCTGGAAACACCTAAATTACGCCACTTGCAGGACAAGCTGCAGAATTAATATGCATGTCCTGTAAACACCATAACTGCATTATAACTGTTATTATTGCGCATAGTACGGCATCTCTGGGCAAAATGAGTCCGTGTTGCAATGAGTCGATGCGCTGATACAAAGAAGATGTGAAAGGCTTCCAAAAAGCAGAAAGTTGGGGTCGGAAATGAGCACAATTGGAAAAAAAGTATCTAAAGTATTAAAATGTCTGTTAATGTGTCCTGATGCAGTCAAACGTGTCCTGGGCACCGCCTTGAGTGGCACTGGATTCCAGGACTATCAACCAGTCAAAATACACACTCCCTGCACCCCCGTCTCGAGAAAACAGGACTTGAGTCTGAATTTTTAATCCAAGCCCAAATTCTTAGAGAGAATTTTCTATTGGACCCAAATGTTTTCAGTCCAAACTCAACACAGTCCTGACAAAATTGCCCAAATCAAAGTTCTGAGTATCTTTTTTCCCAATTTCATCATCAGCGTTGGCCTCCCAGTGTGAGGAAAGGCCAGCACCTACTTCCTCTGATCCACAGGAGGAATCGTTGTATCTTTTTAAACGTTTTAGGAGGAGATCACTAAGTGCCAACATAAGCCTACGTTGCATTAAGCTGGACGATCCTGCCAACAATGTTAATTGGCAGGATTCAGAAGGGTCAAAATTAAGACCCTTGTGTCTTTGATAGTCCATAATCCAGCAAAAATAATCCCAGATCTAATCCCACTCAGCCAAACGTCAAATAAAACACTGGAAAAAGGAAGGAAGCAGGCAGACATGCAGATATAAAGTAGGATTGCCCTTCTTCATTATAGTGCTGGGTTGTCTTCATCATTGCCAGATAGCAAGGCAACAAGGCAAACTTAAAATCAGCGTCAGGAGTTTTTCAGTTTCTCTCACAAACAGATCATCAGCAGACAAGAAAAGAGCCGATATTGGGTGATATTGAGCAATCACTGACTTGTATGCCTTTAATACCCCCTCAACCATCAGCAAGCATTGGTGGTTCAGTGGTAGAATTCTCGCCTGCCACGCGGGAGGCCCGGGTTCGATTCCCGGCCAATGCAAGAATGTTTTTTTTTCCCCTCTCTTGAGCACAAACATCTAATAAACAACAAGGATCTATATATTTTACGATGAGATAAAAAGAAAAGACACGAGTTGGTTGAAACAAGAGCTACAAGGAAGCGAGTGAAGGAGGAAGCCGGGGCAGACGGGGTGGAGGAAGGGGGGTTGGGTGCATTCCTCGCCCAGCCGGCCTCGCACGGGGCCTGCTCTGTGTCATTTCCAGGAACTTTTCGACCGAGGACGTCAAGTTTCTAATTAAACAAGCGGTTCTTAGTATTTACATGCTGTAAAACGAACGCCTGCGCGTTCCAGTCGGAGCACTGGCACATAAAAACAGTGATAATTACACACTAACAGTTGCAAAAGAACAGAAAGCAGGTGATATGTTTTGCAAAACACTAAGCTTAAGGTTTTTTAGTGCCAGAAAGTGGTGTAGAAAAAAAGCAGGCCTCACTTTGTGGCCTCAATGTATGTAATAACACTGTAATAACACTGTAATTACTAGTGTTACTGCTGGAGCGTAGAAGTCTTTACATATGCATGATTTCAGTTCACCGCATTACAGGACTAAAACAAAAAATGTGTAAATACACAAGCTGTGACACAGCTGAGGCAGAAAATACACTTGTAATTACATTGTTATTACATGCATTGTAGATGTGTAACTTTTAGAAAAAAAATATAAAAGGAGACCCAAAGTTATAACCACTTGATATTTGCAAAGATACAAAGACTGTGAACAGAAATGCTGTATATTTAAGGATGTGTAGATTCAGATATCTAATTTACTATACGTTTGTTTCAGAGTGATTTCTGTTTGCACACTTATTGGTGTGAGATACACTTTGGTGATGCAAAATTAAAATGTGTATATATTTTAAAAAAAGTTAAGACTTTAACTTGTGAATAAACATTTAATAATTATTTGAATCATATTTATAAACATTTATTTACTGTTTTAGACAGTTATTTACAGCAAGCTCAAATACCTATTTTCAAATTTCTTTCTTTCTTTCTTTCTTTCTTTCTTTCTTTCTTTCTTTCTTTCTTTCTTTCTTTCTTTCTTTCATCTTAGGTAAAATGGAGACCTGAATTAAATCAATTTTCTTTCTTCCTTTTTTAAAATTATTTCTTTCACTTCTTTATTTTCCTGTTGTTTATTAATTATCTAGTTATTAGTAAATATATTTAATTTATAACAGGTAAATAGTATTGGCCATGAAATACTCTTTTGTTATTTGTTAGTTCATTATTTATTCGTTTTTATTGGTATTTATTTATTTATCTATCTATTTATTTATTTTAATACAATTTATTTTGTTTGTTTCTTTACTTCTGAAATTTATCATACAGTAACACGAGGTTTGCAGACTGTGTTATATCTCTGTATTATTTTTATTCTGCAGCAGTTTTGTGTCTGTGGCCTCGGATGTTTCCTCTGCTGTTGCTACATAAATATAAAGGCTTAAAGTTTAAAGCGACATTGGTCGAATCCTGACAGAATCTTGACGTAACAATATTAATAAAAAAATGAATTGTTGATGAGAAGTGTTGGGGATGTATTGTGAAAAACATCAATTTTGTGGCTTGAAATAAAACAGACAAAGCTTCTGAACACTGCATGTAGAGCTGAATGCCAACGTACAAAATGAGCACTTTGATATTCAGATAAGCTGGGTCAGCCCTGGATTTTGCCACAATGTACTATACGATACAGTTACGAAAGACATTTGTATCGGTAGACATCACTTTGCATCAAAAGAATGCGAAACACAAAGGCACGATGGTTAAATCAGCTGCTTTTTTCACTTGAAATTGCTAAAAGAAATCTGCTGTCAGTTCTTCACTCGTACAATGGTGGTTTGAAAATGACACAATGATGAGTTCAGCAGTCCACAATGCCGAGATGTTCAACTGTAGCAGCGAGAGTGTCTTTGATAAAAGAACAAAAAAGCCTCGGGTCGATACCTTTCTGTCTACATAATTTCTATCTGATTGCAACACCAATACATTTGAGCACATTTCCTTCTAAACCTCTAAACCCTTCTAAATGCACCCTCTGTTTCTGAATTTACACAGCACAGCTGACGTTGAACTCTTCAGACAAGGCAAGGCTAGCCAAACAAATTGTCAGGATCAAGTAAAAAAGTAGACATCCATTACGGTTAAGCAGGGACTGTTGTCTTCATCCTCCATCCCATCAGCCCCCCTGACCAGAGTGGACTTTGCGTTCTGATTGGCAGCCACTGAGGGAAGCAGTGTAGATGGAGATAAATGGTAGAGCCAGACCTTTCACGAGCTTAAGCAACATCCATTCGGCTCAGGCTTCATCACGCCAACACGTGCCCTGGGAGACCACTCGTTTGTATCCATAGTCACTTGTCTTGACAACAACCAATCCCCCGTCCCAGCCGTGCATCTGTCAGGAAGATGGCTAATGCCAACCCTCAATGTTCAGATTGGCCTCTATTCTGAGTGAGCCACCTCTGCCGTCAATCACTGTCTGCAGTGTTGAGCACTGTATGGAGTCTGAAAACCAATAAGCCCAAAGTTAGCCACCATGCTCAGGTCTCCAATATTGGTGCTTAAGCTTAAAGAGATGCGAGAAAACCCTTGTCATTGCGAGGTCACAGCACGGCACACCACAATGAAATTGGACCTCTGCATTTAACCCAGGCAAACACCGTGCAGTAGTGGGCAGCTATTGAAAGCGCCCGAGGAGCAGTGACAGGGACGGTACCTTGCTCAAGAGTACCTCAGGGCAACCTACTGGTGAGGGAATCTAACCCATAATCTTCAGAGGCTGGGGCAACTCCCAAACCACTAGGCCACCGCTGCCTTCTTCTTAGAAATCTGCACAAATAAAGGGTCTAGTTATCAAGTGCAATTATTAAAAATCTGATTTTAATCAAGGACCAATATGTCCTTTCACCCCATCACTCACTTACGCCACTCCACCAAAGGACACACTTGTAAATATTAGGGAATCTGAGTGCATGATTTGAGATAATACAAATGCAATCGAAAAATATATCTCTTCTATTTGAAAGAAAAACGTATGCTGTGGCTAATGTTTCTAGTATAAGACTTTAGTTTCAATAACCATTCATTTGTTTTACTGCATTAAAATGTCACTTGAGCCCCTCATTTGCTTCCAAAAAGACTTTCTTGTATTTTTAATGAATAGTTGAGGAGCAGTTCTCCAGGCTTCCTGAAGAACAAAGTTTTTGGCTCTCATTTTCAGTGCAGTCCTTGTTCCTGAGCAGTTTCAGAGATATAAGCAGGGTGGAGAACTATTCCTGCATAAGACGACTTAAAGACGTTACAAGAAAGTTCGCCTAAGAGACTTCAGGCTGTGCTAAAGAATAAGTGAAAGTTACTATTTGTGTCATTGCGAGGTCACAGCACAGCACACAGTGAGCCACAACGAAACTGGACCTCTGCATTCAACCCATGAGCACAAACACCGTGCAGCAGGAGGCAGCTATGAAAGCGCCCGGGGAGCATTGACAGGGATGGTACCTTGCTCAAGGGTACCTCAGGGCAACCTACTGGTAAGGGGTTTGAACCCAGAATCTTCCGATCCTGTGGCCTACTCCCTAACCACATGTTTTTGCACATATATCATTACATCTATTGTCTCATTTTCCTGCAAAATATAAAGAAATTAGGTATATCACCTCTTAAAACCAATAGATTTTTAGCTGTTTGTTCATTTCCACCATTTAGAAGAAAAAAAAGTTGCTTCACTTTATTAAAAAGTTCTCAGCAACTGCTCAGAGATGCTCTCACATAGAGAAGTAGGAGACGTATTACTTTTATACGTATTTATACGTATTTATATTTATACGTATACATATATGTATTATAGCATGGTCACCTCACAGCGAGAAGGCCCTGGGTCTGATTCTCAGCCTGGGTGAAGTCTGCAGGATCTTCCCATTTCCAGTTTCCTACCACAGTCCAAGCTGCAGGTCAGTCGAATTGTCTGCTAAGTTTGAGTGTGTTTTTTTGTGGTTCTACCCTGCGATGCATGACCTGTCCAAGGTGTTCCACCTTTTGCCTTATGAGTGCCGGGACAGGCTCCACCAATCCTGGTTAGAATAGGTGGCTGAGATAATGGATTGCTCACACTTTAATTTACACTCTAATGTATTCACTAAAGCAGTAAATCCGTTTCTCTATATGAAATGCAATCAACATTTCAGATTTTTCCCTTCATCTGAAAATATTTACTACAAACAGAACACAAACTTTATCAATTCCTTCTTCAATGCCTCTTGGCTAAAGCAGTTGTGGGTCCAGCCATTAGACTTATTTTAGGTTCAAATGAAAAAGAGATTTTAAATCAATTTGTAGCTTCCAATGTGTAACATTTCAAGTACCAGTAAATATTAAATCAGAAAAAACAATAGTGGCCTGATTCTACATACACAACAAAAATAATACAAAAAATAAAAATACACACTTTTAAATGAATAAAGATGCAGATTTCCTTGTAGGGTGATCAGGAGGGATACTGATAAATATGTTAAACTATTTTTAATAATATATATGTTAGAAATGAGTATATTAGAGGGACAGCTCAGGCTGGACATTTTGGAGACAAAGTTAGAGAAGCGAGGTTGCGTTGGTTTGGACATGTCCAGAGGAGAGACGAGGAGTATATCTTGAGGGAGATGGTGAAGATGGAGCTGCCAGGAAAGAGGAGAAGAGGAAGACCAAAGAGGAGGTTTATGGACGTGGTGAGAGAGGACATGCAGGTGGTCGGTTTGAAGGAGGAAGATGCAGAGGACCATAAGAAATGGAAACAGATGATCTGCTGAGGTGACCCCTAAACGGGAGCAGCTGAAAGAAGAAGAAGAAGAAGAGGAAGATTATGCATAGAATATATGCCTGGACTTCCTTTCCTTTTCTGTTTAAACCAGAACTCACTGGCAGTTACACAAAACAATCCATTTCCTTCAACACACATTCATTACTGTCACTGAGGAGAAATGTTACAGCAAATACACAGAAACAGGCATGCTCGTATTGTAGAAACCTTCCCCATCAAAGCTGCTTTGATCCGTCCTGAGCATGATCTGGAAGTCTGACAAGATGCTGAAGCTTTTTTTTTAACGTGATTACTCTGTCTGTGTTTGGCTGCCTCTTTTCCATTTAATTTTACAACAAAAGCATGTCAGGACCTCATCAGGGGGTTTATGGGGGACGCAAATGAGCCAGACTGACAGCTTTCTAATGGAGGGAGGACAGTCGCTAAAACTAAGCATCAGCAGGGCATCAGATAAACATCAGCACGAGCATTTTACAGTTGGACCTGCTGCTTCAAGGAGCATGCTATTATAGAAATAGAAACAAACAGTAAATACCAAAAATATAGAGGATTTCGGAAGAATTTAGACCGTAATTTTGATCTCAATCACAGTGACCACTCATCAAAGCCAGAGCTGGTCAAATCAGACCAGAAAATGGACAGAAAGAATCCAGATGTATCCACTGCTATGTAGAGAACTCTGGGATGTTTCAAGCACAACAGTATGAATATGAAAAAGCCTTGAGCTGCCGCTCATTTCTGTATATTTTGTAGGAAAACAAGACAGTAGATGCAGTGATTTATGTGCAAACACATGTAAATCCAGTCTAAATACAAAAAGCGTTTAACTTAAATCAGCATTAAAGTCATTAACTGGTTTGACCACCGTTATTCTTCAGCACAGCCTGAACTCTCTTGGGTGAGCCTTCTTGTCATTTCTGTATGTCGTCTTCAGTGTCATCTCACCAGGTTTACTGAAGGACATCCCAAAGCTCTGTGGAGAGGATCCCACACTGCTTCTGTCTCTGAAACTGCTCAGGTACAGAGACTGTACTGAAAATGAGAAACCAAAACATTGTCCTCAAGGAAGCCCAGCCAGATTCTTCATTTGTGTAGTTTTCATGTCTTGCTTCCTTTAGACGCTTCAGTTTCATCCAACAGTCCTCCAACTGCCTACAATTGCAGGAACCCCTGATTCCCTGGTTAGAATTAGCAGCTGGAATGATGGATGGATAAAAGTTTTTTGCAGTTTCTATCTTCCAAGCATACATTTTGTGATCTTATACCTCTCAGCAAGCAGGGGTTGACTTATAAAACCCATTTATTACTAATCTCTAAATGTGCACCACACTGAAATAGTATATTGTCAGACTGAATTTAGGTTACGACCTCCAAAATTGGCCAATGCCAGATGCACAGAAGTGCAGGGTAATACCCAACACCCAAAGCCACGCTGCAGGGCATACTTGACTACCCTATTATTAACAATTATCATTCCAAAGGCTACAAGTGTACACAGAGATATTGGCCTTGTAATAACATCAGGCACTAAGTGCAGTGCTACCATCTTCCCTCCCACTGGCCCATGGGATGCCATTGTGGTCAAGCCGAGCTGCAGCAAACTGCCATATCGAGCAGGCCGGCTGGTGCTGGCTCTGTTGTGTCCTGGAGTAGGAGGATGAGGGTCAGTTTGACTAAGAAGGGTGTTAAATAACCGCAGGGGTCAGAGGGGTCAGCCGGCATTTACTGGAGTTCTGCTTTTGCCGTCCGCAGGGAAACAGACTCTTTACTGCCGAGTCTTTGGACTCAACTCTTCCTAATCAATAAGCTGTTGGGAAGGACATTGAACTGTCAGTATGTTGGACACAAGCAGAGGTCAGGCCTGTTCTTTACGCATTGTTGTTTAAATGAAAAGGACCAAAATGTTCCAACGATTAACGATCTAAGCACATGATTTATTACGTTTACACCATTATTTATGGAGATCCCCTAATAGTATAGGTCCGCAGAAGGAGAAATGAAGCCAATCTCATGCTATTCTACAGTTTTCCACACAGTCTATGATTGATCTATGATCTATGAACTCACGCCATCTGAAAATTGTGAGCTAGCAACCATGTTGACAACAACAGTAGCTGTTTCCAACAGAAAACAGATCAATAATCCCAAAAAAACAAATTGGGATTATTATTATAGATTATCGTGATCGCAAAAGGGATACGAAGGCATAATACCACCAAAAAAAGTATGTGCAGTGTTTCTTAGATGTCATCAACAACGTTGCCGACCTGGGAGGATGAAAGTGAAAAAGAGAAGATAAGGGTAAAACAAAAAGCATGGGAGCATGAAGCTCCTCAGCGGGGCCAATATAATGAGACTAAAATCACAGATCAGAATAATCCCTTTGAAAAAAGGACAATTAGAATAAAAACACATGAAAAAGAGCACAGAGGACACATCACGCTGATAGAAAAGCCTAATAAGTTGCTTTTGTGGCAACGGTGCTGACAACACCCCTCCCTGTCTGTAACAGCCATGGTTAATAGGTTTAAGTGCTGAAGCGTACGGACTAATTACAGGGTGTGCTGCCCTTGTTTGTAGTGTGTTTAGGAGTGACAAAAGATGATAAATCTATGTCTGAGGAAAGAGGCGGCTTAAACATCAAACCAGGCCTTTTAAATGAACCCGCCATAAAGCGATATCGTCCCTGGGAGCTTTTATCCAAATGTAATGGCCATTAGATTCACTCTTGATTAAAAACAGCATGGAAATTTTCAGTTCGTAAACAAATCGCTGGTTGCTTTTGCAGAACTGAATTGATAATGACGTGAAAGCTTTGTCTGAAACTACAATGTGCAGCTTCCAGTAGGGATTTTAAATGGCTTTTAAAACAAGACGAATCTGGACACAAATTCAGAGCATACAGGGAAAGTCAATGAGCAGCAAACTAACAAAAGTATCAGCAAAGTCCAAACCTCCTGTTCTCCTTGAGATCCTTCAGTTCAGCGAAAATGAGAAAATATAAATGTTTAACCAATGACTGCTCTTAAAATATATGGGACTCAAACTTAACAACTGGATATGTGGTATACACTGGGAAATAAACTCACTGACTGTATTTAGGAGACAGATTTTATATTCTTTCAATGTCATTTTGCAGAAATATAAGGTTAAATAATGGTAGATATCACTAATATAAGCTTATAGCTACCTTCTTCTTGAGTTGGGATGTGTCCGCAGGGCTGTGTGATCCTAACTAACAAGCTGGAATGGACAGTGACTGCAGTGGGAGAAAAAAACTGGGAAAAAGACATTTGAATGTGTTTATATTCACAAAGTCTTATTTCCATGATTTTTCTCACAGGGTAATTTGTGCAGCTCTTCACCTGTTACTCCCCACACTGAGCAAGAAAGAGAGAGCGAGAGAAAGTGGGAGAGAAAGACTCCTCAGAGGGCCTGTGGTTTCTCCTGGGTAAAGCGCTAATCTCTTTAAAAGCTTTCATTACCGGCCCCGCAGAGACGACTGCGAACCGCTCCTCCGCACGAGCTGGGAAAGCCACACATGTATGCACATTTCATTTTAATCCCTTTTAATAAGTATATTATTAAAATGACACCTCCAAGAAGACGGGGGTTTGGCGCAGAGTGATGGACCCCTCCCGGCACTTTCACTCCGGGTGTTAAAGAAGAGCCGGAGTGTATCAGACAGACTGAGCTGCTCCAAATTAATCAGCCTAAGTAGCAAAGCGGATAAATCAGGAGGAGGAGGAGGGGGACCAGACTGGGGTGGTGGACACAGTCCTGGGTGGAGGACTGAAACCTGACAGCCACAACCTGACTGCTTAGTTTATCAGTTTTCAGGAGATAAATCTCTGCTCAGTGAAGCTATCATATGAATGTAGGAAATTATATATATATATATATATATATATATATATATATATATATATATATATATATATATATATATATATATAAATAATTGTTCTTTAAATTGTTAAATGTTTTTTATAGTGAAAAAAAATATAGTTTTTAGATATATTATATATATCATTAAATTCAAAATATAATTTTACATAATAAATAAATAAATATATAAATTTGTTTTACATTATATTTTAATACTAATATATATATATATATATATATATATATATATATATAATATATATATATATATATATATATATATATGTATATATATATATATAGCATTAAAATATAATGTAAAACTAATTAAATTCAAAATTATATTATTAAAATTATATATAAAAAATTGTTAAATATAAACCTATCATCATTATAGTAATGCAGAGTTTTCTTATACCTTTAATTAATCTATATATATATATATATATATATATATATATATATATATATATATATATATATATAGAATTTATGTAACTTGTGTAATGTAGTGATATATAATTATTTTTTCTGTATGTATATGTATAATCTTGCAGCAAGTTAGCACCTGTGAATTCAGTTGAGCAGCTTCAAACTCATAACAAATGTCACAAAAGTCTTGCCTTCATCATTTTCTCTCTTTTGTCACATTTCTCTTCCCCCCCAGCACGGGTGTGAGCCATTCCTGAGCTGCTCTGGGCTCACTGAGATGCCTCTTGAATTTTGAATGTGTTGCCTCCAACATTTATGAAGCACAATCAATCTTCCATTGGAGGCCGTGTTCATAGGCTTTACCACCCCGAGTCTCAGTGGACTCCACAGAAAAAGGCTGTAAAACAAGGTGGGGGCTTTTAAAGGAAAGCAGTGGCCAGATATGGTAATGATAGAAGTTGTAGGGCTGCATACTGCACATATGTGTGGTTCACTTTACAGGAATGCTAAAAAAAAAATACAGAGCATTAATGAAAATCAACAACACAAAATTGGGATTTTATAAGTGGCAGTTCAATAAAGGAGAGCATTCACAAGGCTACACGACTGCTACAACAACCTTTATAACAACTGAATCCTTGTTTATAAAGGATTATTCCGACAAGTTTCTGGTGAGCAACTAATGAAAGGAGCCTTTATGAGAGGTCAGAACGAATCCTCATAAGAGTCTAGCCTAGTTGTTATATAAGATCCATCTATCAAGTGTCATCATTTCAGATGAAAATCTGATCCTGACATATTTCAGAGGATCGTTGCTTATTGGTGAAGGATGAACACCCAATGAATTTATCCTCGGATCCACTGTGAGGTGGCAATTTTTCTCTAAATGTGAAGAACTCTAGCCATTCACTCACAACAATAAGTGAGAGAAAGGAGGAGAAATTCATTGGGTGTTCATTTGCAGAGCAAGTATAAGTTCCATCCATTATCGATCCAGAATCAAATCCATCATTATCATCAGTCATTTACAACATTTAGCAGACGCTCTTATCCAGAGCGTCTTCCATGTCCTGGAACACCTCAGGGTTAAGGGTCTTGCTCAGGAACCCAATGGTGGGATTTGGACATAGGATTCTTGATACATAGACCCATAGGCAAGTACTCTACCACTAGATCACCACCATGTCACAGACTCTTCTTCCCATCTGTACTCCTAACCAGCTACACCATCATGGATCACCTGCATGTGTCGCTTCCACAAACCAAGACTAACCAGAGCTTAAAACCTTTTAATGAGCTCCAACTTGCATTCCATTGGAGCCAGACTGTCCTGGCCATCAGTGACTAAATCTGTTTACTCTGCTTAGCCATCTTAGACATCTCTTTAGTAATGTTGCTGTTGCTGTCATGGACCAGAGGAAGATGGGTTCCCCTTCTGAATCTTGGGTCCTCTTGAGGTTTCTTCCTCAGGCTTTAGGGAGCCTCTTCGGTTTGCTCACTAGGGGCTCAAACCCTGAATTTGTAAAGCTGCTTTGTGACAAGGATAACTGTAAAAGAGCGTTATATACTTAAAACTGACTCGACTTGCTGGGGTGAGGAGGGAACCTATTTTCCTTTACAAAGGAATAGAAACCTGCTGACATAATAGAAGCAGCTCTAGATGATCTGTCTGAGGTTTCTGCTCTACAGGGAGACATGGCCAGGGCAGGACAAAGATGAAGAGCATGTGTTTGCAACCATATTTTACATTTTCTGCATGATTAAGTCCTTCAGGGCTGGGTTTCCCCATAGCATTGTAGACCAACGATGATGGTCTACAATGCAGCATCACGCTGAGGACTTTCTCACCCAGTAAAGACAACACTTGACACTTTTGCTCAACTGAGCCCAGGATGGTTTGGTGTGAAATGCTGTTTTCAGGAGAAATGTAGTGAGGTGGTGATAGGAAATGTCTGAAGCGTCTCCAAAAGCATTTTTGTTGCTACACAGAACCGCACCTGAGACATTTTGAGAAAATTTCAAATCCATTTATGGAGGAACAGCCACAAAGAAAATGTATTTTTTCTCAGTTTCCATCCCTGAGTTTACACCCGGAAGCATGCGTAGGTTTCCTTGTCGATTTGGACTTTAAATAAAATGGTTTATTTGGGTTGTTCACCACTTTTGTGGCCACTTTAAAGGCGTTGATTGTTTCTTTCTATGAACAATTTCACTCTCAATGAGCTTTTTTAACATCATTTTGTCTGAGCTTGGCAAAAATCTAGCAACATTGGTGGAATTAATCTTTAAGGTGGTCCATTACACAAAAAAGAAAGGAACTGGATGTCACAGATTATGGATTTTGAGCTGTTTTGGGGGAGTCTGGTCCTCTAAGATACGATGCTGTGTGTGGGTCAGCAGAATGTTGATCCCACTCTTTGTTAAATACGAAGACAATATGGACCATAGCATAGAAGAATTTTGCCAATGGTTTAAAGAAAATACAAGCAAGTGAGCACCATGTATTGGTTCTGGCGTCACCCCAGCAGGGAGCTGTTTCTCTGGCCGATTTCGTCAGACTAATCTGCCCTGGTTCGGTTCAGCTGGTGACAACGATGAAATGTGCCAGTGCTGGGCGTGGAAATCGAAGAAGAAACCACAACAATGACTGAAGCTCTTTTACTGATGGTGCACCGACACGTTGCTGGGGGGACGCCAGGCTAAATCCGTGGAACAGGATGAGATGAAAGCTTGCAGAAGTCAGATTGGTTTGTACTACAGAAAGGCATCTACAGCTTCATAGGAAAGGCATATCAGTGGCCTTTTCACTGGATAACATGCAGACGATAGTGTGTCTTTCTTTCATCAGCAGCCTGGCTATATAAATACGTTCCAGCACAAAGGTGAGACCGCTTTTTTAAAATAAAGTCTGCGGAGTCATGCCTACAACCATTATCCTACTTTGTATTCATGCAAGGATGGCCAGGGGGGTGCCCAAGCACCCATTTCTTCCCAAGGGCCAAATAAATTAGAACCTTTACACCAATATCTCAGCAACACACACCGCATTGGGCAGTTGTAGCACCCAAGGAGCAGTAAATGGGATGGTACCTTGCTCAATTGTTCCTCAAGTATCCAACAGGTCTGGGATTCAAGCCCATGACCTTCTGATTCTGGGGCTTTGTCCCTAAACACCACTGCCCCACTTGTACCAAACATATCCCCTAATCAATATGTGTCATGAATGCTACTGTCACGTGTGTTAGGGTTTGGGCACGCTAGAGGGCGCTCTCGGTCACATACAGGGTATTTATGTCACAGGAGGTGTGTAGGGTACGCTAGAGGGCGTTCTGTTCTGACTAAGCACACCTGAGCCCCTGCGGGCAGGTGTGCATCATTGGGGCTGACTATTTAAGCCCCGATGAGTCAGAACAGAGCGCGGCTCATTAGGTAGGTTTAACCTATGTGTAATGGTGGTTCTGTCTGTCTGTTTTTAGTCATAGTCATAGTCATAGTCATAGTCATAGTCATAGTCATCCTGCGTAGGAACTGCAGGCTTGAGTCCTTGTTTGTTGTGTGTTTTGTCACTTTAAGCAATAAACTTCTGTTCGGAACTCCTGGCTTCAGAGGAGGTTTGGAAGGTGGAGACCGGGACTTCAACAAGGACAGAGGTGTCAAAGGTGTAAACATGCTGCGAAGTGCTTGCAGAAGTCAGTCAGAGTGGAGCCGGTGAGGGATCGGGCCGTGTGGCACAGAGAGGCGAGGACAATCCAGTCCCACCTCGGAGGTGAGCAGATCAGCTGCAGTAATGTTCGGTTTGCTGAACAGGAGGAGTTGCTGACGGGACTCCACCATCAGCTGACCGAGGGAACCGCCATGCCACAGGTGAACTCCACGGTCTCGAAGGACCGGAGGAAGGAAAAAGAGGAGACTTTGGCTCAAGTAAAAGGTGAGCGTCACGGAAGGAACAGCCAGTTCAGAGAGGGCAGAGAGGTCCTTCGATTCAAGATACACGCTGTGAGGGTTTCCCAAAGAAAGGGACTGGGGAGAAGACAGGAACAGAGAAACCAGATCGTAGGCCGGATAACACGGAGAGTTGGGACTCCAACAACTCAGGAGAAGCTGGAGGCTAAAATAGCCACAATGGAGGGGCAATTGCATCAGTGCAGGACAGAGCTGAGACAGGTGCAGGACCACAACATCGCTCTGCAGGCTGACCTGAGAGAGGCCCGTCATGAGGCCAGCAAGCTCACCGAGCTAGAAAACCAGGTCAGAGGTATGGAAGGTAAATTGGCCCTCATCGAATCTCTACTCTCTTCTCCGACACCATTGCCTGCTGGAACCCAGAGAGCCAAAGCCGAAACAGAGCATCCGGAGAACAGTCCAGCGGAGAAACGGGTAACGAATGCAGAAAGGGAGCAGCTGCCTTCAGGCCCCCTAGCATCGGCTCGCCCCCGCAACTCAGCAAACCCAGAACAAGGTGACGTTTGGAGGAAGCCATGGGGAACTCCTCAACGTGAAACCAAAAACTGGGACACTGCGTCGCCGGGCCCCAAGCGACCAGGAAGTATGACCCAGACAAGGAAAAGGGCAAAAGACACCAGCACGAATCCGTTCAGGGAGACGGACCAGAACTTCGGCGCCAGAGATTCGGGGAGAAGCGACGCGCGGAACCCGACTGACAGGGGTTGTAAGCAGAGCTTAGACTCATTGAAAAAGACTTCCTCTGTAAACCCTGTAACGTCTCTATGTAGCTCCCTTTCAGGTCCTGTCGAGTCCAGGGGTTCCATGGAGTCAGGCAAAGCCTCCAAGGACGTAAGAGCCAAGGTCAGGCACCGGTCAAAAAGGTGGACGGAACTGCTGGGATTCCCCTCACCACCACCAGCTGCCCGACATAACTGGTCGGAGGTCCTTTGATGGTTTTTTTTTGTTTTCTATGGACCTGACCGTGTGTCCCGACTAGGGACTTTTGTGTTGTTGTTTGTGCCTCCCCCCTGAGGTTCGGCTGCGTTCGGGCACTTCGGGAGCCGCGCCCTTGGGGGGGGGGGGGGTTCTGTCACGTGTGTTAGGGTTTGGGCACGCTAGAGGGCACTCTCTGTCACGTGTGTTGTGTTTTGGGCACGCTAGAGGGCGCTCTCGGTCACATACAGGGTGTTTATGTCACAGGAGGTGTTTAGGGTACGCTAGAGGGCGCTCTGTTCTGACTAAGCACACCTGAGCCCCTGCGGGCAGGTGTGCATCATTGGGGCTGACTATTTAAGCCCCGATGAGTCAGAACAGAGCGCGGCTCATTAGGTAGGTTTAACCTATGTGTAATGGTGGTTCTGTCTGTCTGTTTTTAGTCATAGTCATAGTCATAGTCATAGTCATAGTCATCCTGCGTAGGAACTGCAGGCTTGAGTCCTTGTTTGTTGTGTGTTTTGTCACTGTAAGCAATAAACTTCTGTTCGGAACTCCTGGCTCGGAACTGACGTCCCTCCGGTACCACGCCACCGTTACAGCTACTCTTGTCTACCCATTCCGATGATGGACAGGCGACCTGTGGAGGGTGTTCCTCCACCTTTCATCCTGCTTCTTTTAAGCATCGCTCTTTTCGAAGGTTTCTCTTTTTTAAATTAAGCTCTTCAGATCTACAGGCCATACTTAAGCTGATTTCTTCATCGATTCATTCACGCGTGAGGTGGTAGCGATTTTTTTCAGGCCTAATTTAGACCCTACTGCCATAAGTCATGAAGCACATCCCATACGCAAGAGCTTTCTACTGTTGCTTCTGCGTCTTGATATTTTTGCATCGAGGGGCTTCTAGTGATTCCCACTCCAGTAGGATTACCAGCATGATGCATAAATGGATGTGACAGCCTGGACACACACATACACACACTCATGCAAGCACACACAGGTGTTGTAGAGACTTTAATCCCTCTGCTGATATGCATAAGAATAGAAGAGCATCAAAGGAAGTTCCCAGCCGACTGAAGACACGAAAGAGCAAGACGGAAAGAGAGACAAAAACAGGTGTAAAGCCTAAACACTCCAGAGGATATCAGTAAACATCCTTCATATTCATCCAAACAAAAATATTCCACTCACAGCCACAGGCCGGAACTCAAGAGGATGGTTTTTGCATAGTGTTTGTACTGAAAGAGTGAGATAAATATATTGACCCTACCTAAAGTCAGGCTTAAAATGAACAGCCTTCACAGATGTCCAACAGGAATGCCTGATTTTGCGTGTCTTTCTATATGACTGTGGATTTTCTGACCCATATAGAGAATTAGTATTTATTTAGGAGCATTGTAAACAGCATGTCACTGCATTAATATGGATGGGGCACTGCTGCCGGGGTTTGTTGGCTGCAGGGGAGAGTCAAGAGCCAGAGGAAATCTCAATTATGAACACTCACTGGAACGCAAACGTGTGTGTGCTGCTGAGCTCGATGATTTTGACTCCAGAGCAATTCCCAGGATGGACGAAAATGGAAACGGCACCTACAAGCTTATAAAACAAAATACGTAGATGCATAATATATACAATTGTGCAAAAGTCTTGAGCCACCTAGTTGGTGCAAGAATACTTCTTTAAAACATGAAATGCTGCAAAGTGTCTATAGATAATAGTTCTAGATGAAAGTGAACATGAAAGTGACTATGCCATTGTGAAACACAACAAAACACAACAAAACAAAACACAATGAAACACAACGAAATTCATGTGGATTTAACCAAACACGGCGTGCAGCAGTAGGCAGCCAGATCCAACACCAATGGAGCAATGATGGGGACGCTACCTTGCTCAATGGTACCTCAGGGCGACTCACTTCTGGGATTTGAACCCATAACCTTGCAATCCTGATCCTAGCTGCTGACTGGAAGAAATGTTTTCATTGCTTTGGGAAAGAAGCTATCATTGAATGTGGTCATCCATGTTTGGAAAGCCTTGTATCACTTGCCAGAGGGCAGCTGGTTGAAAACCAGGTTGTGAGGGGTTCATCTGGATGCTTTTGGTCCTCCAAATGAAACGGGATGTGCACGGTTCTGGCAGTGAGGGTAGAGAGCATCCGAGAATCTTCTGAGTTGTGTTGATGATGTGCTGAAGCCTCCTCCACTCCACTGCAGCTCCTGAACTACGATGCAGTAAAATCTGTCAGCACACTTTCTAACAAGGAGCATTAAAAAGACACCAGAACCTTCAGACGCAGGTTATTATTCCTCAGCACCCACAGGAAGTGAAGTCACTGCTGTGCCTTTTTGAAGTGTTGAGATGTTGAATCCCCGGTTATTATCTGAACTCCATGCTGACATTTTCAGAATATCGTCTCTGTAGGCAGACTCATAAGCAGTAAACTAATCACCTGAACATCTGGAATCATCTGCACCTGTTTCACTGCTTCATGTCTTAAGTTAGACGCTTTGTTCTGCTTGAAGGTTCAGACGTAGATCACTGTGTGGATTAACCAACACAGAACTATCAAACTGCTCAGGTACAGAGACTGGACTGAACATGAGAGACAACAACACTGTCCTTCAGGAAGATCTGGAGAACTGCTCAGGTACAGAGACTGGACTGAAAATGAGAGACAACAACACTGTCCTTCAGGAAGATCTGGAGAACTGCTCCTCAACAACACATACAAGAAATTCTGACTCTGTGGGAGCAAAAAATGAAGAGGGGCTCAAGACCTTTGCGCAAAACTTTGCACCCTACCTTTATTTCCAATCTGTGGTCTCACATAGCTTTGATTTTCCACCTTGTCCTGCCAATTCACCAAAACCTTTTCCTCTGAAGATTACAGAGTGCATTTTCTGATCACTTCTACAATACACGAGGCTTGGTAGAAGCCAAGTTTACCCCTAAAAAGGTTAAAAGCCAGATTGTACAAATGGCTGTGTAATGATTTTGTCCTGGCAGCAACAGGTAGTGTGAACCAGCCCTACAGCGACTGGCACATTTACTCACACACCTGTCAGGGTCTTGGAAAAGGCATCAGCCCAAGTGTGTGTTCATGCTGACTCAGCCTGACACGGAGCAAGAGATGCTGGAACTGATTAGAGCTGAGAGAAGAGGAGAATCCATGGGAGCGAAGTGAAAACAGGTTAACTCGAATACTCTGCGGTCATGTGCCTGGCGTCAGGAACGCTTTCCCTCGGTTTCTAGTTTCTGCCAATGAACAGCAGTTGGGCGACCAGCCATGCGTCCCAATCAAAGAGATTTTGCGGTGATGCTACAGAACACAGAAGAATTTGGAAGCCTGAAAACCCTTTGCTTTCTTTTCCAGCTCTGATACTAGCAAAGGCTTATGTCCTCAGACTCCCATTTTCCAGCCTTGTGTACTGTGCCTTTAAGACCGTCCAATGACTTTTGTTCCGATTGGCTGCTTCATTCCAAAAGCAATCCAATACGGGTGAGAGCTTGTTTTGTTGTTGAAATTAGAATTAAACAGATTAGATGTGATATTTTCTGTGTACCTTTAATGATACTTGTGATTAAGAACATCAAAACATCATGCATAATAATGGCTACTTAGACAGAAAGACAGACAGACAGGCAGACAGATAGACAGACAACCTAAAGGAAAGACAAGACTAGGGACTAGGTTTGAGTATCCTTGAGCAAAGTACTGTCCCCATCACTGTTCACCAAGTGCTGGACATGGCAGACCACCGCTTCATGGTGCGTTTTTGGTTGACTGTGTGCTCAAAATGACAAATAGTCACTTTCATGTCCCTTTCACTTTGTGAGCCCTGACTCCCATCATGACTTCAGTCATATTTAGTTAAGTTTTGCCTTTAGCTTCTCCCCACATTGCGCCGTGAAACCTCACAGTCGGATTCATTAGCTCCGGCAGATTTGTTGGAAAAAAGTGTCTACCTCACTTCTAAATTTCCATTCCAAATGCAGAGGGAGAAAAAGAAAGAGTGACAGTGAGGGAGAGACAGAGAGAGCAATCCTATTATTGAGAGGGCAGCTTCAACAGTCCTCAACGGCGACAAATTAATCATCTCTCTAATGCCTGGCAAACGCCCGGCTATGCTTTCATTCAAAAGGTGCAGTGTATCTTTACTCCTCACCGCTGCTGTCAACGCTTAAATCGGATGCATTTTCTGATACGGGTGAGAGAAAACTAATAAATAAAATAAAAGCACATCCAGCACTCCGGAACGCTACGCAGCCCATAATTTCGGAAAATCTTCGCTCCAAATTCAATATTGATTTGGTTTTTTGTTTTTTTATATTTTTGCTCTCTTTGGGAGAGGAGCTATCGATTAGCAGGCTGGGGAGTAATACAGATGGGCTGTTGTCATTAAGAAATAAGGGGAAATCTTAATAGTGAAGGAGATATAGCTCAACGAGAAGAGGGTCTCAGTTTATAGGGGGCAGAAAGTTATAGCTGTGGAATCAGCTGCGTCTGAGCTTTCCGTGGCAAATAAAACGTCTTGTCAATTATAGAGAGTGCAAATTCATTTCAGGCCATTTTACAATGTGTTGCAGAGACTTCTTCTAGCTCTGAGCAGCCTGATTACACCGGTGCTTGAAGGAACTCTGCAGGACAGACTTTTTGGAGGTGTATGCCAGAAAGTCTGCACCACTGTTTGAGATGTTTTAGTTGTACCACCATCAATGGTGATGGACTGCATCATATCTTTGACATGGTCATCATCATATCTTTGACATGACAGGTCTCCCGATTGGTTGAAGCTTGTCCCAATCATTAGGAAAAGGTTGGTGCCATCCATGGAGTCCAAGGGAGCACAGCTGCTGGGATATCCCATGAGTCCCCATACCTGTTTGAGTATTAACTGATAGGTTTAGCCTTCTCCTCCAAGTGTGCTAAACCATCCAGAGATCAGCTTGTAAGGATGTGATGCTTCACATGAAGCATGGGCCCTAACTCTTGATGGGACTGTGGGCTGTGAGGAGTCTTTGCAACCTACCCACTAGTAAGGATTCCTCCACCAACTCTGTGAGGGTGAAGTGCAGCAAGGAACTAAAATGAAATGAAGTGATGTCATTGTGAAACACAGCGAGCCACAACGAAATGCATTCTCTGTATTTAACCCACACACATCGTGCAGCATTGGTCAGCAACCCAAGAGCAGTGATGGTGGTGGTACCTTGCTCAAGGGTCTCTAAGGACAACCTACTGGTCCAGGATTTGAACTCATGACCTTTTGATCATGGGGCCTAGTCTCTAACCGCTAGGCCATGGCAACTGGTGATAGATCCGATGCTTAAACACTCAGGACATCCTGCTTTTCCCTAAATTGATCTTGAGTGACTGAAATGAAAGTTGGGATAAACGATGCACCCATCAGTACAGTCCATTTTTGTAAATAAAGATCCAAAAACAGTCCAGTTTGACTAAGAAAAAAACAAAGAAATACAGACTGGCTAAGATGAATGTTTGAAAAATACCATTACTCACAAATACAGGTTTATGTCACTTTGTCCTTTTAGATTTAAGTGAAAGTGAAAGTGACCACCCTTGTCATTGTGAAACGCAGCACAGCCCAACACAACGGAATTCAACCTCTGCGTTTCACCCACATGTGCAGCAGGGGCAGCTATTGAAAGCGCCCGGGGAGCAGTGACGGGGACGGTACCTTGCTCAAGGGTACCTCAGGGCAACCTGCTGGTCTGGGATTCAAACCCATGACCTTCCAAGTCTCTAACCACTAGCCCACTGCTGCATTAAACCCAGAAATATAAAAAAGGGGTAAAACTGCAGTGTTCATTAGTGTAGAAAACATCAATGTCATCCTTTTTTAGCATGACACTGGCCTAAAAAATCATTAAAGTTTTATTTTAATAAACGCCTGATGATACTGATGAAAGCCTCTATGAGGGACACTTGGAATAAACCTTAAAAAATGAAAACATTGGTTATATCAGCTGTAATAAAAGGATTATGTAGGTGTCATGCATCCGCTACCCTGTAGTATAGTGTTCTCCGAACATATATATGAGAACACAACAGCAGCTCTCCACTTCGCCCTTTTGTTTCCTCAAAGACCTTCAGACTGGAGGGAGCTGGCAGGGAAATATAATCAGGGATTGCTGGAGACTCTTGACGAGGGACGGTGTTTCGGCTGAGCAAGTCTGGCAGGCCCCCTCCAGGGTTTTGACCTAAGACTCTAAAACCTCTACAAACCAAAGCGCAAGCATTAAGCTTCACTAATCTCCAGGACAGACATGACAGGAGTCCCAGTACGTTCAAACACTGGGCTGTAACGTGAGTTTAATTTACTCTGACAAAATTGCGAAAGAAGCGACGTGCGAGTGTAAGTGAAAATGAAATGCGCGTGAAAATGGAAAAAAAGAGACAAATGCAGATGTACTCTACCTGAATTCAAAGAATGAATGACTGTCACGGTTTGCTTGCAGGCTGTCAGTACGGATAGGCCTAAAATCTACCAGCATCCGTCCCAATCCTCTACATGATGTATTATCTAGGGCTGCGATACAATAATCACCTCCAGTTGTCCAGGAAAAGTATTCTAGTTGCCACTTTAAGGCACTATTTGAGTTTTCTTTTATAATGAATTCATCCATTGAAGCAACTGAAAAAAAGCATTGGAACTTCATTTGTTTTTGCCGTGCAATGAAGACATTTGGGTTCTAGATCCATCGATGAATATGAGAGATCTTCTTCCTTCTTCCTCTTCTTCTTCTCTTGGCATCCGTTTCCATTTCTTCCTGTCCCCTGCATCTTCCTCCTTCAAACTAACACAGCCTTGCCGCTCATACTTCGTCTCATAAACGTCCAACCTCTGATGAAAGTGAAAGTGACTATTCTCATCATTGCAAGGTCACAGCAAAGCACAAAGTGAACCACAACGAAACCCATGTACACAAACACCGTGCAGCAGGGGGCAGCTATGAAAGCGCCCGGAGAGCAGTGATGGGGACGGTACCTTGCTCAAGGGTACCTCAGGGCAACCTACTGGTAAGGGGTCTGAACCCACAATCTTCCAATCCAGTGGCCGAATCCCTAAACACTAGGACACCGCTGCCCCAGATATACTAATTTCTAACTGTCTGTCACAGATCACTCCAGCCACTCTTCTCCACCCATTCCAACCTGTCTGCACTCTCTTCTTCTCCTCTCTTCCACACTCGCCGTTACTCTGAACTGTTGATCCCAAGTATTTAAACTCCTCTACCTTCGTCACCTCTACTCCCTCCATCCTCACCACTACACTCTCCTCCCTTTCATTCACACTCATGCATTCTGTCTTTGTCCTGCTCACTTTCATTCTTCTCCTCTCTCTAGAGCAGATCTCCATCTCTCCAGGTTCTCCTCAAGCTGCCCTACTCTCGCTACAGATCACAATATGATCAGCAAACATTATCGTCCATGGGGACTCCTGTCCAACCTCGTCCATCAACCTGTCCATTACTATTACAAGATTTTAAGCATTTATGTCCTGGAATTTACATCTAGATACTTTAAGATTCATAAAAGATAGCACCTTTTGTATCTGACCAGCCGGTTTTTCACAAGCCTCAGACTCAGATTCAAGATTAGAGTTCATTCGGCTGAATCTGGAATGGCTTCTTACACACTAATTAGTGCAAATGCAAACACACAACACACCCCGCGCCTAAAAAACTGCACTCCTAAAAAAGGAATGGCTTCGCACTCAGCTACTATCATCTTTATGCATCTATAAAACATGGTGGACAGAGACAATCCCAAGCAGGACGCTCCATCTGCAATGTAGAAATGCATACCTGCTGCAGAAGTAATCTTGCCAGTTTGGACAATTGTTAGAGCTTAGAGTCGCCAAAGCAATAGCAGCCAATGATGTCAAACGTGTGAACAATGGCTCTGCGGTCATTAAGGCCTGTCCTGCAGTAAAATATGAAAATGAAAGTAACAGTTCTCTTTTAGTGTGGGACGCTGATGCACAGGCAAACACACACACAGATATAGCAATAGCGGTCACTGAAAACACTCCCCCTGAGGGGTAAAATCACTGCAGAAGGGTTATTTGACCATTAGCAGACATGGACAAATGATCAACATTTAAATAATTACAGTTTATATCTATTTATAACTATTCCATACATTTACACCCCTCTTGCTTTGATGAACTACACATTGGCACATAAAAAAACCATCACAGTCGGTTACTGAGACCCATCGATCGCTAATAGTAACATTAGCTTTATATATTTTTATATATATATTATAACAGAACAGACCTCTGAGGCTGACTAGCATGGACTCCTCAAGACGACCAACATCATGAGTATGACAGCATTGTCCCGTAGAAAGTGGCCTCTACCATTATGGGAATACCTTAATCACGAAGGGGTGCAGGGGTCTGTAGGTGGTAGGTCCACCCAAGGTTTCCCAGCAGATCCTTGCTCAGAGTCTTGCACTGCCTCCTCCAGCTTGCCTTCACCCCATACTGCATCCTGGTGGCAGATTCGGTTCTTATGATAACATATCCTTTGTAGGTGTATTCAGGGGTCAACAAGGGCACTCTGACTGGTCTGCAGATCGATTGTGAGGGCAGGTTGTGATGCACCATGTCACAGAAGGGCTGTTATCCCGCACTTTGATGATTCCCCTGCCCTGGTTCAGCTCACCTGATCATCGCCAGGTTTAGTAAGTGTGTTTGAGGAGGCATCTACCAAACTGTGCACCAGCCCCGCAGAACTGTAGTTGCTCTACTCTCTGTTTTCTGAATTTTCTATTGAAACCAGCATGAATGTCTTCAAGGGTTTGTGCTCAAGTTTGTGCAAGAAGCTGTTGCACATCAGTGATCCTTGGCACCCATGACCATTTTCCTGTGCAAACCCCAGTTGATATCAATGAAGAGTGGCTCATAGGCTGAGCGTTTCATTGTTTTTTCCAAGTAATATAATCAGAGCGAGTTAATCTATGTGATTCAGTGAGGAAAAAAATTATCCTGCTTACATTCCGATCATAAAACAGCAAAAGAGCTGCCATCAAGGGTGCATGTACATACTGCCGTATTGCTGAGTGATTACACAGCAGTATTAATCCACTAGTCATAAATACAATCCCATGAGTGGATGTGTGTAATACCCAGTCTTATCAAGCCCTGGCGTGGTCCTGTCGCAGACATAGAGGCTGCGGGTGGCACAGGGTTGTTAATGGAATGATTGATGGTTGCTTTATGGCCCCTGAACTGACGTCCATCTGCTAATGGCTCTCTCTCAGGTACACCTTAACAGCTGATGCTCAGTAGAGCATGTGAACATTCATCAGAGACCAGCGTCTAGCGGTGGAGCTGTAGACTGTTCATCCAAACCAACTGAACTGCTCGTATTTGTAAGCTTTTCCGTAGTCTGTGTTTACCAGTCTTTGGGTCACTAAGGTCATGTAGTGGGCAGTAAGGAGTTTTATTCCATCCATGGGTGAGAAGGTGAAGGATTCAGGTATGGACAGATTCCATTTGATGGGCTATAAGGAAAGTTAAAGCTCTTGTGTCGACTCTATAAAAGTCACTATAAAGATTATATGTAGGTACTAAGCGTTCATAAAAGGGCAGTGTTGAACTACAGGGGGTCCAAAGGGGTTTCATCGCACTGGGGCTTACAATGGAGGCTTGCAGGACGAGGGGGCTTCTCACAAACATACATCTGGTCCAGAAAGTGTCCTTCTGATGGAAAAGCTTTTAGTGCAAATGTGGAGCTTGTGCTTTGACTGCTTGGGAGACAACTGCGGTGTCTCCCAAATTGCTAAATCCTTCCAATGAAGGATGCATAGTGGAGGACAGTCGCTGCAAAATTGGCCACCAAGGTTTGCTCAGATGTTAGTAAATGGAAAAATATAATCAGCCACAAAAAAAAACCCATAGGTTTTTGCCTTGAGTGTTTAGGCTTCCAAATATGGCCTTCTTTTCCAGGCAAATGTCATTTATAATATTTTAAGAAGTCATTAAAAAGTGTGCTGCTTTTGGTGGATTTAAGCACAGATATGATGAGTGGATCTTGTGGAAAAAGTAGAAAAACACTCTTAAAATTGCATGGACTCCAAACACTTTATGCTGACACTGTTTCTTATTTCACTGATAGAATGTTATAAATAGGAATCAACTTTTCCCTCGAGATGACAAATATAAAGTGTTGATAAAAGGTATTTAATGTGAAATGAAAGTGTCATTACAAAAGAACAACTTGGTGTGCGGTCGCCTTAGACTAGAAGAAAAGTGGTGAGCCAGTGAAAGACAAAGTACACATTAATAGCGATGTTCAGCTTGTTCATTTCCTACCGCCTCCTAAAACATGTGCTCGAAAGAAAAGCTATTGACTTTCCTCTATATCTCATTACCGTGTAAGTGAAGGCTCTGTTTCTCACACCACCTTGTTCAATCACTTGTTCGCATGTAAAGCTGCACTAATAGGCAGAGAGCGACTATTGAGTTACATTTGCGTCTTCGCTTGAGCTCTGCAACAGCAGAGTGACTCAGATCTGCCCTCACTTCTGCATTTCTAGGCCACAGGGTGGCTTTAATGGAAGTGTGTGCAAGATCAGCAGAATATGAGAAAGTGGTCCAGGATGGAGCGGATGAGCGAATGAAGTGGATCTCAGATGAAATTTCAAGAGCCAACAGTCGCCCAGAAGGAGCCTTTAAATACAGATTTAAAATAGCATCTTAGGTTATTTCTGACTGCCTCTCCCAGATGTTCAGAGAGGAAAGTTGTTAGAAATGCACATCTGGAAGAGTTTGATTTGACCACCAGTAATTACAAAGAAAGAAAGAAAGTATTTATCTCTCAAACTCAAGTTTTTGAATTTTACTTCTACGTTTAGGGGCAGCACTTCACAGCGAGAAGGTCCTGGGTTTGATTCCCAGGTGGGACGGTCCGGGTCCTTCTGCATGTTCTGCCCATGTCTGTGTGTGTTTCCTCCCACCGTCCAAAGATCTGCGTGTCAGGTGGACTGGAGATGCTAAATTGACCCTAGTGCGTCTTCCTTATGATGGACTGGCAACCTGTCCAGGATGTGTCCAAGCTTTTCACCCTCTAAGAGATGGGGTAGGCTACAGCACCCCCGTGACCATAATTAGGATAAATACTATGCTATGACGTGGTTATAACAATGTTATGTGCCCCTTCAAAAAGGACCAGTGGTCAGAATATCTTCTTTCTCTTTCCGTTTTGGGGTCGCCACAGCAGATCATCTGTGAACATTTCTTCCGGTCCTCAGCATCTTCCTCCTTCAAAATGACCACCTGCATGTCCTTTCTCACCACGTCCACTTTGTCCTCCCTCTTCACCTCTTCCGTGGCAGCTCCATCCTCAACATCCTTCTCCCAAAATAATCCTCGTCTCTCCTCTGGGCATGTCCATACCAAACCAGGTCAGAATACAGTCAGAAAAGAAGCATCCAATAACTCTCACGGTCTCCCGCTGAAAGGTTAACGTACAGAGATCCACTGCCTGCTGATCCAGGAGCATCCTGAACCAATTGCAGCCTGTAAAACACCCAGCCATAACTCAGCTACTGATCTGAGCTCCAGGAGTAAACGGCTGATGTGGGATTTATGAGCTTCTCATACAAACCTCTCATGGTTCATTGATCTCTGCGACATTTTCGACAAAGTGTGTTAGAAATCAGTGTTGTGACAGGTTTAGGACATAGCAGACTGAGTGTGGGGTTATTTTATTGGGCTTATTCGCACCATGATGAAGCTGTTGAGCAGTCAGCACAATTATTCTCTCACTCATTTTCTTAACCGCTTGTCCTACTTAGGGTCATGGTGATGCTGGAGTCTATCCCGGCTCTCACAGGGCAAAAAGCAGGGTCACACCCTGGACAGGTCACCAGCAGGGCCGTTTTGCTTAACATTCCATAGAAGCTCAACTATTCGGACAGTGTCCTGATTCTGAAGCTGTAGAAGAGTCCGTTTTTCTGTAGCTATTCATCCATGCTGTTGTTCTGGCAAACTGACTGCAGCGCCCCCCTGAGGATATGCAGTGATGTATCAGGCTGAGCACTGAAGCCCATAGTTTTATCTTAAAAACTAGTCAATGGAACATTAGAAGCAGCTCCTTCCAAAGACATTCAGAAGATCCTCCTCATAGTCTCAAATGCTCTGCATCAAACAAATGGTCTTTACCCATCCACCTTTAACTCCACCCATTCCAGCCTGCATGTACCCTCTTCTCTCTTCTCTTTTCTCTCTTCTTCAATCCCCTCTTCCACACTCCCCATGATTGTGGACATAAAGAAAAAGACTACTGGTCAAAAATAAAGAGCAGTAATATTTAAAGCACTTTAAAGCACAAGCTAAATTAATTTGACTAACAAGCGCTGGCCAAGTCCCTCCTATTCGTTCTCTTTCCATTGCATCAGGCATTTTGGCTCTGATAGGGTCATTTGATTCTAAACCAATTATTCACTTTGTTTTCCACTTGGTCTAAAGTGAATTACAGATGGACTATTGATGTGTGTGCTGTGGAAGATTGCTTTTTTCAAACAGAAGCCGGTAGCCTAGAGGTAGGATACTCAGCCGCTTAACAAGAGGTTGAGGGTTTGAGCCTGGTCCCTTCCCTCACCACCATTTGAACCTTCCAGTAGGAGTCTTAACCCCAGTAGCTCCAGGGAGACTTTTCTTGTTAGGGATCTTACATCTCTCTGGATAAGGGAATCTAATAAATGCCATAAATGTAATACTGACTGTCTAGATAGCATACTATCCCACACAGGTGTAAACAAGCTCGAACAGAAATGGAGCCAAAGCCCTGGAATTGACTCTTGATTCCCAAAAGCGATGGAGGAATTCTATTTGTCATCAATTCCCAGCCTTAACCAAAGGTCTCAAATGGTGAAGTCCTTCAGTTGCTTGGAAGCCGAGGTTATTTAAAGATCCCAAAGATATTCAGTATCTGGTTTTAAGCTATCACGTCTCCTGAATTTCCATTGCACATTATCAAGTGACGTTCCAGAAATTTCGTTTCAGTGCGACGGACCAACCTGGTACTTCTAATCCAGTTTGGAGCTGCGTTAAGAGCTTAGCTTGTGGGCTGATTTCCAGCAGCCGGATGAAAAAAGACAGAGCAAGACAAATGCAGAACCCGTACGCTGATTCTGGCTGAGAAGTAGATCATAAACTCTGGGAAGATGGGCCCAACCTGAGAAGCAAGCTGTATCTCTGTGAGTTGGCTGTGATGACCGTGTGGGTGTTTGTACAGCTGAGATTGGTTCAAGTGAAGTAGATCAGTAAGAAAGACAGGCCGGGGCCAAGACTGTGATTACCCGCCACAGACAGCGGGTGCAGGGGACACAGCACTTCAAACCAGCGCTGTCAGCCCACCTTATCTCTCAATAGTCAAACAGCTTTTTAATGTAAAGGTTGGGTGTGCAGGGTTCAGCTCTGGCTGTCACAGGGGAGAATTTATCCTAAAAATGCAGCACTACACTCTTCAAAAATGTAGCTTGTCAAGAGGTCTTCGGTTAAGACAATAGTTAAGGACAGAATCTGACAGCTTAAAAGGTTCTCAGGAGTTCAGAAAATGACTGCACCAAGTGTGACTCTCACCTGGTGAAGGCTGGATCCTTTAAATGTGCAGAAATGTTCTTTGCTTTACTTTTGGTTACTCACCATTCAAGCACATCAGATGGAGATGCTAATTGTCCAGGAGTTTGGGAGTGTTTGGATGAATGCCCTCCTATGACCTGGTGACCTGTTTTGCCCAGTGAGCACTGGGATAGGCTCCAAAGACTATGCAGGACACTCCAGAGTATAACTTGCAGTATTGTTTAAAAGGGGACTATCCCTCTGGAGCACTTCAGGGTTGAGGTTCTTGCACTTGATCCATATCTTTGATCCACCTATTGGTCTGTAGGCAAGTACCCTACCACTAGACCACCACCACCCCTTTTAATATATTGCTGAGGAACAGTTCTCCAGATCTGAAGGACAGTGTTGTCTCTCATTTTCAGTCCAGTCTCTGTACCTGAGCAGTTCTCCAGATCTTCCTGAAGGACAGTGTTGTTGTCTCTCATTTTCAGTCCAGTCTCTGTACCTGAGCGGTTTGATAGTTCTGTGTTGGTTAATCCACACAGTGATCTACTTCTGAACCTTCAAGCAGAACAAAGCATCTAACTTAAGAAATGAAGCAGTGAACAAACAGTTGCAGATGATTCCAGATGATCAGGTGATTCGTCTACTGCTGATGCTGAAGACTGAGTGGTTTGACCTTTATCTAGTACCTGGTATCTTTAGGCACCAAAACAGCGTGAGGCTGCAAAGTTCCCATTTGTTCCCAAAGTTCCCATTGTTCCCATTTCTTTCATTTAATCAACTCAATATGACAAAGACGACAGTCTGAGAGGCAGAAAATAGCATTTTTTCCCCAACAAAGTGATTCCCCCATGAAATTTAAAGAAATTAGTCTTTTGTACTCTATCACACCCAATGATGATCTCATCAATTTGTGTGACTATTGACTATATGATTACAATACCAGCTAATCAATCAAATTGATCAAATCCATGTTTCTGGAATCACACCAGCATGTTGTGTCTTAAAATCAATCGACCAGAGCAAAAACAAGGATAAAAGTCCAAAAATCAATTTCAAAATCTGGAATTTTTCAGCGATTTCCCTTGGGACCAATACGTTTTTCTGATTCAATCCTGATTTCACTGCAGAATGCTCTTGCATAAGCAAGAAAACCCACACAGCAATGATAAGTTGTTGAAAATCAGCTATTTTCAGGTCATAATAAACTACTGGTCCTTATTATTGAATTTTTATGCATTTTGTGTTAAAAGTGGCATCGATCTACACCCTTGATCCTGATCACATGTGAGAAGCTTGGCCGTATAAGCCAAGTGTGTGTGTGTGTATGTGTGTGCAAGAGCGAGTAAGCCACCAGGTTTCCTAGACACATTTCTCTCAGCTGTCATAAACATCCTTTATCTCCACAGTGTGTTGCACAATAAGCCGCCCACTGGAAATAAATGCGGGGCATTAAAACATTAGATGCACAATTGATTCATTTCTCCCTCCAAATGGCATTAAGGAAAATGGCGCCATGCAATCGATCACCCCTGCACAAAGCAAGGTGTGTTTGGACGCTCAGGGTTGTGGCCTCATCAGCTTTATGACGTTGTGTGCACATTATTTGAATGTTAAGGAGATGATTTATGCTGATGAGTCACCTCTCGCTTTATAACGCAGCCGGGTCGTTCAGACACGTGTCATCGGGAGGGAGGAGGAAAGACTTGGTTTCTCTCGCCGCTCGCTTCTTCACATCCTTTTCTAGCATGCCTTCACCTAAAATATTCTACCTCGGTGTGACTGGAGTGGAGATGGTTGGTACAACTCGAGGTATAAAGCATTTATTTTTCTAAATCAAAAATCTGTGCAAGGTCCCAAAAGTGTCAACTGGGTAAAACTGGGGTAGCGGTGGCCTAGTGCTTAGGGAGTTGGCCACAGGATCGGACCAGTAGGTTGCTCTGAGGTACACTTGAGCAAGGTACCATCCCTGTCACTGCTCCCCGGGCGCTTTCATAGCTACCCCCTGCTGCACGGTGTTTGTGTGCATGGGTTAAATGCAGAGGTCAGATTTCATTGTGGTTCACTGTGTGCTGTGCTGTGACCTCGCAATGAAAAGAATAGTCGCTTTCACTTTCAACTTTTAAGCACAGCAAATGGCTTAAAATGTGCTTTACAGACTCAATGATGTCAAAATTATATACTATTAATGAATCGTAATGCTTCAATTAAGGCCAGTTTTCATGACACTACATAATTCACTCTCACTCGCTCATTTTCTGAGCTGCTTGTTCTAATTAGGATCACGGGAACCTATCCCAGCTCTCACAGGGCAGAAGAGGATGAAACACTCTGACCAGATTGCCAGTCCGTCGCAGGGCAGAGGCTACATAAAATAAGACTTTAATAATGAACCTAAATAAAAGTTTATGATACGTGTAGGGCACTGTAAGGCAAAATCATCTCCAGATAAAGCTTTTAGCATTCATTACGCTACATGGCAGCTACAGAGAACTGTATGACAACTGGCTTAAACTAACAGACACACTTGTAAAAGTATCATGTGTCATAAAGGCTACATTCATTTCTCACCAGAAAGTGGACACTCCATTTACACCTTTATGAACATTTACATTTATGGCATTTAGCTGACACTCTTCTCCAGAGCAACTTCCATTTCCTGATTACAGGGGCAGTCTGCCTGGGTCAGCTTGGAGTTACGGGTTTTGCTCAGGAACCCAATGGTGGTAGTGATGGAGGTGAGATTTGAACCTGCAACCTCTCTGTATCTTGTAATAATGGATCATGTAGTTGAGCCTTATGAACGCCACAGAGAAGTGTTGGGTTTTTCTATTGGTCTGTTCATCATAAATGATAGATGCTATCAAATTATGTGAAAAAAATCCTTTCTGCAAGGATCTGAATAAACGAAAAACGTGTCCGACACTTAAAAGATACATTTTTTCTTTCCCAAACCATACAAGCATCACTTGAAGGTGTGGTTGAAAGTTTACAATTCATGGCAAGAAATCCATTTCAAATTCCTGCATAATTTTATTAGCACTACTTCTAAAGCTTGGCTCAAGCTCTGGTAGCTCTCTATCATCTCACATCTAATATTTCGAGACAAAGAGCAACAGAGAAGAGATAAATGGGGGAAACAATGGAGAGAGGATGGGGATGGTGGGGGGTATTACGCCTGTTGACCACAAGGACAATGGCAGCTGAATGACGGTATTTATCCGGGCCTTATCGCTGTGGGGCACATGCTCAACCACAGCATGCCAACAGTCGCTAATCTGAGAGGACTGGCTGACAAAATAAACATACAAAACACACAAAACATGAGGGCAGAAAAATACGAGAGTAGATCAGAGAATTAGAAGCAGAGCCTTAATGCTCAAAGTCAGATCTTTATATTTAAATACATTCGAGATACATCCCTCTCTTTAAAGTAACCTAAGTACCAATGTGGGAACCAACAGAATTGGGAGATCTGGAAGATGTGGAGTCATGTTCATGTTGAAGAGCGGCCATATGAAGCTCAGCTCACATGTTCATGAAGAAATTATCGCTTTTACCTGGACACCTTGGAATATTCACATCAAATATTAGATCACTGGACAAAACGGACTTCATAAAGAAAATGGTCATAAACATGTCGTTAACCTGTCATAATGACGACCACTAACCATGTTGGAATAAACCATTATAGGTCAACATCATTAGTCATAAAATGCTTAAGAAGTCTTATGGAAGCCATAAAGTTAACCGTTATCTAATTACTTTCATATTTTACATCTTGCAATTTGTAAATAACCACAGAATCAGGGTCATGGGTGGTGCGACCGGGTGAAAGGCGGGGCCAGGTTGCCAGTCCATCACAGGACGGACATACAGACATCGAGAAGGCATCTCCAATCGACCTGACATGCATGTCTTCGGACGGTGGAAGGGAATCTCAGCTCCCAGAAGAAACCACACAAACACGAGGAGAAAAGGTCCACAAAGAAAGGACCCGGACGTCCCATCTGGGAACTGAACCCAGGACCTATTTCTCAATATTTCTCATGTTTTGGAGGAAGGTTGTGCTCGCTCGCCCTCTTGGCCCTGTGATCTATTTGGCTTTTGTAATGACTGGCCAATTCACATCATGATGTGAACAAAAGTTAAGATCCAACTCTTGTGCTGATCAGCAAAGCCTGCAAGATCTGCACAGACATCGTCACTGCAATTCTTGACATATGTTTCTTCTTATAAACTCAATCAGGTCCAGGTGCAAGTGTGAAATTCAGAGCAAAAAGAAGTGACACAATTAGTTTTTTTCCTTTAACAAGAGGTTAAACATTACAGATGGTGCTTTGAAGATGCTCTACAATATGAGCGTCTGGGGAGGAACAATGAGTAAGATGAAAAGAAAGAGGGCAACAAGGATGGTGGGAAGAAAGAACACACATGTGCGGATGAGTAATGAGAGCTTCGGCTTGACTCTCTACAAAAGCCGGCATGAGAGGTGCTGCAGTTAATCATCGTTTAATGCCTTATAACGCGACATAAAGAAATACAAATGGATTCTGTCAAGCCTTTGCTGAGCCCTAACCCATATCACCCAAAATAAAATAAATATCAGATTGTGCAATTAGCTGTGCTGCATGGATGATATGAAGCTGAAAATTGAGTTTACAGTGGAGCTGAACTTAAGCATCTGTTTCAGTATGAGTGTGTGATGCATCTTTTCACACCAGCGAGAGTTGTTAGATTCCTGGGCGAGGAACGAGGAGGCTCTGGTGAAAATATATGCGCAAACCTCTAAGCTG
Source organism: Hepsetus odoe (assembly GCA_017165825.1). Taxonomy (NCBI): domain Eukaryota; kingdom Metazoa; phylum Chordata; class Actinopteri; order Characiformes; family Hepsetidae; genus Hepsetus; species Hepsetus odoe. Next base: position 3,400,625 of record CM029367.1, read on the forward strand.
AGGCTACCAAAGAAAAAGCTTCAGTAGTGAAAACTGCGGTACCTCAGGATGACCCACTGGTCTGGGAATCGAACTCACAACCTTCAGTCATGGGGACATGTCCATAACCACTAGACCAGCAGTGTCCCACATAATGCTTCCTATGGTTTTAGCACTCTACACACCATGCAGCCATTCATCCAGCAACCATGGAGCAGTGTTGGAGACGATACCTCATCAAGAGTACCTCAGGGTTACCTGTTTCACTTAATATACGTTTCGGCAACTTTCTTTTGACTAACATTCAACAATGGAGTGCTTACAAAGCACAATTTCTATTCCACCTTAAATGGGGCTACTGTGCAAGCGCAAGACCATTTTAAGGTGGAAATTTGTGGAAACTTCAGCCTGGTCTAATGTGAGCAAAACCTGACCATTACAGAGAAATGATAGACAGAGGGCACTGCTGAAGACATAATAAGGCATAATAAAGCACCATGAGGCAGTGGTGGCCCAGTGTTTTGCCCTCATAATCAGTAGGTTGTTGGTTTGACCCCCAGACCAGTAGGTCACCCTGGGGTACCCTTGAGCAGGGTATCGTTCACCTCATTGCACCCTGGGTGCTGGAAATGGCTGCTCCCAGAGGATGCATTGCATTAAGCTTTCACTTAAAGGCTTATGTAGGTTTGAGACGGGTTCATGACGGGTTCATGATGGGTTCATGACTGGTATTGTGAATGTCTCAGAGCCTCTGGCTTTTGTTAATACTCAAATATGTCTGGCAGTCTACAGATATTTATTGGTAATGTTAGATCCCTGCCATCTGCGGTCGCTCGGCTTCAATGAATGCTTTATGCAAATGAGTGCAGGTGCCCACCTCCACCTGGTACATAGGAAGCTCTTCCTCCTCAGTCACCTCCAGTGACACTGAGGCAAAGGGCCGACTGGCCATCTGCTGCTGCTCCTGCATGAGCTCCTGCAGAGAGAGACAGAGGGAGAGAGAAAGAGAGAGAGAGAGAGAGTGATGGGGGAAAACTTAATTAAATAGGAAATGAGAGCCGAATGGGGCTTTAGTCATGCAGGAGGCTCTTTATCTCTGCACGGCCCAAACACCCCGAAGAAAACAAGTGTAAACAGACGAGAGCACAACACAGCAACTGCCCCATGACTGAATAATCAGGGGCGCAGAGAAAACCATGCACACGCACACACACACACACACACACACACACAAGAGACACCCAACAAAAGCTGTCAGATCTTTAGTACAGCTGGTGGGATGACACCTGCTCCATAAAACCGGAAAACAGAACCAGACCACCTCTGTCTTTATAGTGTTTCCACACACTCTTCACTCTTGCGGTAAATGTTCTCTGATGGACCCTTTCAGCACCTCCGGGGTGAACGTTCTCATGCTGCTGGGTCACACGCCCTCACTCCATAGGACTAAGAACGCCAGGTTTACAGAAGATCCTTGAATTATTAGCATTTAGAATCTTCTTAGATCATCAAAGAGAAGAGATCAAAGAGAAATTGCAACACTTTTATAATTTAGTGGACAATATGGTCTAAAATCATCACCATCTGTATGTAAACTATAAATGGTATGCACCTCCTATTGGTTTATTCTAACAGCCAATAGAGCGTTGAATCCCAAAGAAAACAGGCCTTCTTGTAAAGCAATAAAGAAAGAAAATATTAGAGAAATAGCATAAAAGAAGTAAGGGTCAGGTTGAATCATGTGAATCCCAATGCAGTGATCTGGTGACCTGTCTTTCTCCTCAGTTTGCCATGTTAAAGCTGGGATAAGCTCCACCCCCATTGCCCTGGTTCAGATAAGCTGTTCAGATAAGCTACTGTCAAAAAAGGAAGTTTGGAAGCACATTTTTGGTTTATCAAGGTAGAGTGTGCCTTGAAAGGTACGAACAGGGTTCTTGAAGTTTTGTACCTTAAGTATGTTTGTCCAATGAGAAAGGGACCAGATTTTTACCTTTTCAAGCTTGATGTTCTAAAGCTGAGCAGTGAAATAGAAAACCTAGAGTTGGGACCGGGTGTAGAACGTCAGTCCACCTTTACTGCAGTGGAAAATAGTGAAGCTTTGTTCCCTAACCATAGGTACCACCTGAGTTACACTAGACACTGCAGCGACAGTATCCTTTTAGAGCATGTAGGAGGTGGTCTAGAAGGTTAAGTGCTCCATCAAAGGCAAACCAGTGCTCCAAACACCGCCTGACCCCGGTACCATCAGGTTGTGTGGTACTTGGGTCAGGTGGCTCCCTCAGTTTTCAACCTGAAAAACTAGAGTTCTTCTAAGTAGTTACATGCCACAGCAGCCTTATCCAGCCTCTCGGGAGCTGTAATGGGATGGTACCTTGCTCAAGGGCAAACTACTAGTCCGAGACTTGAACTCACCACCTTCTGATTATGGGGTCTAGTCCATAAGCACTAGGCCACCACTGCCTAAACTCCATTTTACATAATTTGATCGCTTTATTTTATGAATGGACCATAAAGCAATAAAGGACATGTGAACGCTGAGGACAGTGTGTATGGTGTGCTTTTACATGGCAGGACAATCCCACCCCAGCTGCTCAAGGTGAGGCAGGCCAAGGCTTCGATGGGTAATTTGTACTGGTGGACAATAAAGGCCATAAAAACCAATGCTGCTGTGAATCTGTGTGTAATATTTAGCACAAATCCAGGCCTGGGTTTGAAGCAAGACTGCTTTATGTCCCCTCACAAGTCCTTCAGGAGGAAAGAAGGACACAGTAGCATCTTTTGCCTGGGCCTGTAAATGCCCCATAAAACACATAATTAACCTCCACAAGCTGTAAACAATAGTCGTCCCAGGATGAAAGAACCCGTGTGTTTTTGTCTCTGTAATATTTGCAAGTGTATCCTCCCGAGTGTGGGAGAGGAGACGGGAGATACCGGTTCTTCACAGTAAAAATGTTCAAAAGCCCATTGTTCTGCTCCAAATTATATTGTGCTTATTCAAAGGCTTCAGCCCCACCAGCTTGACTATATGCATCATTAGAACTTGGATTCAGTATTTTAAAAAAGTTTCTGATTTCAGTTTAAAGAAATACTAAAATTATTTAGCTCTATTTTTTATTACTTTCTTCCTTTTCTTCTTGAAGCTAGGGTTTCTATGGCAACTTCTATGGCCAAAAGCTTCAAAATTTGGTGATAGCACTGTGATTCACGCAAAAATCCATCATTTGACAATCACTAGGGGGCATCACTAGGGGGCGCATCAATAAACAAAACTCCAACTTTTCTTAGAACTCTGGATGATTTTTCCTGCACAGATCCCAAGACAGAGGCAAAAGCAAATTCAACCAAAAGCTGCCAAACAGGAAAGGAGGTGACGGCAGCCATATTGGATTTTCTCAAAATGCTAAACATATGTACAGGTCACAAACTTTGGCCTGTCTTCACCAAACTTGGCATATATGATCATCAGAACCAGCTTCACAAAAATGCTATGCCGTACTTTCATTATGTGAAATGATTTGGGAATTAAATGCTGACCAACAGAACTCTCCATCCATCCATTTTCTGCCGCTTGTCCCAAACGTGGTCGCGGGGGGGTGCTGGAGTCCAACCCAGTGCACACAGGGTGAAGGACGGGGGACGCACCCTGGAGAGGTCGCCAGCCCATTGTAGGGACCAACAGAAATAACAAATTTCAAATTTAAACACAAAATTCAGCTTGAAGAAACTTTTTCAGCCAGCTTCAGTGATAAAACATGGGAGTTTGTCCCATTATTTCGTGAGACCGGGTGTCCCTTCCACCCCGTAGAAGCCCCGCTGGATGCTTTTCTGGATATTTTCTGGGTTCGGTGTAGATCTCCCAAAACTGTGAGGATGGCTGAGATTGCGGCTGAGGTGAACACACTTCCGTGAAAGAATTTTTCCTTCTGCTAACAGCACCTCAGATCTGTATCAACTTCACAATAATTAGCAGCTTGTGCTTTCAAATGTCGTTTCCCAAATGGAAACAGTTAAACCAATCAGTTAAGATAAGCATCACTTGGTACATTTCAAACAATGGCTTGTGAGTCATGGCCCTGTCAGGGGGTTCAGCAGCATTAATAGGTTACTGTAGGCTGTTTCTCTTGGATTTTTAAATATTTAGATGTTTAGATTTAGATGTTTGCAGCTTTTATGTCATTTTGCATAAAAATGCATAGAACTCTAGTTTAGCAGCATAATGCATAACAATCATAATGTTTAAAAGAGATTTAAATAGCTTAAATGTAAATGCTATGTTTATATTTCTGATTGCAATTTCTCTTTTGGACTAAATGAAATGCATCCTTTAATGTGTCTGAAATTAACGCTTCTCATGACTCGATTCCTGGCCAATTACAGCTCTACTTTGAAAACAGACAAAAGAGGTCAGAACACACACAAACTTTAAATAAAAAGACCCACAGCTATCGGCAATGAAATTCTACACTATTATAGAAGCAAAGCAAATTATGGATTAATGAGCAAAAATGATGACGCTAGATTTGAAGAAGTGCAAAAATTGGCCTTTTTTTTAGGAAAAAGTAAATTTAGAATTACTGTACTAAACCCCCGGAGGATAATGTTGAAAAGATGCATAGCATAACCCTATCTATCACACTGGTGGAATTTGATTCCCAGCTCATTTTTCATTGTTCATTTTGGACTTTTCCCCACTTTTATGTTACCGACATTGGTTGAACAGCATAATGGATAACAGTCTATAGGTTGAATACAGAATAAATACATATTTTAAAGGGTAAAAGTTACTCCAGGGGCATTTTGAAGGCCAAAATATTACAACCCTACATTGTTATATCTTTCATAAACCCCCAAATCCAATCCTGTTTACTATTTTTCTATGGTGAACAGATAAACCTTCAAGTCACAAAAAGCCTCCGACAGCGTTTGGCTCTTTGCAGGAATAAGTCATTTTTTCCTCAGTCATTACTTTTATTCTCACCCTCCTCAGCTCTTGTTTCTTCATGCTTCTTTGGACTACAAAATGAACTCTCTCAGCAGCATTAACATTATCGCACACACACTCGGAGTAAATCTGCTCTGACACAAGGCAAATTCAACAGGAACAATAAGCTTAAATCAAGTTGAAGGAACAGGCACACACAAGAGAGAGACGCTACATCAAAAAAGGAGAGATAAAAAATATACAACACTTCAGCTCAAGCAGGTTTGAAGTAGATAGAAAGTAGAAATGTTGGTTATTGTTGTTCTCCACTACAGCGAAGCTCCCACCAAAGAAATGAAAGCTACAATGATACGGATAAAATAACTTACTGCATCACAAGATACTTTCATTGTATGTATATATATATATATGCACTGCTCAAAAAAATTAAAGGAACACTTTGAAAACACATCAGATCTCAATTGGAAAAAAATCTGAAGTCACCAAGAAATGTAAACTGAAAAAGTGATGCAGCAGGCGAGTCCAATCTGCTGAAATGTCATTGCAGCAACTCAAAATGGTACTCAGTAGTTTGTATGACCCCCACGTGCATACCTGACAACGTCGGGGCTAATACTGAGATGACGGATGGAGTCCTGGGGTATCTCTTCCCAGAACCTGACCAGGGCATCACATGGTGTACCAGCGATGGATATCTATTGGATTTAGGTTAGGCGAGTGTGGAGGCCAGTCAATGGTATCAGTTCCGTCATCCTCCAGGAACTGCCTGCAGACTCTTGTCACATGAGGCCAGGCATTATCATCACCAGGAGGAACCCAGGACCCACTGCAGTACTGCAGTCTAACAATGGGTCTAAGGATTTCATCTCAATAACTAATGGCAGTCAGGGTGCCATCGTTTAACCTGTACTGGTCTGTGCAACCATCCATTGAGCTCAGAGTGAACCTGCTGTGAAAAGTACAGGGCACCAGTGCCAGATCTGCCAATTTTGGTGTTTTCTGGCAAATGCCAGCTGAGCTCCATGGTGCAGGGCAGTGAGCACAGGGCCCACTATAGGATGTCGGTTCCTCAAGCCACCCTCATGAAGTCTGTTTCTAATGGTTTGGTCAGAGACATTCATGCCAGTGGCCCGCTGGAGGTCACTTTGTAGGGCTCTGGCAGTACTCATCCTGTTCCTACTTGATCAAAGGAGCAGATACCAGTCCTGCTGGTGGGTTAAAGACCTCCAATGGCCCTGTCCAGCTCTCTTAGAGTAACTGCCTGTCTCCTGGGATCTCTTCCATGCACTTGAGACTGTGCTGGGAGACACAGCAAACCTTCTGGCAATGACATGTATTAATGTCATTAATTAATGCCATCCTGGTGGAGTTGGACTGCCTGTGCAACCTCTGTAGGGTCCAGGTATCTCCTCATGCTACCAGTAGTGACATCTGACAAATGCAAAACTACTGAAAAGCTGTCAAAAAAAGATGAGGAGGGAAAAAATGTAGCTTCTGATGCAGTAAGCTATTTTATCCATGTTGTCATGACTTATATAGATCCAACATATATATAGATATATATAGATCCAACATTTGGCCAGTTTGCGATCCACTTTCTGGCTTAAATGAGACAATAAATTGATATTAAGTGTGTTTGTATTCATTACCTTGTCCTAAATATGAGTATTAGTTCAATATTATTATCCTAAATATATCATATCATGTATGTAACGATCTTAGAATGACATAAAGAAGTGACGTTATGCATTATTATAAACTAAAGACCCATTTCTAAGGTTTTTACCCATATTTCACTGTAATTTAGCTTTTCTCTCCTGCACATTGCCATATTTTTCCACAAAATTATAACTTTCCACTAAAGAATGACCAAGTACTTGCACTTCAGATTTGCTCGCTAATACCTAGAACTAAAGTAATTTTCAGTAATCACCCCCAGAAGTGTAATTACTCTGATGAATGGCTTAGTTTCCATCACTACCCTTAATCTGGAATTGAGAAAAGACTATGTTTCTATTATATGTTAAAAATGCAGACTAATATGTCTTTCAACATGTGAGAGTCCTTCAGCTGCACTGGGTATTTTTACCCCTGTTGCCTGCTGGGTAAGATTATTGCCTACGTCCTCGTTCAGCAAGAGATTGAAACTATTGATATCCTCTAAATGATCTACTTCACTTCACTGATGAGGTCTTGTCTTCCAGTCAAAGCCCAGCACGTGTGTCATATTCAAGTGAGCTGCCAAAGCAGAGGTTCCAAGGGGGGCTAATACTTTTACTGTAATCAATCTGATACAACTCCCACAATGCCCCTCTCTCATGCGGTCCTGAACAATGACCAGGGCTGATAAGGTGGACTAATTTCCGGGCCGGTTTTTAACAACAGAACTTGTTTACTCTGCTATGGCAGATAACGAAGGGACATCTTTTGATGCCATTAAAACAGGAGCTTTCAAAGAAATATTCTTCTCCATAAGAAAGATTTGTTATTTTACAGAAGTTCAGTCTGAAATGAGGGAAAATAATGACTTTTCACAAAGCTGGTGTTACGCCACCCATATTAATTTACCCACAAATCAACCCACAGCCATTCTGTTCACTTTCAAACGACCAGAGAACCTTCTTCTCTTTATGGCTGTTCCCATTTATGGGTCACCACAGCAGATCACCTGTTTCCATTTCTTCTGGTCCTCTGCATCTTCCTCCTTCAAACTGACCACTTGAATGTCCTTTCTCACAACTCTTGCTAGTACCTGTGTCACAAATCACTCCAGTCACTTTTCTCCACCCATTCCAACCTCTCTTCTTCACCTCTCTTCCACACTTGCTGTTACTCTGAACTGTTGATCCAAAGCATTGAAACATCTCCACCTTTGTTACCTTTACTACCTGCATCCTAACCACTCCACTCCTTTTCTCCCTTTCATACACTCTTTTGGACTAAATGAAATTCATCCACACGCACTCTTGTATTCAGTCTGTCCTACTCACTTTCATTCCTGTCCTCTCTAGAGCAGATCTCCCTCTCTCCAGGTTCTCCTCAAGCTGCTCCCTGCTCTCATTGCAGATCACGATATCATCAGCAATGTCATTGTCAATGGGGACTCCTGTTTAGCCTCGTCCATCATCCTGTCCATTACTATTGCAAGCAAAAATTGGCTCAATGCTGAACCTTGATCAAATCCAACCTCTACCTTAAATGCATTTGTCACTCCTACTGCAGATCTCACCACTGTTACACTGCCATCATAAATATCCTGAACTACTTTCACATAATTCTATGCCACACCTGATTTTCTCATACAAAACCACAACTGCTCTCTAGGCACACTGTCATCTGCTTTCTCCAAATCCACAAAGGCACAAAGTATCTAGTTCTGACCTTCTCTGTACATCTCCATCAACACCCTCAGAGCAAACATTGCGTCTGTAGAGCTCTTTCTCAGCATAAAACCATACTGCTGTTCACTAATCCTCACCTCTTTCCCAGAACTTCATGCTGTGGCTGATCAACTTTATCCCTCTATAGAGATTAAAATATTTCATTAAGATTAATCACATTATTTTGTGCCCTTAATTTTTATTACAAATATTCATATCAATATTTACTTGAAATATTGTGTATTTTGTGTAAAATACATTACTGTGTAATTGCATTAGTGGTTAAATGGGCAAATATCAATCAATTGATCGATCTGTCGATCTATTGATCTATCTATCTATCTATCTATCTATCTATCTATCTATCTATCTATCTACCTTTTGAGATATTAACTCTTTCAAAGAGCATATAAATCATATATGATTAATGAGAATGTTAATATTCAAATAAATATTACATTTATAATATATGAATATGCATTGCACATACACTATAATAATATAGTATGTATATAGAAACAAAAGCAATAGCAGAATGGAAAGCTCTATATTTGTAACTGCTAACTGAATCTTTCACATCAAGTGAACTGAATGGCTGTGGGATGAATTGGGGGTGAAAGCAATAAAAGAATAGGAACGAATCTATTTCCTCTCATTTCAAGCTAAGCGTTTGTAAAATAACAAATCTGTCTTTACCTCCTTTGGAATATTTCATTGAAAGCTCCTGTTTAAAGGTGATATATTCAGTGGTTCCAGCCTCCAGTCCTTCTGTTCATTGTGGAGGCCTTGTGGAAGCTTGAGCTTTCCACTCTTCTGTTGCTGTTGTCAGTTTGCTGCTCATTGATTTCTCCACCAATGTTATGTAGATCCAGTGCAGTCGGCTGGATTTACTGGTGGCATCAATTTAACAGCAGCTAGATTTGAAAGGAAGTGCCCCATTTTTCACCCCTGGGGACACACAACCTTGAGGCAGTGGCCAACTTGTTTAATTTACACTCCTTTAGTGAAAAGTGGGACTTTTTAAGATGAACTTGGTTCACTAGCTGGATGTTGAAAACCACCCTTTGCAAATTATTGGACCGCTAGTCATGCAGGACCATTAGTGTCCACCCCCTGCTAAAGAACAGCCTCCATATCTCCACAGTCCAGATGAGTGATGTGAGTGGAAAAAACGAAGAGAAATGAAGTGGATGAGCATGAACCCGTCCTACTTGGAGGTTTGGGACGTTCCATTGTTTGGTGCTGTGTGTCGTCCCAGGAGAGAGCAAGGGCTTAGACTTTGCGCTTGTTAAACACTGCTTAACACTGCAGGGAGCTTTTAGTGCTCTGTGACTCACACACGCACAGCACCAGCAAGGGGTGAATCTCAGGGGACATACACACACACACACACACACACACACACACATGCATACACACACACATACACACACACAAACACACATTCTCTCTCTCTCTCTCTCTCTCTATTTTGTTTATAGTCATAAAAAGTCTCCCGAAAAATGAAGGTTTAAGGGGAAACATTTTCATTCTCACTTGAGTTAGATTCAATTTTGGACCATTTCTGGGTTTTAAGGTTTGTTTTCTCTTCTTTTGCTTTTCTTCTTCATATATATTTATACATGAAGTCTGTCTGTGTTTTATATACAATTTAGGTCTGTGTGTTATATACAATTTATTTCATGAAATTACTTTTCTTTTCATATTTTGTATTGTTAGTATTTTCTTTTATCCCTCTTTAAATACGTTCTTTTTTCAAATTATCCCATAGCATATCCCATATCCCATATCCTATAGCGCTCAGCAAAGTTCCTGAACCCCCCAAAAACCTCCCTTTCCACCTCATTTCCTCATATTTTGCCTCCAAAGATCCAGATGTTCTTGTATTCTAATGCATCGTTGAGGAGCAGTTCTCCAGATCTTCCTGAAGGACAGTGTTGTTGTCTCTCATGTTCAGTCCAGTCTCTGTACCTGAGCAGTTCTCCAGATCTTCCTGAAGGACAGTGTTGTTGTCTCTCATTTTCAGTCCAGTCTCTGTACCTGAGCAGTTTGATAGTTTTGTGTTGGTTAATCCACACAGTGATCTACGTCTGAACCTTCAAGCAGAAGTCTAACTTAAGACATGAAGCAGTGAAGAAACAGGTGCAGGGTTAGGGTTAGGTTTCCAGATGATCGGGTGAATCGTTTACTGCTGATACTGAACACTGAGTGAACTGATGGTGGGTTAGAAGTATGGCTACATTGCCTAAAGGGGGCGCTATAGTGTGGTTTGTCAGACCTGAAACTAACACACTCACACTGGAGAAACAGTGGAACAGTGACGAGCTGATACTTGTGAGGGAAGATTGAACTATGTGTGAAGCGAGAAGACAAATAACTGCAGATGGAGGTGTTTTGGCTCCACGCTGAAGAGGAGGCTGGTGTGAGAAGGGAACAAGGCTCTATGCTGCACACACACACATACACACGCACACACACGCACAGGCTGACTGTCGGGAATGGATGAGAGTTGTCAGTGGAAGCTGATGATGGGGGCTAATATGATGTGATGTAATTGATGAACTCTGAATTGTCCCGCTTTCCCCTCCTCTCCCACCCGCCACTGCTCAGAGCCCTGCGGTGTGTAATGTCAACAGTGTGTGATTTACACTCTGTCACTGCTTAACACCTCCTCCAAACCACTCCTTGCCTGTCTGAGAGGAATGGAACAAAGGAAAAAGGATGGAAACGTCTGCATAGATCTCTTATATTCCAGTCGGAGGAAAAATCCAGTTCTGGAGGGCAACTTGGCTATTTCCATGTGCCAGGCTTGGTGAATGTGAAAGGGAAACTGCCTAATTATGATGTTGGGCTTCCCTGACCTTCGCTTTTCAAGGTTGGGGCATCATTTGGAGAGCAGAAGAACCATCTTCGGTTCCCTAACCATCCAACGTTCTTACTGTGGGATCTTGAGAACACTTCAAACTAGAGGCGTGCTTTTTTTCACCCAGAAGGGCAGATATGACTGATATGATTGATTTCCTTCCAGAAACTTTGTAATTCAGCCTTGATTCATTATGATCAACGAGATCACATCATCCAATTGTTGGGTCTAGGCATGCACCCCATGTAGAAGAAGAACCAGAGTCCTATAGCATGCCCTCCTATAACCAGGGCTCTCCCTGTTCCAACTCTGCCATCCTTCCACTCTCGTTCACTTTTATCTCCTTCTTTCCATCTGTAGACTTCACTGCCAGTAATGGCTGCTCAGGACTAAAAGGATTTGCCCCAATTACAAGGCAGTTACATGACAATGGAGAGGAATGAGACGGTCCCGCATTGAGGCTTACATAACAACCCCACCGGGGTCAGGATTCAGCTGCCAGAATCTATAAAATGATTGTGCATTGTGTGTGTGTGTGTGTGTGTGTGTGTGTGTGTGTGTGTGTGTGTGTGTGTTTGTGTGTTTCTATTGCAGTGAAAAATGATTCCATAGGACACAATGCGATGGAATGCAGCAATAGGACTATAATGAAAGATTAAACGTGCACCAATGAGAAACTCTAGGATGGTATAATTTATCAAAGCCCTGCTGGAATTTTTTCACCCATAGCTCTCTGGGAAGGTTGGGGAGGGGGGAGGGGGGGTTCTGTAGTGATTGTAAAATGTAATGAAATATAACCCGCATCAACCAGAGCCACTCACATTCTCCCTGGGATACAAACGTTCCTGTCACTGAGGCATCACTTTTTTTGCAGGTGATGACAATATTGTCCTCTGCAATACTCAGATTAGCTCTTTAAAGAGCCTGGTGACCAGTTACAGTGACTCCAAATGTGTGAGTTTGGGTTTCTGGGCCAAAATGAAATGATATTCCTTATTGGCTTGCTAGTATAAATCAGATGTCCTTGTATTTCTCCAAATGTCCCCAGAAAAGTTTGTAACTATGAAAGCAGAAAGGAAGACTGGGCAGCAGACGCCTCAAATTGTGCTGGTCTTGGCCAAACTATAGAAGATGTAGAAGCTTCATAATTACTCTTATTTCACCACTAACCACTCGCTTCACTAGTTTTAGAGAACTGTTTAATCAGAAACTAGCAAGCGTCCTGCACCATCACTACTAACTCCTTAACCCAGGCTCATCTCATTACGGGACTTACTGGACCTTTTGGTAGGTATACAGTCTGTTGGATGTGGCTCCATCTTGAATTGAACGAGTTTGACAGGGTTCAGGTGGACCACCTCGGGAACCCGTTGGACCAATTGGTACCCAGTTTTATCAGTCCGACTTAAACCCATGAAACCAGACCCAATTTTTCCCAATTTATAGAAAAAAACGCTGTTTTGTTTTCTGCTAAACGGACAACTGAACTGGAAACGTCCTGTTTTCCTTTCAGGAATCTGCTCACCTTACTTTCACATACTACCTGCATCAATGGCACTTTATTTCCTGGAGGCTGAAAATCTAGGAAACCATAGAAAACAAACCAATGCTTAATAAGCAATGACATAAAAGTTTAAAGCCAGACAGAAATGCTATTAAGCCATGAGTACAATTGTGTTATAAGACAAACTGGCATTAGCCCTGTTAGCATCTTTGGCTAAATTGATATATATTTTTTATGTTTTAAAATACTGCAATCCCAAATGCATTCCACTGTCATACAATGGAAGAGTGGAATTTATCATACAGCTCTGGTGCCCTGTTTCAGATTCTGCTGCCCTGCTACCTTGGTCATTATCGACTAAATGTCTGTACCAAGTACTGCAACGTCCCAAGGTGGTCATGGATGTCCCCTCCTCTTGGTGGTTGATCAACGGGTCTGTGTATTCTTCCTGGAAGTCAATCAACTTCCTCTTCTCCCAGAGTTTATCACAGATCTGTGCATTGACATTCATCTTGTCCGGCCATGGGATAACAATGTAACATTACCCCGCAATCTGTGCCCTGCACACAGGCTGAACAGGGCAGCATGAAGGAGGATGATGTCCTGCCCTCATAAACCCTTTAGAAGTCCTACTCATTGCGATTGGTACATGGTATAATTTGATATGCATTGTTTCTCACCCATACACGGAGGTTGTCCATTAAGGCTCCCATTGTCTTTGCCGCTTATCCTAACCAGGGGGTGCTGGAAGCAATCCCAGTGCTCATAGGACAAAAGGCCAACTACATTGTGCATATAGGGATAATATATTTGTGTCTGACAAGAACCATCTGCTTCATTTCTTGAGTTTGTTGCCTTTCTCTGAAGTTGGAAAAGCTTGAGGTCATTGTTTTCTTTTTGCAATGCATTTTCAAAATGCAGCTTCTGTCTATGCATCTCTCTGTTGCTAAGCAACCACATCTTTATGGTAAATCAGCTAGCTGCTTATTATTTCGATATTTGAAGACTGGTAGCCCCAAGCCCATCACTAAAAGTTCCCTTTGTTTCTGACAGAAATGGTGAGGTTGGTAACTTGACTTCTTTTAGTAGAGCTTCTTGAAAAGATTCTGCTCCACCTGCTACAGAAGAACGGCATCTCCATCCAACAGAAAAAAGCATCTTTTAAAAGCATGCACAGTGTGAATCCCCCTGTTAGTCATCGCACACTTGCCTCCAACTATACCTGAGATTTATTTTCTAGGTTTAAGATGGTCATTCCTGAAAATGGACAGAAGAGCTGTCCATACCTTGGTCTCTCTTCTCTCTAAGAACGGCAGATATTTGTCATGCTGGTCATCTTTGATCTTGTCCAACTTTGAATTACTTTTGATTTCCAACACTATAGTGGGATGCCTCTTTGCAAAAACCCATCGCTGGTTCTCTGATCCCGGCTCTCCGTGAAGAGGAGGATTACACAACAAAGCCTGGCTTCATCCTTTTCAGTGTATCTTCAGGGCAGAGTGCAGTATTATGCCATCTCGGTCAGCCTGCTTTCTTTATTACCCCAACAACATGGCTCCCCGAGGGACGCTACGAGACTGCCTCACAGCATCGGATGGAGATTGGTATTGATTGGCAATTGATTGGGCGCGCTCCTCGTTAAGGGGGATCCTGAAATGAAGCCGTAAATCTGCTGAATCATATTTCACAAGCTGGCTCCCATTTATGTACCGGGGCAGGAGGCTCTTTAATTGGGAAGTTCTCTTTCTTCTCTCTCTAGGCTCATCTGTGAGGGAGGGGCTGAACTGTAGATCCACTCTCTAAATAAGACTGCGCTACTGCCGGTGGCTCTTCTGAGAGCAGCTCGTCAGATCTGTGATAACCATCGAGGATCTGAGGACATGGTCTGCAGCATATTCGTTCTGCAACATTACCCCCCAGTTCTTCAGAAGACTTTTCTAAGAAGAATGCTTACAGCTCAACTTTATAGAGGCCACATATTCATCCAAACAGCAAATACACAGAACTGTTCAGAAGTCTTCTGCCTCATTTATTTATGTCTTGCCATCACCTTGTTGGTGCCAAAATACTATGGTTTGCCTCTTAAGCTTATCTTTGGCATAATGAGTAGATGAAATTAAAGAAATGGAACAAATGTTTCAGTGCCCTGAGGCTGCAAAGTGTCTAAAAATACAAGGTTCTAGATAAAAGGGCTCCAACCACTCAGCATCATTCAGCATCAGCACTGAACTAATCACCTGATCATCTGGAATCATCTGCACCTGTTTGTTCACTGCTTCATGTCTTAAGTGAGACGCTTTGTTCTGCTTGAAGGTTCAGACGTAGATCACTTGTGGATTAACCAACACAAAACTATCAAACTGCTCAGGTACAGAGACTGGACTGAAAATGAGAGACAACAACACTGTCCTTCAGGAAGATCTGGAGAACTGCTCAGGTACAGAGACTGGACTGAAAATGAGAGACAACAACACTGTCTTTCAGGAAGATCTGGAGAACTGCTCCTCAACGACACATTAAAATACAGGAACATTTGGCTCTTTGGAAGCAAAATATGAAGAAGTGAGAGACTTAAGGGAAGGATTTCTTTAAACTAAAGGATTCTTTATTCCTAGCATGGGTGCATGTTTCCAAGGTAGAAGCTTCCTGTTTCCTGTTTCCTTTTTCCTGTTTCCTTGTTTCCCAACAGACTAGCCCAGGTGGCTGGACCAAGTTCACATTCTCCAAGACGAATTACAACTTGAGAGCTTTAGTTGTTATTGTATTATTCTAAGAAGCCCCACATCCCAGAACAGTAGATCGCTCTGAGATACCCCTGAGCAAGGCACCGTCCCCATCACTGCTCCCCGGGCACTGCACGGTGTGTGTGGGTGAAATGCAGAAAAAGCATTTCATTGCATTTCAACGTGTGCTGTTTTGCAATGACACTTAGTCACTTTCACTTCACTTTGGTAACACACGGTTATACTAATCCTTTGAACGATTAGTCGACTGGTAAGAATGGGGTGGAGTGGTATGATGATGGCCTAGAGGATACTCCGCTGTGAACCGAGAGGTTGACGGTTCGAGCCTGGTTCTATCCTATGTCATGCTTTAGCACTTTTACCCACCTGTCTGACGAATATCTGAGCCCACCAATGTATCTGCCCTGTTTCTTTTTAAAAAAACTTTGTCTGAATTCCCACCAAAAGTAGCTCAACACTTCCTGCCACTTTTTTTCCAAGTGAACAGACGGATGGATCTGAAAGTGCTGGTTGTGTTTCAGCATCGGTTTATCCCGTGCATTGCTTTGTTGCTGTGCTTTAAGGGAAATCTTGCGAGGACTAGTCAAAAGGTCAACTCGTGTAGCTGTTAAGGCGGAACGGGGTTCAGCGGTGTCATGCCTGCCCCGCTCATTACCGAAAGAGTCCAAAAACAACCAAGTACAGGAAAGGTAAAGAAACGAGCCAGAGAAACTCTTTCAAACTTATATAAGTATGCAAATGATTGTACATTGCGCGAAAGGACAAAAGTGTGTGACCATTCTAGTTTATACCGGCTCCTTAAGCAATTACAAATGAGAAAGCCAGGACCACTTTCAAAATCATTACATCTCTCTCCAACCAAAAATCCATTACACAGGGCAGTCATTATTTTTTTCATTATTCCTTATTTTCTACAACAAGAAAAAACCCAAAGTCTCTGCGAATGAGCAGTTCTGAAAGTTAGAGAATCTATGTGGCTTATTTTCTCTCCAGTCTTAGTTACAAGGTTTTCTGGGCTGCAGATCCTAAACAGGGAGACCCTGGAGCCCAGTCCAGAACCTTGGCATTTCGGCAGTCCATGGCAACACATAACGTAAGTGAAAGTGAAAGTGACTACATGTCATTGTGAAACACAGCCAAATGCAACTTCTACTTTTCACCCACACACACTGTCCAGCAGGGGGCAGCCATAACCAGTGCCCGAGGAGTCGTGATGGGGATGATAACTTACTCAGTGCAACCTACTGATCTGGGATTCGAACCCACAATGTTCTGATCCTGGGGCCTTAACCCTAAACCCTAGACCTCTGCTGCCCCAACAAAGCAGCGTCTGACAGGCATGTCTTTGGACCATGGAAGGAAACTTGAGAGCTCCCTAAAGAAACCCACAAGAAGAGCCTGCAAACTCTGTGAAGCTGTGAAGCACCATTGCTCCACCATGTTGCCCAATAACCCAACAACATAAACCTGATACAAGTGCATCCTGATCTCCAAGAAGAAGGTATTGCCTTTAATTATCTTGTGAAGAACTGTAGTGCCTGTTTAGTTTTCATTGTGTTTGTCGCTCAAACTGTGTCATATAGTGTCCCAATCCACATGCACAAGTCTGCTACACCTTAATGAAGGACTCCTCAAGCAGTGGCAGTTCTGAACCAATCAAAGCCACATTTGGTCTCCAAATATGTTTTAATAGCAGTTGTGGCCCAATGGTTAAAGAAGACGGACTGCAGTTTCAGGGCTGCTGGTTCAATCTCCAGGACTGGCTGGAGTAATATGGGTGGGAGGTGGGTGAACCATGCCATCACAACTGCCCCCAGACGCAGGTATTGCTCACCGTTCTTGAGTGTGTTCACGAGCAGTGTGTGAAGGATGGATTAAAGGCAGAGGACTCACTGCTCACCGTCCAGAGGGTGTGCATGAATTTAAAAAATGTGAAAACTTCTTCCTTTCTGAACGCTTTGGAACAGAGCCACAGCGAAGAAGTTCACACCTGGCATAAACGTGTCTTGGGTGATCTTAAGAAGAAGAAAAAAAAAGGTTTTCTTATCATTTCTACAGAAGCAAGTGTTCAAAAGAGTCTAAACGTGGACCTGATCCAGTCATCAGCAGCTTTTGCACAAACTTGTGGAGTCCTTGCCAAGTCTAAATAAAGCAAGAGACATTCACGAGAATGTTCAAAAATTCAAATTTTCAGTTAAACGTCAGTCAAACTTTAGAGAACAACGTTCTGGGTTTACTGGGTAATACTTAACTGTAGGGCGACTAGATTAGGTTTTCATAACATTTATCTAGACAGACGTTTCCAACAAGCGTCCCGTTTCTGAAACTGTTTAACATAGCAATTCAAAATAAACCTTTATTGATGTCAACCATAATACGCCTTATGGAGACATCACGTAGCCTTGTGATCTTTACTCCTTAGCAACAGCTGTCCTTTATACCTTTATTTATTATTTCACTGGGAAAGATAGGACCTGGTGATGCTCTTCTGCTTTGACTGCTAAGAGTGGCTTCCCCTCGAAGAGCTCTTCAGCTGGAGAGCGGCGCCGACCTGATTGCAGCAGATGTTGGCACTTGAGTGGCGACTGGCCTGGGCTAATTACAGCTCACTCAATCTCTCTCTCACCCCCTCTCTCTGTCTCCGTCGGCCTAAGAGCGCACACCAGCGCACAGGCTGTCAGCTGAGTCAGATCACATCCAGAGGAGTCTGTAGACTCAACTGGGGAAGCAAGTAAGAGGTTGAAATGAATGGAAGCCTAGCATTAAATAATAATCTCAGAGAGGCTGACAGAAGATGATCAGGTGATTCATTTGCTGCTGATGCGGAACGCAGAGTGATTCGAACACCTTTATCTAGAACCTTGTATCTTTGGACACTTTGCAGCCTGGAGCACTGAAACATTAGTTACCGTTTCTTTATTTTCTTTTAATGAAAAAAACAATAGATTGAGATGAATAGAAACATGACAAACAAAATGATTCTCTAGGAAAAAATTCTCCAGGAAGGATCAATGAGGGATCAAGACTTTTGCACAATACTATATGTGCAGAAACCTTAGGTGTATTTTATGATCCAGCAGCTTTAATTCCAACAATAATGATCAATCCCTGTTCCACAATCAGATTTGAGGTCTGAGCTGAGATTTAAAAGGTTTAAAACACATTGGATTTTGGGCACGACCAACATCACGCTTGGGTCACGGTCAGGTTCTGGACTGAGGTTTGAGGGAGTGCGCCCCTCATGGGTGGAGTGTATTAGAAGAAAGGTCAAAAAAGGGATTTTGCACTGTTAAAAAAGTGAAAGGGCCTTGCTTTCAAGTCACTTTTTTCATTTTCCAGTATCACTGTGAAACACAGCACACAGTGAGCCACGACAAAGTTCAACCTCTGCTTTTCACCCACACACACCGTGCAGCACGGGGCAGCTATTTGAAGCACCCGGGGAGCACTGATGGGGCGGTACCTTGCTCAGGGCAACCTTTTGGTCTTGGATTCGAATCCATGACCTGCCGATCCTGGGGCCTCGTCCCTAACCACTAGGCCACCGCTGCCCTAAGTGAAAGTAAATCATTTCTGCAAGCAGTGAGGCTGATCACAGGCAGGTGGATTGTCTACCAGGTCAGGGTCACCAGTGGGACAAAAATATACAGAAAGATACATTGAACAGATGAGTTAGCACCAATATGACCACCATTAACTAATCAATGATATACAGTTTTATTAGTCTTTGTATTTAAAGGCAAATCTCCTTTACAGGGGCAGCAGTGGCCTAGTGGTTAGGGAGTTGGCCACTGGATTAGAAGATTGTGGGTTCAATCCCCTTACCAGTAGGTTTGCTCTGAGGTACCCTTGAGCAAGGTACCGTCCCCATCACTGCACCCTGGGTGCTTTCAATAACTGCTGCATGGTGTTTGAGTGCATGGGTTAAATGCAGAGGTCCAATTTCGTTGTGGTTCACTGTGTGCTGTGCTGTGACAAGGGTTGTCACTTTCACTGAAAACTGACAAAAAATACCAAGCAGAGCCATTTACGGACCTATTATTGGTCAATGTGTTTAGTGCTGACATTATTTGTCTCTCCCCTGCAACTGATTTCTGCCAAGTGCTGGTCACAGATGAGCAGGCATTTTAACCGTGTGTGATAAAAACAGGGAGGGGCTGAAGCACGACCCAGAAAGCCAGAACAAAAAGGGAATGTTGACATGGCCCCCCTGTGTCCGGGCTGCACTGCCTATCTCAGTTCCTGGAGCAGCAGGCATGACGTTCCGACCCCCCCTTAGGTTACCGCAACCTCGTCTAGCAGATCAGCATGGCCGAGCAGAGTGCTTCCCACTTCAGTGGTCAGTGATTCGCCGTTGTCGTGGCCTGTGGTCTGCTCGAACACCTCTTCCATTAAGCTCTTCCTGTGAACTTGCTTTGGCCCAGGAATGTAGCGACCCAGTTTTTAGAGGCTAAATTTTCCAGCAGCCAAAAATAATATTTGTTGGTGTCACTTGTCGTAAAGGTTTTACGCTTTTTGAAAGAGTGGGTTAGTGGTTATGAAGGGAAAGTGAAAAGAAAGTGATGGCTTGCCATTGTGAAGCACAGTGAACACATGGTGAACCACAAGCAAATCCTCTGCTTTTCACCCACAGGCACCGTGCAGCAGTGCAGCCATATCCAGCACCCGGGGTGCAGTGATGGGAATGGTACCTTGCTCGGGGGTACCTCAAGAAAACCAACTGGCCTGGGATTAAAACCCATGACCTTCTAATCCTAGTCCCTGGTGACTAGGCCACTACTGTTCCCATATGTTCCATAATCTAAAGGTTGTGGATTCAATTCGCAGAGCAGTAGGTTGCCCTGAGATACCTTTGACACTGATACCCAACACTGCTCCCCGGGCGCTGGATATGGCTGCTCCCTTCTGCACGGTGTGCGGGTGAAAAGCAGAGGATGCATTTTGTTGCTGTGCTGTTTTCACTATGAACAATAGTCACTTTCACTTCATCTCAGAAAGCTGTTTTTTGTTGGAATAAGCCTTTTAAACGTCATAAAAGGTTAATGTAGATGTCATGTAGCTTTATGAACTCTTCGTTTAATAGTTTTCTACCTGTCAGAGATTCCCTCTGACGTTCAATAATTAGATCAGTATGAATCTCATCTATACTGATGAACCCATGGGATGTAAACTTCATGAGCTATCCCACCCCCTCGAAACCGCTTGCTGGGGTTCACCTAGCAGAGTGGTCTGCAGAAGCCTGCATCACTGCAGGATAACCTAATAGAGGAACAGAGGAGCGGCTGTTGCGAGAGTGGCGGCTGGGCTGGGAGGCCGGAGGTGGAGAGGCTTCATTAGGAAACACTCAAGGCATCTGCCTGGCTGAGCACAAACAGGGCCACAGGGGCAAGGGTTTACAGCGGGTTAATTAAACATGAGGAATGGGCGGACAATAGAGTTTTTCCTGTGTCGGGTAAAAGCATGAACTATCCCTGCTCTGAAGAGACATCTTCGTTCCTCAAGATGTTGCTGCAAACTGTTCGAAATGCAGCTTCATTTCAGCGTAAAAAGTACAATTTTATTGTAACTTTAAGATTTACAGTACTGTGCAAAAGTTTTAGGCAGGTGTGAAAAAATGCTGTAACAAAGAACGCTTTCAGAAATGGAAGTGTTAATCATTTATTTTCATCGATCAACAAAATGCAGTGAAAGAACAATCATTTGGTGTGACCACCCTTTGCCTTCAAAACAGCATCAGTTCTTCTAGGTACACTTGCACATGGTTTTTGAAGGAACTCGGCCGGTAGATCGTTCCAAACATCTTGGAGAGCTGACCACAGATCTTCTGTGGATGTAGCTTCCTCACATCCTTCTGTCTCTTCATGTGATCCAGACACACTGGATGATGTTGAGATCAGGGCTCTGTGGGGCCAGAAGAACTGATGCTGGTTTGAAGGTAAAAGGTAGAAAAACCAGATATTGATCTGATTTAGATTTCTCTTTTGTTCGCTCACTTTGCATTTTTGTAAATAGGTTAGGGTTAGGGTTATTTCTGAAAGCATTCTTTGTTTACAGCATTTTTCCACCCCTGCCTAAAACTTTTGCACAGTACTGTATATATTATAATATTACAAAAAATGAAAGTAATAATATTTCTTTTTAAATTCAAACAGCCTGCTCAGTTTGAAGTATTTTTAAGAATTTACTGTAAAATATCCGTAAAACATCACTTTAAAGTTCAGAGAACAAAAATCTGTTGATTTAGTATTTAAGAAATTCAAGAAATTCAATCCAAGTTTCACTCTTTAACACATTTAAAACTTCCCGTAGACCAGAATGAAATACTTCGTTAAGGTTATATTGTTTGGGAATTTCCCTACAAATGGATATCAAGTGATCTAATAAAAGCATAGTGCTTTTTCAGTTCCATCTCATAGAACAACTGAATGAATGTAATTTAATTAATTAATGTACATATCTATCTATCTATCTATCTAGCTATCTATCTAGCTATCAAAATAAAAACAAACAAAGATATCACACACAATAAACATGCATTAGTGAGCTCCTGCTGGTGTGGGTTTCCTCGCCTTCAGTGATGTTCACTAAACTAATCCCAGTGCTAACAGCACCCCCTTGTGGATGCTGATTCACAGTAACCTGCCAATTCCTGTCTATCATTCAGTCTGCAGCTTGATCACAATGTATTTTTTCGGGGTTTTTAGGTAAAGTAACCGATTTCAACACAAATATTTTAAACTGGCCAATCTAACCCTGTGCCCAAACTGGTAAACCTACACCAACCAGCGATACTGGAACACAACACAGCAATCAAAAAATTCATGCACTCTTGACCTCGATGTACTGAAAGACAAGAACAGATCAATAGAGCTTCTGTTCAGATCATGTTTGTGGATCCAGATGTACAGTCCTGTTGTGTGGAACAGCAGAGCATTACAGCAATTACATCAGGCCTACCATGTGTGTCAGGGCACTTCAGAGCAAAATGCTGCTCTGTAGTGTGTGTGTGTGTGTGTGTGTGTGTGTGTGTTTGTGTGTGTGTGTGTGCTGGAGCAGATGGCTATGATAGACTGATGTGTGAGTTTAGGCCGTGTGGGAAAACGCACTGCGGTTGCTTCTGTATTTACTTATTTACATCTCAGCCGGACGGCAACAGCTGCTTTTCCCTGTTTTCCGTCGTCTGGGGGCGAGGAGGGATTTCTCTCTCTTTTTCTCTCCCCACACAACATGCTAACACTTAAAAAAGCAATGTCAGATCATCACTTGCTTAGGATATCGTTGCTGTTAAACCACAACTCTTATTTGCTATCGAAAGTGCCCAGGGAGCAGTGATGGGGGCGGTACCGTGCTCAATGGTACCTCAGGGCACCTCTGAGATTTGAACCCACAACCCTCTGATCTTCGGGCCCAGTCCCTAACCATTAGGCCACCGCTACCCCATGAAAAAGCATTATGTTTTCATCAGTATATATATAGATATTCATTGATTGAATCCTTGTGTTCGCTGCGAACAGAATACACCAGTGGTGAACACACACCAGGTGCAGAACCAGCCCGGGGAACTGTGATGGGGACAGTACATTGTTCAGGGAAACCTACTGGTCTGGACCTGAAACCCACAGCCTTTCCATTATGAGGGTACCCAACCACTCTATATACACCTACCCAACACATATATATATAGATGTGTGTGTGTATGTGTGTGTGTGTGTGTGATTCTTTGCACTGTGTATAAGCTTTTCATGCATGTATTAAAACTTATCAGACTTTTTATTACTTGCAAAAAGCAGCATTTCGATGTTGGCCAGGCCTGGAGAATTAATACGTCACACATAAGCACTGATAGCATCTCGTCTACTGCGCTGCTACACATAAAACAAGCTCATATCCCTCCGTGAAATGCAGAAGGTAAGTGGCTCTAAGAGCGAGTGTGAAAATAAGAAATACACCAACAAAATGAGGTCACCTTAGATGGGCTGAAGTTTAAGCCACAGACACACGCAGTAATTCACCTCCCAAAACGGAAAAAAAAAGGCTTTTTTAGGGCTTCTTGGGCATAAACTCAACCGTGACAACCTTAAATGATGGTTTTAAAGAGGTTTTAAAGAACCTTTCAAACAATGGTTTAAAGAGAAAGTGAAGTGAAAGCGACTAACTGCCATGACACACGGCACGGCGCACAGTGAACCACAAGGAAATGCATCCTCTGCGTTTCACCCACACCGTGCAGCAGGGGGGCAGCTATTTAAAGCCCCCGGGGAGCAGTGATAGGGGCGGTACCTTGCTCGAGGCTACCTCAGGTCAATCTACTGGTCTGGGATTTCCACTCACAAATTTCTAAGCCTGAAGCCAACTCCCTAACCACTAATTCAGCTCTGCCCCATTAGGGCAGGTATGGGTTCCACTCATGTCCCCTCATAGCGTTCGTTGTCCGCATATAGAACCAAAGGGAAAAGTGAGTGGAACCCTTTTTGGTGCTTCTTAGAGGTACTGTTTGGAAGGTTCTAGACAGAGTGACTAAAATAAAGGCTCATAAAAATCATCTACCCGGTACTGGATTCATCAGTGTTGCATTTGTGTTGGCATGTATTGATGAGCAGCTCCTGCGCTGATGTTATATTACATGGGACACTACGATATTATTAGAAACGTCCTGCTCTACACTGCGAAGACGGATCTGGGAAACTGGATCTTCATATGGATGGGAAGAAAAGAGACCGTGCAAGCTGACCAATCAGAATGCACTTTGTGAAGCCTCTCTGACCACCTTCTCCCAGGTCAACCAGCCTGAAATGCAACTGCTGCCTTCCGTCACCCACGTACTGCCTGTGAACGTCACTGCTGATCTTGATCAAAACCGATACCCAAGCGAGCAGGTGGATCTGTTGACTGAGCTCATTTTTTCAGACAGGTTCATTAGACTCGCCGCAAATTAATGATGGCCTGATTGCTCCCTTCATTTGCTGTAGGTCATTCAGCCAAATGAAGTGCAGGAGGCGCAGGAGGAGGGGATCCATAAGCATTTACAAAAGCGCCTGACGGAGGCCGTCTCCTCCCGCTGATCAGGGGCTGATGGATTTGTTAAGAGAGGAAGGTGGACAGAGAGGCTGAGCATGAGCCTAGCGAGGGGCAAAGGTTGTCCGGGGCTCATTTAACCTTTCAGAACATAATTAAAGAGACGCATGGAGGGAGCGGAGAACAGCCAGGCCTTCCCAGCTTTGATAAAAGGAAGCAGCTCAGTGTTGATGGATCAGCAGAAGAAATCTCATCTGCAATCCAGGTGTTTTACAACATTTTTGCTGAAATCACTCTTCAAATAAAGCATTATAATATCAACATTTTAATTTCACAATATTTGAATCCTGGAATTTGGATTATTATTATTGTTGTTGTTGTTGTTGTTGTTGTTGTTATTATTATTAACATTTTTAAAATATTAACTTCAGATATAATACATGAATAGGGTTCAACCGAGTGACTGAGTATATTAAGCTATTATATAATATATATTCGAATTATTGCATATTATATTATCAATAATATTTATATTATTTTTATGTGATATTCTCATATTTTTACAATTATTATCTGAATAAAACACTATAATTACTACTAATTATAATTCCATTCTAATAACAACAACAAAAATAATAATGCAACTACTTGCATTAAATACTAATTATTAAAGATGTTTATTATTATAATTATAAGGATTATTATTGTTGTTGTTGATTCCATAGTATTACAGCATTACAGTTTCATAAAATTGTGCATCAAATAAATAATAATTCTAAATAATAATAAATAATAATCAATATGTGCGAACTACATGTTTGGACTTTTACAGGGATCATGAAAATTACTGCACTGCTGAATGTGTGTGTGATTTGGGGGCTGTTTGGAGGTTTAGCACAATATCCAATAAATGGATAAATCAAGGCCAAGTATCCACTTTTTCTGCTGCATCTCAGCCAAACAGATTGGAAAGAATGTGCTACTCTGGTCTCTTTGGGCATTTGATGGTGCAACTAGAGAGAGATGACAGAAATAAAGGCTTCTTTATGAAGAAAATGCTGAGACGCTCGTGCCCTGCTGCTCCTCCACCCTCAGACCCTGGTGGATTATGTAAAAAGAGAAAGAGAGGGTTCAGCTCACAGGTACACCAGACCAAAAAAGCAATGAACACAGAAAATGCTGAAAATACACTCGCAACAGAAATCACGTCCCTCCTCTCCGACGCATCCTGGAGGCGGGAGTTCAGAGAAAAAGCGCTTCTGCTTGTGTGAAGACACGAGAGTGTAGTAACGACAAGACAGGCTGGTAATAAAAAAGGCCGTGAACTCTGGGACAGGCCAAGAATATTAGACAATAGTGTCCTGTAATGTAATAATCCTGAACAACAGAGCATCAGGGAGGACACACGGAGGGGACGGGTCTCCGTCATTGTGTCATGTTCAGAGACAAGGCTGTGGTTTTTGCTTCCAACCCAACCATCAAGGAGATGAGAGAAATGTCTTTTTGGGCTTCAAAATTAGCGCAACGTTACATGCTTTGCACAACAAAAACAAAGCAAGAAAGCTATCCCTGGTGTTGGCATGGTGACAACCGTGACAGACTGGCTGTATCCAGGCAACCGCAATTTTTCCAATCTGGTGCAAGTTACGTGCTGAAATTTGCAAGAATGACGGTGATTAAAAAAAATGATATGCTTTTATATTTGAATATTTTAGATTAAATTTAGATAAATTAACATTATATGTAACATATGGTACTGTGCAAAACTCTTCTCAACCCATATGACATAGCCGGTCCCACTACCATCCTGTATGCCTTCCCTTTCACTTTTGCTCTTTAAAATAATAACTATAAAATAAAAGAAAATGAAAGCTGTCCCACATGCACTTCCTGAACCTCCTGAAAATGTTTGACCGCGACACCTCAAGGGTGAACTCCTTTGTTGCTGAATTGCTCTAATTGGGCAGTCCCAGTAAACAAAAAAATAAACAACAAAAGAGGAAGAGGAGGAAGAAGGAGAATGAGAAAAATATGCATTTTAGTGGGGGCAATGAGCACACAGCTATTATCCTGTGATAATAAATGAGGTACAGTTTGAGAGCAGTGGGGACATTCATTATCTCTGAATATTTACTGCCTCCTGTTCCCAATCAATACATAAGCACTCGGACTCTTCTCTCCCTCGCTATCAAATGGATGCTCTGTTTTTCTGCTCAGACACAGTGAATGTCAGGATAAGGTTTCGCATGGTGTTTTGTTTGGGTTCCTGTGTGACAGTAGTTGTTTATCCTTTTTAAGAATCTCTGGTCTAATCAGAAAAAGGTCATTTAGTGAGGGTAACAATTTCAACAAATACCAAAAAATCTCATTTCAATTTATTCATGTATTGTAGCGGGACTGTTTAGGCTACACGGGTTAGAGACGGTGACGAAAAGAGAGGAGGCGGAGCTGGAGGAGTCAGAGTTAAAGATGCTGAGATTTCTGTTGGGTGTGACGAGGATGGACAGGATTAGGACTGAGATTATTAGAGGGACAGCTCAGGTTAGACAATTTGGAGACAAGGTTAGAGAAGAGAGACTGCGCTGGTTTGGACATGTCCAGAGGAGAGACGAGGAGTATATCTGGAGAAGGATGCTGAGGATGAAGCAAAAGAGGAGAAGAAGAAGGACAAAGAGGAGGTGGATGGATGTGGGGAGAGAGGACATGCAGGTGATCGGTGTGAAACAGGAAGATTCAGAGGACAGGAAGAAAAGGAGACAGATGATGTCGCAGATGTCTCCGTCAGTCTTCTCTAAGGGTCTTTTTCACTGTTCATGATAACCACTGCCAAAACCTGCCATCCTGGTGTGTCTCATCTGAGTAAAGCAGGAAGGAAGGGGCTCATCTGGGGACACACCAGGGGTCAAATGATTGGACAACTACAGATTCTACAGACTGTGATTGGTTTATTTTGCTAAGACTTATAATTAGAGCTCTCTCTCTCTCTCTCTCTCTCTCTCTCTCTCTCTCTCTACATATATATATATGTAGAGAGAGAGAGAGAAAGGTTGTCAGCAATTTTTAAACAGTCATGTGTGTGTGTGTGTGTGTGTGTGTGTGTGTGTAGTCTGTAGACAGAGCCACATCCACATATATGGTAGGTGATCTGTAGGTATCAAATCACCTGGTAGTGTCCCACCTCCCATAACCCCTAAAACCCCTTGTGAAACACGTCTGGGGTGATGTTTCCTTTCACACTTTTTAGTTTCACTCTTTGAGTTTTATAGCGGTTTTCTCCCAAAATGGGCAAACAAGAGGTTAAAAGAACCAAACAGATCCTTAGACATCTCATGGTCTGCTCTGCTGTCCATTCTTTCTAGATACCAGAGCCTCAGAATCAGTGTTGGTGCTCTAGTGGTAGGGAACTATGACTCCCAGGAGGTCCCAGGTTCGAATCCCACCTCTAGCACTACCACCACTGGGTCCCTGAGCAGGACCCTTAACCCTGAGTGTCTCCGGGGGGACTGTCCCTATAATTAGGACACGGAAGTCGCTCTGGATAAGCCGTAAACGTAAACGTAAATGTAAAAAGCCACTCAACAGCGAGTAAAAAGTGCAGCTCATTGTTCCGTCAGACACCTCACTAATCCCTGATAACAGGCTGCTGCTTAAACATGAAGTGTCCTGCTGCTGCTGCTGAGAGTGAAGGAAATGAAATCCCCCAGGCAGGCCAAGCTTTGATCACTTCCTCTAGGACGACTGATCCATAAAGAGCCCTGCTTTCAATGATTAAGCTACAGATCACCAATCACGACGCGCTCAACTTCCCAGTCGCCCTCAAGCATGAATACACTTTATATATTATATGTAATAAATATATATGTGTACGTTTAAATACTAACAATGAACATCACCACCTCGATTCCACTGCTGCACTGAGAATAATTCCACACCTAAATAATACCTGCTTAATTGTCCATTGTCGATCCAATGAATTATATATATGTTAATTATATTATATTATTTGAATTATATGTATTATATTGGATTCATTGGCTCAAATTGTGAAAGAGTGGTTCAGGGGACATGAGACATCACAGGGGACATTAGACCAGACGTGAACCCCATTGGGAATATGCCATTGTGGCATAACCTTAACAAAATGGTAAGATATGCCCTGTAATCAATGCCTTAACCGAACAATTTTGAATGAAATTGAATTGTAGTTTCAATTTCCTAATAGATTTTTTTCTGCCAAGCTATATAGTTACAAAAATTGCAACCCCTCGACTTTGGGACCCACTTCATTTTGTAAAAGAAAAAAAAAATCTCCCCTTTTAAACATGGGATTCATGTCAAAAGCTCCTCCCATTCCTTCCCATATTACTCCCGTTTGATGCTCAGATCTGGTTCCTTGTTGTAAAAACCATGAAACCCTTGGAGGAGACAGCGTGGAATATGGGCGACCGAGTTTTTTAACAGTTTCTTTAAATCCTCACACCTGAAAATGCACAAACTGCACACACAAGTCAAAGTGAAAGTGACAACCCTTGTCATTGCGAGGTCACAGCACAGCACACAGTGAACCACAATGAAATTGGAGCTCTGCATTTAACCCATGCAAACACCGTGCAGCAGTGGGCAGCTATTGAAAGCGCCCGGGGAGCAGTGACGGGGACGGTACCTTGCTCAAGGGTACCTCAGGGCAACCTACCTAAGGGAATCGAACCCACAATCTTCCGATGCGGGGGCGACTCCCTCACCACTAGGCCACCGCTGCCCCGGCGGGCACAAGCATGAAAAGTCTGTCTATGCAGAATTGTCGAACGAAAAACGGCCGAATCTTGCGGTGACTGCAAACTCAAGGAGCGCAACAGTCTTTTGGCTTCCTTCCTTTTCCTCTTCTACCTTTTCCTCTCCTCCAAGCCACTCCTCCCACTTTTCCGTCTGCTGCTCTGAAAGGCAGGCGTCTCCGGCGAGAGAGGGGAAGAGTCTGTGATGGCAGGGACTCGCTCATTAGCACTGCTAATTGTCTCTTCCTGGCAGGAGGAGCTTTTCCACTTTCCAGAGCAGCTGTTGCCACTCGGTGGGATTAGAGCGAGAGCAGGAGGGAGAAGTGCAGGATAGAGGGAGCAGGGGGTTCTCAACAACACAGCTTCTCATCCACCCAGGAGATGAGAGACGAAGACGTGCCTGGTTCTCACACGTGCCAGTTCTGGGAGCCAAAGATCTAGAATGTTTTCTTTTCCTGAATTTTTGCTGTTTATCTAATTAGGGGTTTGAAGACACATCCCATGAAATAAACCTGAATATTTACGGGCTTTTCCTAGAACCTCTGTAGGTTCTTTGAATAAATCCCCAGAAGATTTATTTAAGAAACCCCCAGGTGCCTCAACCATCACATATATATGCCATATTTGTTGAGGATACTAGTTAGGATTGGATCAAGTAGAAAAAAACATTGAATTGGATTTAAGGAACCAGAACCTTTGCAGCTTTCATTTGAAAAATGTTAAAAGAGTGTAACTGACCATTTTCAAAACTAGGAACACCTCTCCTAGCGTCTGTGTTCCAGTGTGTGACCTTCAGGTGAAAGCGACTACTTGTCCAAAGTGAAAGTGACTACTTGTCATTGTGAAAAACATGCACGTGCAAACAGAAGAGACCCAGGCCATCTCCAGTGGGAACCGAACCCAGAACCGTTCGGTATTATTCGGCAGCTCTAGTGAAAGTGAAAGTAAAAGTGACTTCTTGTCATTTTGGGCTCACAGCACGGCACACAGTGAACCGCAACGAAATTCTTTCTCTGCATTTTACCCACACACACCATGCAGCAGTGGGCACCATATCCAGCACTCTAGGAGCAGTGATGAGGAGGGTAGCTCAGGGCAACCTACTGGTCTGGGATTCCTACGACCTTCCAATCCCAGGGCAAACTCCCTAACCACTAGATCACTGCTGTCCCACTAACCACTCCATGCAAACACCCAATATTGCAGTGATTGTTTGGAGAAAACTAAAGACTGCAAACTGACTGGGGAGTGAAAAATCCTTCGATAACCTCTGATAGACACCGGTGTTAAACCCACGCTCCAACACGAGGGAGCAAAAAGGAACAAAACTGCGATTCATGCACTCGAACGAGCTGTGGCTAATCTGGTTAAGGCCAGCATTCATGTGCAATTAGTCTCAGCACTCCCGCTTATCTCACTGAAGGCTAATATCTGTGCCTGTAGCGCCGCCTGATTTGAAATAGTTCAACGCTGGAATTGTAATTCATCCCAGAGGCACGTCCTGGAGCATGGCACGAGTGCACCTTTAAAAAATAACCGTGTTATATATTTGCAAATACAGTAACATGGCTAACACTATAACAGAAGCCCAAGCTTTGCAAACCCCTCCCCCCCATCATTCGTTTTTTTTAGAAAGCCTGGTGTTGCTAAAAAAGTGAATCTGCTGCAAAAAACCAAGCATCACAGTTCCGGTTCTAATCCGGTTTCATAGCTTTTTCAGCTCTTCGGAAAAAGTTCATATCAACATGCTCAAGAAGTGCAAGCGTGAAATTATATCTGCTTTACACATCCCTCGCCATATCTCCCCAGAACCTGGAAGGAGTAATCAGAGATGTTTCCTTTAGATAGGCCCACATCAAGCGCAAAATATTGTTCCAACCATGCAAATCTCAGGTACCGTCTCCGAAAACGCAAACGAAAGGAATAAAAGAGAGACAACAAACAAACAGCAGAAATAAATATAGAGAGGCATCCCGATCTGACTAGAACAGCCCGAATATATCCCACTTCTCTTAATCTGCTTCAGATCTTCATCAAGATACAACAGACTGTACAGCGGATTCGTTCCTCGAGTCTATTTTTGCCGCTAGTTTTCAGTGAAGGGAAAGTGAAGTGAAAGTAACTACTATGAGCTGAATGTTCATGCCGCTAGGTTTAATAGTTATTAAATTAATTTACCCTAAGATGGATTTCCACAATTTTTTCCATCCACCCGGCTTTACAGAATCCTTTAGAGAAGTGAGTACACCAAGGGCGACAGAGGCAAGGAAAAACTCCCCAAAACAGGAGGAAGAAACCCTGGGAAGACTCACAAAGGGAAGCCATCATCTTCTGGTCGACACCGGAAATAAACCAATATTTTAGCACAATCAACAATAAATCCACAAGCCCAGAATGGCTACATTTGCATTGCGGAGTAAAATGCCTGGTTTCCATGACCACCTCTGTAAAGAACTCCAGGTTGCCAAATTCGTTTTTCTACCACAAACCATCACCATCGAACTCCGAATGACTTTGTTTATACTCGAACAAGTGCTTTCACTTAAATGCTCTTGAAGTCTGCACTGTATTATCTACAAATCCAAAAATATTGGATCAAACTCGGCACCAGCCAAATATTAAAGGAGTCTGACTCGATTGCAGGGCAATAAAACCACACGCAGACATAAAAGTATCTGCTAATTAGTCACTGAGTATGAACTTCAGGCTTTCGTAGAAGCTTGGAGCTTCACAAGAGCTGTTTTGCTACAGAACTCCTGCTGTTCTATTTAAGTCATTTTGTTGTGCATTCAAACAAATCTTCTGTAATCAGACACCACGCTTGTGTTTCTGGGAGATGCAGGAGGCAGAACCTCCACAAGCAAGTTATGAGTTAATCCACAAGCAATGTCACATTCAAAACAAAGCCCTGTGAAAGCTGAGGGTGGAACTGTAACACTGTTGGACACTGAACAAGCCAATAGCGGTTGAATGTGAGAAATGTAGATGTTCAAAGAGTCTTCGGTTTCTTTATGTTCTGCAGGAAAATGAGATGCAGTGATTTACGTGCATATCATGTAAATACAGTCTAAACACAAAGAGATTTTAATTCTATCCAGATAAGTTAGTATTTGGTACGACCACAGGGATTCTTCAGCACAGCCTCAACTCTCTTAGACAAGCTTTCTCATCATTTCTTCAGAAATTCTTCAGGAATAGTCCTCCAGGCTCCTAGAAAGAAGTTCCAAAGCTCTCCTTTGGACGTCAGCTACATTTTGGAGATGATCCCATATTGCATCTCGGAAACTGCTCAGGAACAGAGACTGCACTGAAAATGAGAACCAAAAACTTTGTCCTTCAGGAAGCCTGGAGAACTGTTCTTAACGCCACATTAAATATGCAAGAAGGTTTGACGCTTTGGAAGCAAAACATGAAGAAATGAAAGGTGGCTGTATTTTAGATTTCCAGACAAGGGTTCGTCACTGTCTGTTGATGAGCTCACTCAGCTCACTCACACCAGTAGATGTTCGCTTTGTGGGCCAATCTTGCACTACATAAACACCACAAAATTGCTCTAAACGTCAACTGCCACTACATTACAGAAGGTTCTAGACCAGGGATGGGCAACTCCGGTCCTGGAGGGCCGGTGTCCTGCGGAGTTTAGTGAAATCCCTGCTTAAACACACTCACTAAACTTGACAATGATCAGGTGAGCTGTACCAGGTGTGTTTAAGCAGGGAATTCACTAAACCCTGCAGGACCGGATTTGCCCACCCATGTTCTAGACTGTTCCATTTCAAAGGCTTTTTCAACTTCAGCCAAATCTGCAACCTTCTTTTCTCGATGGATCCTCTGCTGCCCAACACGTCCCAAAATATTGTGATTTGATCATCAGAGGAATGATGTGTCAAGGTGTGGATGAAAATCTGTCACAGAGCACCACAGTTATGGAGAAGAAAATTAAGAATGCACGTCAAGCAGAGGCTTGATAAGATTGTACGCACTCCTAGACCAACCACACACAAACCAAAAAAAAACAAAAAAAAAACCCTTCCAAGCATTATGGAAATGATGCAGGCGAATAAAAACCGAATTTTCATGTACGCAGCCGATGCTACACTGACCCCAATGCTCAGAGGCATGTAGTTCATTGAAATGAGGCTCATTTTCATACTTTCAATCTGCTCGATAAACAAACGGAGGGTAATTTTAGCAGGAAGTGCTACTGTTCCCCTCCCCTGATGCGGCAGGCTGCTAATCAGACAGAAGCCTCGGCCTCGGTTCGGGGAAAGAGTGCGACGTGGGAAATTAGATGTTTGTGAAATAAGCACAGGGGTATGTTCATTAGGCCCAGAGGTCACTTAGGGAGACGGAGCAGGATGCTTCACAGAGCTGGCGGGGATGGAGACGTCCCTCAGACTGGAACAAAATTTAAACTGGAGGTCTTCTCCAGCTCTTTATCCAGCCAGCTGCTTTTGCAAAACCACACCAGCGAGTCCAATGCTCATGTCCCGTCACTGCCAGACATCATTATTCCTTCATGTATCCACATCTGACAGCTCCACACCAAAGACCACAGTGATCTGCATGTCTGAGGACAAGCTGCCACGAGCGCTGGACTAATAAGATCAGACTGCCCTCTGCAGCCTGAACCACACGAGACAGAGACGGAAGTGAAGGATCGGTTCAAAAAACACCTGTAAGGTTTGTTCTTGACCATAAGCAACAACGGGAAAAAGAAAGGCCAGTTTACTGAACTCCAGGAGGTGTCTGGGACAGGAAGAAGAAAGTGAAAGTGATGTGAAAGTGACATTCGTCAACATTGTTTGGTCCTCATATGAAAGGCATAATGAACTTTATAAATGGTATATTTTCCATTTTAAACACTAGAATTTTTATACAACTTTGAATCTGAATTTGCTGGTCATAGTGTACTTGTGTAGGATTTGCGCTCACAAAGAAAAAAGAGTGAGCACTCGAGTGAGTGAACACTTACTAACCAAACTAGACCACTCAGTAACATAGCACTGGAAATCCCATAGAGTCACCAGCACAAGCTAGAACACTGCTGGGGGCTGGAACTGGGAACAAAGAGGTGTTTAAAAGGAAATAATGCTTTATGATGTAAGAGACCGGTGCATGTTTTTGATAAAAAATTAAATCAGAAGTTTTGATTTTTGAAATGTTTTGGCCTTTTTGAGTCTTAAATCCAAAGTCCAAGTCATCAGTGTTAGTGTCAGGGTGCGGTCTTTTATTCATTCTCATCACTTTCAATCGAACCTTATAAATCGGGAGCAAAAATCCACACAAAAGCTAAAAATATGCAAAAAATAAGAGATTTTAAGGAGAGAGCTCTTTTTTTTAGGAAAAAATCCAGAGTGAGTGGCTCCAGCAAAACTTTTCCAGCTAAAATAAGATAGTGGAACCATTGCAGACACACTGGAAAGCATTGATCTATCTAATCAAAATGACTCAGAATTTCAGAATTAAAAAAAAAAAAAAAAAAACAAGTTAAATAAAGTTCCAGCGTTATTATTATGTAGATCGTGTCTGCTGATCCAGGCACAGCTGTTTATTTCTCAACTGACACAAGAGTCAGAAGCCAACTACAGCTATCCATCACAATGACAGTGGAGATCACATATTTGCACCTCTAGAGAAGGACACAGCAAGCAGGGTATTTGCCTCTGATAAAAAAGTGTGAAAATGCACACACACACACACACACACACACAGACACACACAAACGAAGCCTCCATGCTGATCAGCTCCATAGAGATGTCCTTGTCTTGTCCCTGGAGGTATGTGTTGTAAGCAAGGCTGACTTTGCCGGAGCTGCTTTGAAGATTGACGCCGCCGTTTAAGGAGCCTCTGAAGGTGCAGGGACCTTAAGGATAACCAGCCTCTGATAATAAAGACAGTCCCCTGCTCACTGCTGATAGCACGGCAGCAGGAGGGAACCTTTTTAGGTACAATTCTGTGAGTTTTTAACCCCCACAAACCACTGTGCAAAAAATAAATATATCAAAAAAATTGTTGGTGCAAAAATATGATTACACCCATCAAAATTTAATTGTTGGAAGATTCAATGAAATAAATTGGAAATGTATGTTTGCTACAAAGTGCCAAAGGATGCAAGGTTCTAGATAAAGGGGTTCCAACCACATTCAGCACCAGCAGTAAACAAATCCCCTGAACATCTGGAATCATCTGTATCTTCACTGCTTCACGTCTTCAGTTAGACGCTTTGTTCTGCTTGAAGGTTCAGACGTAGATCACTGTGTGGATTAACCAACCAGAGACTGGACTGAACATGAGAGACAACAACACTGTCCTTCAGGAAGATCTGGAGAACTGCTCAGGTACAGAGACTGGACTGAACATGAGAGACAACAACACTGTCCTTCAGGAAGATCTGGAGAACTGTTCTTTGTAGGCCCTTTGCCTGCTGAGGCAGGGCATTATCTCTGTACCTTGTACCTGCTCCAACTTCTGCATTTTGGTTTGCACCTGTTTTGATGTTAGGACAGCTTGCCATCACTGATGGAGAAATGGATTCTGAATTATATATAAATATATATTTAAACATCCTGCAGCTATATCCAGCGCCCAGGGAGCAGTGATGGGGACAGTAACAGGCTCAAGGGTACCTCAGGGTCTGGTCTACTGGTCTGGGAATCGAACAAAGAACGTTCAGATTAAAGAACCAAGTCTCTAAATCTTCTTAAATTTTGTTTAACCCACGACATCCCAGAGTTTAGGCTGTTTTAAGGAAGAAATGGGCTCAAATATCTCCACGCTGATGTGCATCCTGTTCAAAAGTCACCGGAAATGTTGCAAATAAACAAAGTGGGTCACTGCACCAGGGTCCTGGAGGAACATTGTTTCGTTTTACTATGTACTGTGTAAATGGTTGAAATGGCTCTAAAACCTACTTGACTTGGCTTGATCATTTTGTCTTTTCTGGTTCCCTTTAGGGTGGAAATGGTGCAGTGGAGAGCACTGTTGCCTCACAACGAGAAGATCCTGGATTCAATTCCCAGGTGGGACGGTCCAGGTCCCTTCTGTGCATAGTTTGGGTGTTCTCCTCAGATCTGTGTGAATTTTCTCCAGAAGCTCCGGTTTCCTCCCACCATCCAAAGACCTGCACGTCAGGTAGATTGTCCCCTCAGTGTGAATGTGTTTCCCTGCCCTGCGATGTTTCCCTGCCCTTCAACCTGTGAGAGCTGGGATAGGCTCCAGCAGCCCCGCAACCCTAGTTAGGACAAGCGGCTCAGAAATTGATGGAGAGTGGTTCCCTTGATCTACTTTTAGGACTTTGTTTGATGTTTAACATCAAACTGATTCAGAATTCGAAGAAATGTACAGACTTTCAAGCACCACCGTATGGTTTGAAGGGTCTTTCAAGTAAGTCGGTACATGATTCTTCATAATGTACTTCCACGACTGCCGCCGTCGCTTCTCGTTTGTGCTCAGCAGCACGCTGAGCTGTATTTACAACCTTCCTAATCGCGCAGGATCAAAACAATCAAAGCAGAATGTGAATAATCATCGTTAGTTCTAGGAAGGCTGCATAATAATGCGGATGCTTTATGTCGGCGTGCGGATTAAAAGTGCGGATGTTTTATGGCCTGTCGAGGGAGGCTGCACATAAAACAAGCACTTGGACGCATAACACTCGCTACAGCAAAAAACTAGCGATGGGATTTTTATTTATTTTGAAAGCCAAAGGCTTCAGGGATGATCCTAGCCAAGCAAAACAAACTCCCACTACAAGAAACCTAAAAAACCCATCAAAAGGCACGAAAATGAAGATACAAAGAAACTGCCCTGACTCCTCAACATAAACAAAGTCAGAAGGCACCAAAAAAAAGAAGAAACAGGCTCCCGCCTCGCACAGCTTCCAGGCAAGACAAAGAAAAACACAGCTTACTATACTGCAGAGTGCAGACAAGTGTTGGGACCATCCCTAAAGAGACTAAACCATAAGTCCCACTTCTATCCATATGAGTGCGGTTGTATGCAAAAGTATGGACACCCCTGGTCAAATTAGTCAAAAAAGACTTACAAATGGCATTTTATTGACAAAAACTCCAGCATTTCCATTTATTTGCACGTTTCAATGGTGCTGTCACAAAACAAACAGCACTACGGCTACTAGCATGAGTCCGACATGAGTGATTTATAACCACCTTCTTAAAAATCGAGGAAAGTGAGAAACCTCTGAAAGTGAAAGTGACTGTAATTGTGAACACATCCGGGGAGCAGCGATGGGGACGGTACCTTGCTCAAGGGTACCTCAGGGCAACCTGCTGGTCTGGGATCCAAACCCACGACCTTCTGATTATGGTGACTAGTACTGTTTTGTGTATTTAGCCCTAAGTGTAATGACGAGAGGTGCTTGCAGGAACAGGCCTTCAATATCGTCTAATGTTCACCATCACTCTGGACCACCGAACAAGTGGTGCAGAAGGCAGTGGAGAATATCAAGAATGTCTAACGTGATGAAAAATGGATGAAAGGCTGCCATATTTGACCACTGCCTGTGAGGAACTGTCACCAGAAACCCTGAGCGCAACGTTAAGACATAAAAACACATGCCTACAGCTAAGGACCTCACACTCCAGAGCGGATCGATATATTCTCCCCTGCAGACAAATCCCACGCGATGTTGAGCTCGGCACGGCCCTGCTGCAGAAAACGTAGGGCTTAAATTTATGACATAATTGAAGGTGCAATTCATTTAGAAACTGTCAGGCTAATGATATGAGACAAAGCTTCGATTTGCATGGAAACCAAATTCGATTCACTACGGCACGTCTGATCCTGGCTCTTCTGTCTTAGCGAATACAATGGGAACTCAAAATATATGCAAATTACTAGATGGGGCAAATCTTGTTTAAAAATAATTAATTTTCATGACAGGGGATTATTCTAATTACTATACATGGGCTGAAAAGGTCATACAAACACACCCATAACAAGGCGCACCTAATGCCACAACACCAGCACAAAAAGAGGAAACCTGCTTTTCGTTCATTTGCATCTAATAACTGTGCACAGTACAAGAGGACAGTGAGCCAGCCAGACTGTGGGGAATGATAATAATTATAAAATGAGTCAAAATGTGAAAACTGAGCAGGTGACAATGTGCAAGAGGCTGCTGGTTTTTCAGACCGAAGTCACAGTTTTAAAGTGGGAAGATTTTACATCTGAAATGTTTCTGATGCTGTGTGCTGTCCAAAAGTTCTGAGCCACCAGAGATCCCTCAAAGATCCAGATTTTCTTGTATTTTAATGTCTTGTTGAGGGACAGTTCTCCAGATCTTCCTGAAGGACAGTGTTGTTGTCTCTCATGTTCAGTCCAGTCTCTGTACCTGAGCAGTTCTACAGATCTTCCTGAAGGACAGTGTTGTTGTCTCTCATGTTCAGTCCAGTCTCTGTACCTGAGCAGTTCTCCAGATCTTCCTGAAGGACAGTGTTGTTGTCTCTCATTTTCAGTCCAGTCTCTGTACCTGAGCGGTTCTCCAGATCTTCCTGAAGGACAGTGTTGTTGTCTCTCATTTTCAGTCCAGTCTCTGTTCCTGAGCAGTTTGATAGTTCTGTGTTGGTTAATCCACACAGTGATCTACGTCTGAACCTTCAAGCAGAACAAAGCGTCTAACTGAAGACATGAAGCAGTGAAGAAACAGGTGCAGATGATTCCAGATGATCAGGGGATTCGTTTACTGTTGCTGCTGAATGCTGAGTGGTTGGAACCCCTTTATCTAGAACCTTGTATCTTTATACACTTTGCAGCCTGAAGCATTAAAATATTTCCTCCCAGCTCTTTCATTTAATCCTCAATATGACAAAGAAGACAGTTTGAGAGGAATACAACAGTATTTTTGCACAAACAATCAAAAAATCCCAAAAAATCAAAACTTCTGCACAGCACTGTAACTGATTTTTTACTTGTCGATATCCTAACTAAGAAAAACACGGTCGCATGCAAAAGTATAATCTTACAGGACATAAATCAGGCTTTTTCCTGAAAACTTCTATTCATCTATATTGACTGAGTATAACAAATATATAAATCGTACAGTTTTGC
This sequence comes from Hepsetus odoe, assembly GCA_017165825.1. Classification (NCBI taxonomy): domain Eukaryota; kingdom Metazoa; phylum Chordata; class Actinopteri; order Characiformes; family Hepsetidae; genus Hepsetus; species Hepsetus odoe. Next base: position 3,439,895 of record CM029367.1, read on the forward strand.
ACAGGCCACATTAATTCACAATTTATTTTTCAATCAACAGCGATGGAAAATGTTTTTGTGCTGTGTTCTGAGTCTGTTCTCTGCAGAGAATGTTTACTTATTTTTATTTCAATAAAAAACATTATTTGACTGGTGTCCCAAAAATTAGCATACATTTAAGTAAGTGAATTATTTAAGTCCAGGAAAAAGACCTACTTGTTTAGTCAGGCTTTTAGTAATTAATTTTCCTGTTAGTTAAGAGCTGCAGATCCGGGGGTTCACGGTACAAAGAATTACAGTAAACTGGGATGTTGGTGCTGCCGGTCCACCACTCTCACACCATCACTCAGGATTGTTGACGCCAGTGTCTCAGGGAGTCTTGTGTTTGTAAAATCCTCTGTTCTGTCCTTTCTAGTCAGGCTGTAATATCAAATTTGCCAGAGTCACAGTACTGCACTCTATAAATTCATGGTTTGCACAATGGGAGTCCAAAACAGATTCCTTTCTCTCTGTTTGAGATGGACGACTGTCCACCACCACAGCTTAGGTATTTCCGGAAATCAAAGTCCATCAATCACCATGAAGGTTGCCTGAACTCCATACCAGCTACTTCACTGAGCTGACGAAACTATTATCAACCGATTTCTCTCCTCACCTGAACTTCAGATCAGCTACATCAGAGAGGATCATCTGCAAGATTAACAAAAGCTCCGCCCACTCAAACAGAACCACCACTATTAGCTCCCTGAACTTCCAGTTACAGACACTAATGGACTCTTTCACTGTAACTCCTGCTTTACCGGAGGTCATCGCTAAATACATATTTTATAAAATGCACTTTCTCTTTCTTTTCCTTCTTTATTTCAGGTGTCGACCAGAGGAGGATGGGTTCCCTTTTTGAGTCTTGGTTCCTCCCAAGGTTCCTCCTTGCCCCGTCACCCTTGGCTTACTCACTTGTGACTCGGACCCAGATTCTGTAAAGCTGCTTTTTGACAACAGTTGTAAAAAGCACTTTATAAATAAAACTGACTTGACTTGATTGAATTGAAAAAGACATCCAGGGGTAAATGTCCAAATCTCACCCTTTTGCTAAACAACTTTATGCTGAAGGTGCAGAAATACATGTGTTCACAGTTGTGGAATCACAATCATGATACATTCGTGCTTCGTTTCCATGTATACATTCAGGACTTTTGTTTATGAATGTTAAAACTCTATAAATTGCATATCATATTTTCCAGATGAATCATGCAGATGGGCTCCTCCTGCTGATTAGGGACAGATGAGCCTGGACACTTTAAACATAAAGCTTTAAGTTGGAAAACTGTTCTCTAAAATGTATTACAGTCATCAACATTACACAGTAAAATATATATAGATGTGTAGGATTACTGGTGGTTTGGGATTATGAATAAAGTTAGGTCGTGACCCTTGGTTCCAAAGATGTTAGGTGTCTCTAAAATGAACCAAACCACTGTGGTATTATTCAAATCCTTTAGAGTTTTAGAGTGATAAATTGATATTGTTCTAAATAAATTGATTTTGTTCTAACGTTGCCATAAAAGCTTCCGCAAAGGTCTTTGTGAGTGTGTGCATTAGATCACCTAACCCTGCCCTGGAACTACAGCTCCAAAAATGTTTTTTGTTCCATGATATGGGCCCTTCAGCTCTTAGGTTGAATGGTATCATCCTGTATGAGTGACCGCCAAGTCAGGATAGAGATATCTGAAGAGCGTGTAGTAATAGCAGGTGTTAGATAACACTATGAATTATAGAACAGAAGAGTGCCGTGTGCTCATGCAATAGTGAAAATAAGTGAGGCTTTTTGGTTATTTATACATCTCTGGCAAGACAAGAGCCAAACTTAATGAGGTTAGTTGTCAGGATAAGGCTCCAAGTCTACTGGGGGGAGACCCTATTAGGCAAATCAAAGACATCTGTACAAGTTGTCTTGTGCTTCATCATTAGAATTTCAAAGTGGCTCTGATTGTTTGATCTCGCATCCAAAAATGATTGTTGGGAGAATCATTATCATAAACCCAGTTCTAAATTTGTTTTTTTTCATAGTCCTGGTTGTGATCCATAATTAACCGGCTGGAAAAGAGACCCCTCTGGCCTCCTCAGAGGGCAAACCCATGTGGGACTGATAACAAGAGGAATCCTAGGAATATGGTAATGGATTTTAATCCTGACAGAGAGTGAAATTGGGGAAAGCAGTGAACCTTGTTCTTAAATTAACTCATAACCTTTAAAGCAACTAGGGGCAGGCATGGCCAAGAGGGCTTGGAACCTAGAGGCTCTGGGTTTGATCCCCAGGACGGGCAGGAAAGAAAGAAATGTGGGCAGCATGCAGGGGGTAGTACTGTCACCTCAAAGTGAGAAGGTCCTGGGTTTGATTCCCAGATGGGACGGTCTGGGTTTTTTCTGTGCGGCATTTGTATGTTCTTTCTATGTTCTCCCCATGTCTGTGTTTCCTCCGGGACCTCCGATTTCCTCCTATCATCCAAATACCTGAACGTCAGGTGGATTGAAGACACTCACACCCCTAGGTTTACCCTGAGATGGACTGGCGATCTCTCCAGGGTGTCCCCACCTTTCTTCCCTTGAGAGCTAGAATAGACTCCAGCACCACCTTTGACCCTAATCAAATGGCTCAGAAATTGAGTGAGTGAGTGGGTAGTGGGCGCACAATGCTTCCCCAGTCCCACATCCATGAATGAAGTGCCCTTGGGCAAGGCATCTAACTGTATAACTGCCCCGCGGGGGACAGGTATTGCAGGCCACTTCTCCTGGTGTGTGCTCAGTACTAATGCAGGATGGGTTAACTTGAAATTTCCTCACCTTATCAGGAAGGAAATATTGAAATATTTCACATGACCTGCACAGCTCATGTTGCCCTTACTCCTATTTCCTACCAAAATACCTCATGTTACATAAGGCAGATGCTTCTCCACAGCACAACAGCATCACTTAGAGCCTTCTTACAGGCCAAAAGAGGCTGTACTGTGGCAGGGATGATATTAAATTCGGTGGAATGAAATGAAAACTTTTCCCCCAAAAGGTAATGCAGAAGGAAGAAATAATAAATTAGACCCATTTGAGCACATTGACTGATTCCCTGAGAGCCCGCGGCGCCGTCCGTCCGTAATCCATCTCTGTAATAATCATTCATGCTCTAAATACATCAGAGAGGGAGGATAATAAAACATACACCATTCGGCTCCATTGATTTGCATTGTTAATTTCCCGCTTGATGGCTGCGGAGAGAGAATGATGAAGGGCCGCTTAAGTACGTTTAAAGGATCCAGCTCGGCAAAATTGCGAGTTAGCCGCTGTCAGCAATGAGGCCTGACAAGAAGCGCTCTTTCATCTTCCCAACCAGGAAACATCGAGGCAGAGACGCACTGCAGCAGACAGAGGAGCAAAGAAATGTCCTGTACTAAGAATCCATTTTCCCAAAAGGTTGGCAACCCTGACAGAACGGGAACCCTAGATTGGTGTGGTGAGCAAAAGAACTTTGTCAAACCTGGAGAAAACTGGGTCATTAAAAGGGAACATGATCTCATGAAATGGGGTCTTCATGGATTGCTAAATCAGACTGATATCTGGGCAATTTGGAGCCAACACCTTGATCCTTTTGTTCCTCAAAACATGAGGAAACATCATCAGATTCATGGCCCAGTTTTGATGCTCAGGATTCCCACCATAGGAGCTTTCAGAGGTGGACAGGGGTCCAAATATCTGCAATAGTAAAGATACTGCTCTAAAACACTACACTGGTATAGACAGAAGTACTTTTTAAACTACTTTACTTGGTTAAAGTGAAAAAAGTACAGGAATGTACTGATTATAAAGTAAAAAGTACAGGAATGTACTGAGAGCATAAAGTAAAAAGTACAGGAATGTATTGAGAGTGTAAAGTAATAAGTACAGGAATGTACTGAGAATCTAAAGTAAAAGTACAGGAATGTACTGAGAGTGTAAAGTAAAAGTACAGGAATGTCCTGAGAGTGTAAAGTAAAAGTACAGGAATGTCCTGAGAGTGTAAAGTAAAAGTACATGAATGTACTGAGAGTGTAAAGTAAAAGTACAGGAGTGTACTGAGAGTGTAAAGTGAGACGTGTCTGCTCTGAAGGACGTCTGGAGCGTCTGTCTGTGTGAAAGTGAACTGAATCTCACTCCATATTAATAGAATTAAAGACTATTAAAGCCTCGAACTTCAACTCCAATAAAAACAATCTACTGAAAATAATCCACATGAACTTCACCGCTTCACTTTCATCCACGTCTCTACTAGTTCTCCCGTCACGGACACACACTCCACACACCCTGAACTCCACCGTCCACTCTCCCCGTCCTCTCTCTTTCTGTCCTGCACCGATGGACACACAGAGGGACGTCTTTTCTGTGTGTTTTTTCTACATTTAGGCTCAAAGGGGGTGGTGGTAGTCCAGTGGTAGGACACCTGGCTATGGACCAAAGGTCGCAGGTTCGAATCCCTCCTCCATTGTGTTCCTGAGCAAAACCTTTCAACCGCGGGTTGCTCCAGGGAGACTGTCCCTGTAAACAGGACAGGAAACTCACTTTGGAGAAGGGTGTCTGCTAAATGCTGGAAATGTAAAGAAATTATTCTTGATGTTGGGAAGGTGATGGATGGTAAAAGTCATGGAGAAGTAAGGATTCTGTAGAAAGCACAGACATGTGGGTTTAAATGTAGGGAGTATAAGGTCAAAGACACAGATATGTGAAAATTCTACTTAAGTACAACATCTGGTTAATGATGTCTTGAACATATCTGTGGACATTTCAGTCCAGTTTGGTTCATGAAACAGACTCTTGCATGTCACTAACCAGACACCAGAGGTTGGACACAGGGTGTGTAAAAAATGAATTATGGAAAACAAAACCACAAAAGCATTACGACACGGGGGGGAGGGGTTCAAAATGCTTGAAAAATGCTGCCATTAAGAACTGCAATATGAAACCTTATCTGGATGGGAGCGTCAGGGGAATTCAGTCCTCTTGGGTCACCACCAGTCACAACGCAGCGAATGTTAGAATGATACAGCCTATACAATCTGACATCATCACTGCTGGACACTGTAGCCCTCCCCTGTGTGGCTGTGTGGGATGAAAAATAGATGCTTGTAACACTGCCAGCATACCGTACCACACCAAGCTCCGAAGGCAGACTTCCATCATAAATAATGTAGACATATTGGTGCCCATAGAACACATTTTGCAGCATGTAGTGTGTGTGTGTGTGTGTGTGTGTGTGTGTGTGTACACACAAAAAGTGGTGTTTGATGACCGAAATGGTGTATGCATGCGGTGGGCAAAATCCTCCACAATTGGACATCCAGAACCCATGGAGCAGTGATGGGCATGGTACCTTGCTCAAGGGTATCTCAGGGCAACCTGGAACTCAAATCCACAACTTTCCAATCATGGTGCCCAGTCCCTAACCACTAGGCCACCGCAGGAAAGTTAAGAAGGTGCCAGTTCATTTGAATCGATGGTTGCCAAGCCATAGAATACTCTCCTTTGGACCAAGAGTTCACAGGTTCAAATCCTACCTCCAGCACTGCCACCACTGGGTTCCTCAGCAAGATCCTTAACTCCAAGTCGCTCCAAGGAGACTGTCCCTGTAATCAGGAACTAGAAGATGCTCTTGATAAAAGCCATAAATGTAAATGGAAAATTGGTGAGGTGGTTTGATGAACTGACTCATATCAAATCCTTTTTAAAATAACCCTAGAGATGAGGCGAGGCTCCTTCCTTTCTACTCCATCATCTGAGCCGCCTGACAGCCCTGCATTTGAAGAGGGTTCAAACACCAACAGCGGTGTAAAGGCAACCAAAGTACCCGAATATAAACTCTGGATCCCACATCACGCTGTCCTATAAAACGGGCGACAATAATTGCATCACATTTTAAACACCGCCATCAAGTCTGCGGTTTTCATGTGCTTTTTTTTTACGTCTAAATGTCGTGGCCTGTTAAATGACAAAAGGATGGAGCAATGAAAGAGTGGGGCATCTGTTAAGGCTTTCAGAGATACAGCGCTCCCATTTGCGCCGAGCGCTGTCAGGACGTGTTTTCTTTGTGTGGACGGGTAATGAAGGAAAATGGCGGCGTTTACCGTCACATTCGCATCGTTAAAAGGGGCTCGTTTGCCTGGCAGCCTGCTGACAGTTTCACGACATCCACAACTGTTGGCTTTATAGGGGAAGGATTAAAGCAGGACGATAGGGCAGTTTGCCACTGCGCTCTGGGGAACATGGTGTCTTTTTTGTCCCTGCATGTTTATCATGGGCTGGAAAAGGAACGGTGATCTGATTGTGACTTGCTTGAACGGAACGTCTATCCATCCGTTATTATATCAATCTGTTCATCCCACCGTTCATGAGAAAGAAAGATGGAGAAACATCCTGGACAGGTAATCAGTTCATCACAGTGCAAACACCTGCCCTCACGCAATTCGGCTTCATTTTTGGAAAGAGGGCAGAACTCCTGGAAGAAACCCACAGACCTGGTCGAGTGGTATGGATGAATGGATGGATGGATGAAGAAGAGATGGGAGCATTGTTTGTTAAACAAACCAACAAACAAGTAAAGTCTCCTGCTGTTCACACCATTATGTTTTTGTGGTCTATTTGCCAGTTGGGTTGCCAGTTTTGTTAATGCTAGCTTTATTATTACTTATATTTGTTTTGTTTTTTGAAAGTGAAAGTGAAAGTGTGAGAACACACAGCACAGCAACGTAGGAAGTTTATAAATAATATAAATTTTTCTTGCAATCAAAACCTTGATATATTTTAGTGGAAGGTTCAATCTTAGATCATGAGATAAATCATCATTTTTTACATTTTATACATATTTTGTAAAAATAAATACAATATACTTCTTTTTCTTTCGGCTGCTCCCGTTTAGGGGTCGCCACAGCAGATCAACCGTCTCCATTTCTTCCGGTCCTCTGCATCTTCCTCCTTCAAACTGACCACCTGCATGTCCTCTCTCACCACGTCCATAAACCTCCTCTTTGGTCTTCCTCTTCTCCTCTTTCCTGGCAGCTCCATCTTCAACATCCTCCTCCTGATATAATCCTCGTCTCTCCTCTGGACCAAACCAAACCAATGTCCAAACCAACCTTGCTGCTCTAACTTTGTCTCCAAGACGTCTAACCTGAGCTGTCCCTCTAATATTCTCATTTCTAACCTTTCCATCCTCGTCACACCCAACGAACATCTCAGCATCTTTAACTCTGACACCTCCAGCTCCGCCTCATGTCTTTTCATCAGTGCCAACATTTCCAACCCGTTCAACATAGTTGGTTTCACTACTGTCCTGTAAACCTTGCCTTTTACTCTCGCTGGTACCCGTCTGTCCCAGATCACTCCAGCCACTCTTCTCCACCCATTCCAACCTGCCTGCACGCTCTTCTTCACCTCTCTTCCACACTCACCGTTACCCTGAGCTGTTGATCCCAAGTATTTAAAATCCTCCACCTTCATCACCTCTACTCCCTCCATCCTAACCACTCCACTGTCCTCCCTTTCATTCACACTCATGTATTCTGTATTTGACCTATTCACTTTCGCCCGCATCGGAAGATTGTGGGTTCGAATCCCTCACAAGTAGGCTGCCCTGAGGTACCCTTGAGCAAGGTACCGTCCCCGTCACTGCTCCCCAGGTGCTTTCAATAGCTGCCCACTGCTGTATGGTGTTTGTGTGCATGGGTTAAATGCATAGGTCCAATTTCGTTGTGGTTCACGTGTGCTGTGCTGTGACCTAGCAATGACAAGGGTTGTCACTTTTGCTTTCACTTTCATTCCTCTCCTCTCTAGAGCAGATCTCCATCTCTCCAGGTTCTCCTCAAGCTGCTCCCTACTCTCACTGCAGATCACAATATCATCAGCAAAAATAAATACTATATACAGTTTATAAAAATGTCAGAACTGTCATACTGAGTTGAGTGATTGGTTAATGTCAGGTGCCATAAAGGGCTTATGTAGACTCATGATCATCATCACTTTCCTAATTTCCTAATTACATTAGCAGGTTTATAAAAGGGAACCTTCATCGGTTTAAGAAACCGACGGTGGTCTGTTGTTTAGGGACTAGGCTCCAGGATCTGAAGGTCATGGGTTCAAATCCCAGATCAGTATGTCAACCTGCAGTACCCTTGAGCAAGGTACCATCCCCATCACTGCTCCCCAAGTGCTGGACATGACTGCTCACTGCTGGACGCTGTGACACAGAGGTTGCATTTCGTTGTGATTCGCTGAGTGCTGGGTTCACAATGACAATCACTTTCACCTCACTTTCAATTCAGTGGTGACCATATCCAGCACCCGGGAATCAATGATGGGAATGGGGCCTTGCTCAAGGGTACCTCAGATTTTTACCTCAGATCATGGTGCCTAGTCCCAAACAAAAACACCCAGGGCAACCTACTGGTGTGGGAATCGAACCCACAACCTCCCAATCCTGGGGCCTAGCAATGGATGCTTAGAATAAACCTTTATACATTTCTTTGCAGGTTAATGTCAGTTGTCATGAAAAAGGCTCATGTAGCCTCATTTATACACATTCTTGATATTTTAAATTCTTCTCAAAGACGAATGAGAGCTTCAGCTGTATGTACTCCAAGTAACCAAACATGTGTCAAAGTGTATTATTTCAAAAAATATGCAATAAAAAAAACAATAATGAATCACATGATTAACCATATTATAGACTTCACTCAGGTTTATTAAGTTGTTGGTTTTTATGTGACTTTTTACGATGATTTATGGAGAAGTTCAATTAATTTGCATGTTTTTATGATGTTTTTATAAATAAACATATACATATAATCTAAATAGTTTTTATATGCTATTTAGAGATTATTTGTGCATAATATACCTCAATTTAGAGGAAATTAGAAAAAAATGCAGAAGTTTTACTTTTAATAGTCATTTTTAACAATCATTTTAGATTTTATTGTGGGTTCACTGCATGCCTTGCTTCACTATGAAAAAAAATAGTCACTTTCACTTCATAGTGGTCTGGTGAAGTTGCACAGCACAAAGGTTCTGGGTTCGATTCTCAGCCTCTGCCTTTTCTGCGCAGAGTTTGCACGTTCTCCTCATTCCTGTGTGTCTTCTCCACAATCCAAAGACATGTCACGTTTGCCTTTTAATGGACTGGTGAACTGTCCAGGGTGTCTCTGCACACCATGTCCCCGTGCAGCACCGAACCCTTAACCTCCTCTCTGTGAGGTGACAGGTCCAGTGATGGACTGTCAACCTGTTCAGGGTGTCTCTAGACCTCACGTCTTAGTGCTGGGACAGGCAACCACGCAACCCTGGCATAACTATGTATTTGTTGAATTTGTTTGAATATTTTATTAGTATATACTAATAATCAAATAGTCACTTTCACTTTTCTTGTGACAATCTTATATGAAAGCAAGGACCTTCGCAATTGGGTTTTGCCAAATTTTTGGATGAAATTTGCTCCTTGTTGGTCCAAAGCTGCACTGAAACCTGCTGAATGTGAAGCGATGAAGGACTAATATTATTTTTTACTTTATTCTAGACCAAAGGATAAGGACTCTTAATGGAAAAGGTCCATTCGCAGTGTTTAAAAAGTGAAGCTGATCTTGAAAGACATCATTTATCACATGGCGTTGGGAGCTCAGGTCCTTTTCTTGCATAATTTATTAAAAACATTAAGTGAACAGAATAGATCTGACTATTAAACACTATAAAACAGTGTAGGACTAAGTTGTGCAAAAAAACGTTTTTCTAAACGACTGCTTGATCCGAACACCCTTCTGAAAGTGTGGTTACACCAAGCCTCCGTGCACACATCCAGGCCACCTACAGAATTCCAATAACATCTAAGCCCATAAGACCATTCTGATGCTGATGAACTGCAGGGAACAGGCCAAGAGCACAAATCAAAGCCCTTCGATGGAAAGTTCTGCAATAATCCAGGAAACCTGACGCAAAAACCCTCCGCTGAGCGCAACACCTGACGACTCTTCTGTCGGGACGGGCTGCGGGTTAAAGCTGCACCGTGAAAAGAAAACGACGGTGCCATGATAATATTGCTTCTCATTCAAATCCACCGTGGAGCTTATTTATTAAGGTGCCGGGCCTTCACCCCACATTATTAAAAACGTAATGACCGAGTTTTCCGTTCCAAGTTCAACATCACCGCTTCTCCCACAAACATCCGTCCTGACAAGAGTTTCAAATCGTCACTGCCCAAAGAAAATGATGCACTTTTATTTCATGTATTTATTATTATTTTAAATACTTGTGTGAGTTTCCTATTTCTCTTGATGGTGATTAGCAACAAAACCTGATTTAATGTGTGTGTGTGTGTGTGTGTGTGTGTGTGTGTGTGTGTGTGTGTGTGTGTGTGTGTGTGTGTGTGTGTGTGTGTGTTAGCGGGTCTGGTGGACAGAGGAAATAAATCATCTTTATCTTAAACAAAAGAAACAAAACAGGGTTTTTATTGTTTCCCACCTCCAGGGTCATGATGCATGATATGTAACAATGCTGCATGTGTGTGTGTGTGTGTGTGGGTGGGTGTATGTGTGTTTGTTGTGTGCGTGGGTGTGTGTGTGTGTGTATGTGTGTGTGGAGTGATTAAGATTAGCAAATCTGGCAATAATTTCTATAAAATGAAGGAAATGATTGTGTTCAGTATATGAAATATGTTGCACATACACACACACACACACACACACACACACACACACACACACACACACTTCTGATCATAACAAATGCAGGTCACTGAGGCTCAGTGCATTGCTTAAATGAACTAACCTTGAACATAACATGAGTGTTAAAAGGATTAAACAATTTTCTTCAGGGGGGTGTAGAGGCTTCTTTTGCAGAATGGAGATGTGCACTTAACTGATCAATTAAACCTCGAAAAAGTGCTTTCCACTGCTGTGGTTCCCAATATCACTTCCCAGACACCATCCCTTACTTTTGATAGAGGTTTGAGGCAGATTTTTGTATCGCAGCCTAAGATCATTACGAGTGTGTCGTCCAGTCCTGCCCTAAATACAAACCAGCAACTCTCCTTACACTGAACAGGCATGACTCTCAGCTCAAGATGCACCACATGGTCACAGATCACAGCCCTTTAAGCCACTAAGCTCCAGCATCAGAGGGTCGAGGGACGCCCGGGGGCCGTGTCAACCGTCTATTGGAACACAGCCCTCTTTCAGCCTTGCTGAGATCCCCGAGCACAGCGAGGTTCAGATGCCTCCTATTCTTCTGCCTACAGACTCCTAGACTGAAATTAAAGAGCATCTCAAGCACTGTGACATTTCAAATCCATGCTCAGTGTTCACCATGGCTTTGGGAGAGTCCAAAACAGCACGAGATGAAGCTGTGAGACTTCAGGTCTTCAGACCAGAGAGTTTAGGGCTGTTGATGGGGACAGCATCTTGCTCAAGGGTACCTCAGGACAACCTACTGGTCTGGGATTTGAACCCACAACCTTCTGACCTGAGGCCTAGTCCCTAAACACTAGACCAGTGCTGTTCCAAGAAAGAGAGAAAGGTCCCACCGACAAATTAAAATCTACAAGAAGGTGTCCTTTGAAAAATAAAGACACGGAAATGGTTGTTGGTTGTAGCCCAAAGCTTCGGAGGAGAAATCTTCAACGAGATCTTTTAAATGTTCTTTTCACAACTAAAAGTTCAGTCCCAAGAACTGAAGGTAAGTATTAGCTATTTCTTTAAAACTAGGACTAGAACAGGACTGATATACAGGGCCTGTTGTCCACTTCATACCAAAGAGCCGTAAATCTTTGTCAGATCTATTAACCCTGAGCAATTCAATTGTAACAAGGTGCTAAATCAGTGAGCAAGAGGCTAATTAGTGAGAAAACAACACGTTAAAGTGAGAGACGTGTGAAAGTTGACACAATGTGCTGCGATGGCTTTCTCTTATCTCAACAGCTTTCGTAACGCTCGCCTGCTCCGAGACCAGGCACTTCAGATGCCTCTGGAAGTGACTCACATCTACAAACCCAGAGGAGACAAAAATACACACATTCTTTAATTAGAAGCACAGATACATGTGCATTAAAGGACTCAGAAGCAACTTTTGAAGGACATTTCCAGCAGTTTGTGTTCAACTAAAAGTAAAGTAAGTAAAAAGTACAGGAATGTACTGAGAGAATAATGTAAAAAGTACAGGAATGTACTGAGAGTGTAAAGTAAAAAGTACTGCAATGTACTGAGAGTGTAAAGTAAAAGTACAGGAATGTACTGAGAGTATAAAGTAAAAGTACAGGAGTGTACTGAGAGTGTAAAGTAAAAAGTACATGAATGTACTGAGAGTGTAAAGTAAAAAGTACATGAATGTACTGAGAGTGTAAAGTAAATGTACAGGAGTGTACTGAGAGTGTAAAGTGAGACGTGTCTCCTCTGAAGGATGTCTGGAGTGTCTGTCTGTGCTGAAAGTGAACTGAATCTCACTCCATATTAATAGAATTAAAGACTATTAAAGCCTCGAACTTCAACTCCAATAAAAACAATCTACTGAAAATAATCCACATGAACTTCACCGCTTCACTTTCATCACCGTCTCTACTAGTTCTCCCGTCACGGACACACACTCCACACACCCTGAACTCCACCGTCCACTCTCCCTGTCCTCTCTCTCACTCTCCTTCACTCTGTCCTGCACCGATGGACACTCAGAGGGACGTCTTTTCTGTGTGATTGTGTCCATTTAGGCTGAAACATGTCTTGATGTTGGGAAGGTGATGGAGAATAAAAATAATGGAGAATTCACCTCAAACAGCTCCACATTAAAGTAAATTCTGAAAATACATACAAACCTTTGGGTTCAAATGTAGGGAATAAAGAAAAATTGTACAGTACAGACACCTAAAAATCCTACTTAAGTGCAGTCATTAAGTATTTATGCTTTAGTTCCCATGTTTTTCCAAAACTCATAAAACGAGCATCTGCCTGCATTTTCAGAAACAAGGATTCAACATAAGGTATGTGTTACATGCATAACCCTCGGGATTCACTGGGGACTGGAGACTCGACTCGAAGTTGCATGAAGCGACTCATGAGCGTGTCTAACCTCTGCGTTTTCGACGAGTCTGGAGTTGGTATCAAGTCCTGCAGCCCTTTATATAGTAGAATCCAATATAAACTGCAAGACTTCACAGACTGAGTGTCAACCTCGTCTTCTCGCTCACCCTCCTTCATCTGTATTCAGATATGCTGCTCTACTGTAAATGATTGAATGCGTGCTGTAATATTAATGGCTGGGCCTGGATCCTGAAGTGTGTGTTTCTGTTTGTGTGTGCGGGTTATCGATTGCCACAGGTTACTCATGATCTGAGTAAAGATTTAAGGCGAGAGTGGATCCCTGCACCAGCAAAAAGACAGACTACCTTAAGAGACGCTGCAGAGCAAAGCACACAGCTGGTCTAACATCACTCTCTCTCTCTCTCTCTCACACACACACACACACACACACACAGACACACACATACACACACACACACACACACACATCCTTTTAAGTTTAAAATAAAAGAGCCACCTAAAAGACATGATAAAAGTAGAAAAAAGCACTAAAATGTACTCAGAGAAGAAAAGTAAAAGGTACAAGAATGTACTCAGAAAATGAAGTAAAAATTACAAGGAATGGCTCAGAGTACAAAAGTAAAAAGTACAGGAATGTCCTGAGAGTATAAAGTAAAAAGTATAGGAATGTACAGAGAGTGTAAAGTAAAAAGTACAGGAATGTAAAGAGAGTGTAAAGTAAAAGTACAGGAATGTACTGAGAGTGTAAAGTAAAAGTACAGGAATGTACAGAGAGTGTAAAGTAAAAGTACAGGAATGTACTGAGAGTGTAAAGTAAAAGTACAGGAATGTACTGAGAGTGTAAAGTAAAAAGTACAGGAATCTACTGAGAGTGTAAAGAGTACAGGAATGTACTGAGAGTAGAAAGTAAAAAGTACAGGAATGTACTGAGAGTGTAAAGTAAAAGTACAGGAATGTACTGAGAGTGTAAAGTAAAAGTACAGGAGTGTACTGAGAGTGTAAAGTAAAAGTACAGGAGTGTACTGAGAGTGTAGAGTGAGACGTGTCTCCTCTGAAGGACGTCTGGAGCGTCTGTCTGTGTGAAAGTGAACTGAATCTCACTCCATATTAATAGAATTAAAGACTATTAAAGCCTCGAACTTCAACTCCAATAAAAACAATCTACTGAAAATAATCAACATGAACTTCACCGCTTCACTTTCATTACCGTCTCTACTAGTTCTCCCGTCATGGACACACACTCCACACACCCTGAACTCCACCGTCCACTCTCCCCGTCCTCTCTCTCACCTTTCTCTATTATTATCTCTTTCTGTCTGTCCTGCACCACTGGACGCACCGAGGGACCCTGTTTTCTGTGTTTTTGTCCATTTAGGCTGAAACAGGTCTAGAAGTTTGGACGATGATAGAAACGATAAATAATGGAGAGTTCAGCTCAAAAGTAAAGATATCTGGGCTAAAATGTGGGGGTGACGGGTAAAGGTAGACACCTGTAAACTCTACTGTATCTGTGCTGAACTTATATTGTTATATTGTCACGTAGTCCTGCTGGGGTGGTTTTATTAAAATGTAGATTATTTTGAAGAATCCTTGTATTAGATGTTTTATAAACTAGACATTTTTTACTTTCTCTTTTCTCAGTGAAAATAAGATATACAATTAAGAATACGAAACAGAAATGGGTTCCAATTTTCAACATTTTGACGTCATTTTCAGACCAAAACACACCATATTACCGCTACACCCCGTGACCCAGCTTTCAGCTAAGTAGCCCATTGATGTGCAGCCAGATCAATTGGAGAATGTTTTTTCTTGCTCTAATAAGAGAAAAAAGCTCCTTTAACAATCAGCAGAAGAGAATGAGAGCAAAAGAGACTAAAGTAGTCAAACTAATAGTCCCCCAGCTGCTAATAAAATCATCTCTGTTGATAGGGCCTGGTGGAGCTCATGGACGACACTTTGCTCTGCAGATGGATAAAGTCCCGAGCTGGAAATTAGCAGAAAAATATATAAAAAAAGAGGGGGATGATTGCTAATCAACAGAGAGCATGAGAGAGAGAGAGAGAGAGAGAGAGAGAGAGGAGAGTAATTAGACTAAAACGAAGTGCGATGTCACCAATTAGCTTGAGGAGTGGGCGAGGAGTATGAGCACACTTTAATTATAAGCACTTTTCCTCCTCACTTAGAGGAGCGAGCGAGCGCTCCAAAAAAAAAAAAAAAAAACACACTTCAAAGGAAATATTCCAGGAATGTTTTTCAGAAACTAATGAGGGACCAATGGCAGAAAAGAGTCATCCGTTCAGGAGGACAGATTCAACTTCACCTGCCCAGAAATGCACCCGATCCATTGGTAGGACGTCCGATTAACCAGAAACCACACTCGGGACACGCCTTTTATCCATCGTCCACTTTCCCTTTCTAAGTGTCTTTCCATCTATCTTGCACCGATGAACCAACAGCAGAAACTTGTCATGCATTCAGGAGGACAGATTCAACTTCACCTGCCACCAAATCCATTGGTAGGACGTCCCGTCACCCAAAGCCTGGCAAATTTTCCCTCACAGCTCCTTGAAAGTGTACAAATTCATCCAGATTCTCATTTCAATCCTTGACAAATGTGGGTCTAGAAACAGATGAAGAATTTAATGATAAACTGAGAAGGAGGGGAAGTGATTACTGTCCGTACAGTTTTGGCACTGCTTGACATTTTGCAATAAAATGACTCACACAACACATATCCATGCGCTTGACAATGTATCCAGTAAAGCGCAGCGTGCCGGACGGTAATCCGTAACACATGTAGTGCACAGGCTTATAAATGGTCCATTTTCTTTCCTTTGTACCACGCCAAGCAAAGACTAACCATCTGTTTAGAAGCCATGCAGATGTAGCCGCTCGTCAAGCCTCCAGCTGTGCAAATGCAGACGTCCTCAAATCTGTGCACATCCATGTAGAGTTTAGAATGTAAAATATGCATCCAAAGAAAAAGAAAATGTGCAGCAGAAATAGAAAATTATATAACCTGAGCATATTTAATGGCATTCACGTCATGAAAAATGATGCAGAGGCTTTTATCTAAAGCAGTGAGGATTATAATCTAAATTATAATGATACAATATAAAAGTAAGGAATATAAATCACATCAAATATATTTCTATTATAGCAAATAAATAAATTATAAGAAAAATGTAAAAGAAATGATGACGTCAGTGTATTAGCTGGGTATTTGGTGATGTTCATGCATTTGGAAGCTTGTTCCAGCATCAGGGGACTAAAAATGAGAACATTCTTCTTTTTCTTCTTCTTCTTTCAGCTGCTCCCGTTTAGGGGTCACCACAGCGGATCATCTGTTTCCACTTCTTCCGGTCCTCTGCATCTTCCTCCTTCAAACTGTCCACCTGCATGTCCTCTCTTACCACGTCCATAAACCTCCTCTTTGGTCTTCCTCTTCTCCTCTTTCCTGGCAGCTCCATCTTCAACATCCTCCTCCCGATATAATCCTCGTCTCTCCTCTGCACACGTCCAAACCAACGCAACCTTGCTTCTCTAACTTTGTCTCCAAAACGTCCAACCTGAGCTGTCCCTCTAATATACTCAGCCTCCTGTCTTTTCGTCAACGCCAACGTTTCCAACCCTTACAACATAGCTGGTCTCATTACCGACCTGTACACCTTTCCTTTCACTCTCGCTGGTACTCATCTGTCACAGATCACTCCAGCCACTCTTCTCCACCCATTCCAACCTGCCTGCACTCTCTTCTTCACCTCTCTTCCGCATTCGCCATTACTCTGAACTGTTGATCCCAATTATTTAAACTCCTCCACCTTTATCACCTCTACTCCCTCCATCCTCACCACTCCGCTGTCCTCCCTTCCATTCACACTCATGTATTCTGTCTTATGACCTTTCACAAATCAGCATCATAATGAGTACCGTTCGAGTTCACTGTCAGGTTTTATTATTGACGTCATTCTTTTTTAATTTTCCAGTAAATATTTTCCTTTATCTGACAGGAACTGCAGTGCTGCTACAAAAGGTGATATAGGATGATATCATTTCTACTTGTAGACATAAAGCCTGGATGGTGCAGAGAGTGGCGATGTGTAGAATTTCACTGACCTCACCACTCCTTCCACTTGCTTGGAAATCAGCTTGCATGACGAAGGAGAAGATTAGAAAGCGGCATAGGGAATGGTATGTAAGGTTTTGTGATAGTTTTATTTGGGCCAGCGACATGTAAAGCACTGGTAATGAAGCTGCTACAATGAATGAAAAGAGAAAGAATTTGAAGCTCCACACTGCTGGTCCAGTCTATACACACACACTACCATGTCAGTGTCAATGCTGTGCTAAAAATGATCCACCACCTTAATAATACCTGCTCAGTGCTGGTCCACTGGGGGTCCTAACCACTGGTACACAGGTTTTGGGGGTTGCAGTAAACAAAATGCACCTATATGGTCAGTAAAGGCCATAAAATGCTCAATGAATGTAAATACAAGCACGAGATACATAATAAAAAGCTTCATCTGATATAAAAGATAGAACAGCAAGGCAGGGACGACGACGGGTCCAAACACAGCCCGGATGGGGACGTTAAAACATCATAAACTGCACACTAAAGGGTATTTCAAATGCTCAATAAGTTATTTCATTCTGTCATTTGAATGTTATCTGCCTTGAGCTTTGATCAGCAATTTTAAAATAATTTCATTTCAACTTCAATCTCCACGCTTTACAGTTTTCTCAATTATCTGAGAATTTCTTATCAGGTTGCAAAGGTTTAAGCCACAGAAGAAGAACTACATTACTATTATTTTATACAAGCATCTGCAACGAAAATGGTTTCATATTATTGATAAAATCACTGATTCCAGACTAAGCATTCAAATTTCCAGGAAATGTTATGTTTCCCATACAATTTTTAAGAATTTTTCAAAAACGTACATAAACGTCTGATAAATAAAAATCTTTCTTCATTACAGTAAGTGCTAGCCAATCACCAGCAGTGAGTATCTGCCTGTCCTGCACACTTTTCTGAGCACTTTGGAAACAGATATCGAGAAAGGTTTGATAAATTCACAGCACTGCATTTCCAGTGGCTATACACAGCTTGTTTCTCATGGGTCTGTTTTTGTTGGAGCACCACTGTTAAAAACCACTCATCCACGAAATAAAGACTCTGTTCACTGAATCACCCTTTACTGACAAATAGGAGGCAACCAGCCATCATGGATTCAGCTGTGGTTTAAAGGTGAGATACAGAATCTCAGGCAAGGCGAAAGCAATTTGTGATTTCTGAGCAGTATTTTACTGCAGTTGCATAAAAGTTACAGATCAGTTAAATACAGCACTTGCATAACATTAGCTAACATCTAAATAGGTTTCCAACATGCATCCATGGTCATTTCTGGGATAAAAGAAGCCTTTATAAGTGTCTCCTGTCAGAAATGTCTTTTTTCTTCTCTTCTGCACTATGCTCGCTACAGCTGATACTCCGTTTCCATTTCTTCCTGCCCTCTGCATCTTTCACATCAACCACCTGCATGTCCTCTCTCACCACGTCCATAAACCTCCTCTTTGGTCTTCCTCTTCACCTCTTTCCTGGCAGCTCCATCTTCAACATCCTCCTCCCGATATAATCCTCGTCTCTTCTCTGAACATGTCCAAACCAGTTTTGCTTCTCTTACTTAATCTCCAAAACGTCCGACCTGATCTGTCCCTTTAATATACTCATTTCTAATTCTGTCCATCCTCGTCACACCCAACGAAAATCTCAGCATCTTCAACTCTGCCACCTGCAGCTCTGCCTCCTGTCCTTTTAGCAGTGCCACGGGTCTCCAACTGGTATAACATAGCTGGTTTCATTACCATCTTGTAAACCTTGTGTCTTGTCTGCCACAGATCACCCCTGTCAGAATAAACTTATAAAACTTTTTAAATGGTAATAACATGTATACTAAATGAAAAACTGGAAAAACAGCTGTTTCTTTTATGAACAGATAGAAGAACCATTCTTTAGGACAGAGATGCTCAGCCTTGGTCCTTGACCTCCCTGCACAAACACACTTGGTTGTCCACCCTGTCTTTAAATAAAGTTATGCATTTAAAATTGTCAAAGTCATTCCTGTTTTTTCAGAAAAGTGCAATAATTAGATTCTAATAGTAGATTCTACATCTGTGGGTAAACTTGTCATTTGCTAGTCTTAACTAAACAATCCAGGTGTTAAAAGTGTCCCTAAAGGGAGGCAAATCGCACCAACTGTGAAACCTCTCAAATAAAGATGAAAAGATGAAAAGAAAAAAAAAAGAAATTTAAAAGAATTGCCCAATCAGTTCCCACACAGCCAGCCACTGTCCTGGAAAAGCAAATATGAAGCTGCTAATTAAAAGGAGATTTAGATCAGAGGGTTAAATGTGAAAAGACCTACTTTCAAATCCAAGAAAACCCCAAAAAACGAGAGTTCGCTTTCAAAGCAGTTTGTGGCAACATCTGCACTTGCTTCAGTGGATCCTAAATATAGTGACATTTTGGAGAAAAGATTTTTTTTTTTCCTACCCATGAAGCCTCAGCTTTCTCACCTCTCTCATTACATGAAATGTTCAAGTAAATAAAAGGGTCTTTAAAGCATAACTACACTTCAAAACTTTTTGAAAAGAGCAACTTTAAATGGATCGTTTGAGCAGAACGCTCTGCTGTCAGGAACAGTAAAGTGGGTGGCCCAGCAGGGCTGTGCTCCACAGTTCGGTTGGGAAAGTGCTCGCTGACATGGTGAAGGAGTGCGCAGAGACGGGCTGGTGTTAAATCCATCCGCCTGACAGCTGCAGAGCTGATGGAGACGGAGCGACACAGTCACGGTGACATCTAGACACAATTACTACGCTATGGTAGGTGGTGAAGTGGTGAGCAACCAAAAGATCATGAAGAATTCGGAAGGCTCGTTAAGGAAGTCCCTCTTGGACTACGGTCATTTAAATACCCGTAACTGATTAATAACTGTGATTGATGGTTAACATATAAAGTATGTAAAGTATATAAATACTATAAAGTTTTAGTGATTTAATGGTTAGGGACTAGGTCTCAGGATCAGAAGGTCATGGATTTGGATTCCATACCATTAGGTTGCCCTGAGATACTTCTGAGCAAGGTACCATCCCCAACACTGTTCTCCGGGTATTGGATATTGCTGCCCCCTGCTGCATGGTTCACTGTGTGTAGTGCTATAAACTTACACGTCCACATATCACACAGCAATAGGTTCTGGGCTCAATTCCAGCTGGTGTCCTTTTTTGAGGAGTCTGTATGTTCTCCTAAGCTGGAGAATGTGGCCATCCAGACATGTCATTTCCTTGCAGAACGTTTACGTTTAAGATCTTTCCACAGATCTGAATATATAAATCCATCCATTCTGTGGGTTTTCCGAGAACGTGGTGGTTCTTTACACTCACACTTGCACATCATGACTATTAAGGTCTGTCAGATTCTCTCACCTTTCATCAATGCCATCATTCAAAGAATCCTTTGCAGCCATATCCTGTGCCCGGGCAGCAGTGTTGGGAACGATACCTTGTTCAAGGGCCTCAGGGCAACCTACTGGACTGGGACTTGAACGCAGCAATTATTTCTAATTAATAAAGAAATCTTAGCTCCTAATCCCATTGTCCAGTCACCAAAAAACCAACATATAATTTAGTAACACAACTGCAGAGTTCCTAAAACTATATGATATACTTTTTTCTGACAGCTGACCCTCGCCTGCATTGACATTTATGGAGGTTTCTTTCCAACAAGTGTCCATTTTCTGTTTCTGGGACAAAACTGTTTGCCACTGCTTATCGGAATCAACCTGAGCAGTCTTACAGGAAACTGCAGAGATGACTGCGGCTCAACGGGTATCTAGGGAGAGGAGAAGAGAAAGAACCTTCTATATTACCCCCTCCGCCCTCCAGTGCCACGATTCATCAAATCAGACTTCAGCCTGCAGGAAACTATAGCAAACATTATAGCCCTACTGCCTGACACTTCAGCTTCCATACATGTCAGGACACAAACAACACACACTCACAAACACACAGTGGTAAATGCACCTGCAGACTCACCCATGCTTTAAAACACGCTTTCTTGAGCAGCAATCCGGCAGCAGAGATGCATGTTCGTTTCCCCTCAAACTGACCAACAACAAATAACAAATGATCCAGAACTTTAAAAATCTGGAGCTGAGGAAGCGGGCCACGATTTGAGATCAATGCCATATAATATGGTTAGTAAGCGCACAGTGAATGGAATGGAATGTTAACGGGGAATAGATCTCCCATGAGTGGTGCACCATGAGATTGAAATGGAAATGGCCATTGTACTGGTGGCAATTATCAGCTATAGGTTCTGCATTGGACCCATATTGTCCAATATATTAACATTAAAGCATCAATTATCCAAGCTGGCGATCCCAACCAGGGTCATGAAGGTTCCGGTGCCAATGCTGGTGCCAGAGGCCGAAACCCTGGATTGGTTGCCAGATCAGTCCTCGCAGGTAGGGTTATGGGTTCAATTCCCAGCCTTGGTCCTTTCTGATGAGTTTGCATATGAAAGTAACTGTCTGCAAGTGTTTCATCCAGGTAGTCCGTAAAAAGAGTCCAAACATGAAAGTGAAGTGAATGTGACCACAATGCAATGCATCCTCTGTATTTATCCACCCACAGCCATGTCCAGCACCCAACAGAGATGGGGACAGTATCTTGGGCAAGGGTTCCTCATGGCAACCTACTGGTTTGGGAACCAAACTCTATGACCACCAAATCATATGGACAAGTTTCTAACCACTAGGCTACCACTGGCTCATCAAACGTATATCAGATGGACTGGAGATGCTAAACTGCCCGGTAGGTGTGACTGTATCTGACAACCAGTGTTTCTCCATCTAGCGATGGGCTCCAGCTCCCCCTAGTTAAGATAAGCTGGTCAGATGATGAAGTGGGGTTGAATCAGACTACCTGGGCAGTAGAATCCATGGAGTATGACTGATGGTACTGTTTAGTGGCTCCAGCAGTGTGCAAGCATTAAAGGTCAATTATTGCTGCTGGGGACCTTAACGCAATGACGCTATCCTCACTCCGGGATCAGAACACTGTAGAACGTTTAGCGAAACCAAAAGTTCCACCAATGACGAGTAAAATAAGACCGTTGCCCGCTTATCTTTAGAAGCAAGAGTTTTTCCTGGAAAAAAAGTGTCTGCAAGCAAGGGTAGGCCAATTATTGTAATAAATACGGCAAAAGATAAAGTCCAAAACTTTTGCTTCCTACTTTAAAGGCTAAGACGAGCTCAGCCTAATGCATTATGCATATATACTCATCACACAAACGCACACACTTTGGACATGAATAATGTTAATATGGACCTTCTTTTGATAATAGTATGGAAGAATGTTTAAATAAAGCATGCCTGAAAAAGGTCACAAAGAACTGGATCAGGTCCATGATGCTGCCGTGCTGGGAGAAGGAAATCTGCAAGAAAGAAAAGAACAAAATCATGAGTGCGTGAAACATGGACAAGTATAAGCAATGCTTTATGTTCATCAGTGCTGCTTAAAACAACCATCAGACCATAAAACATAATTCAACAAATAACAAAATGGAAAAAAGTCTCTCAAACCACTGAGATCTATTTTAAACCCAGGGGTTAAAGCAGAAATTAGGGGTTGAATTTGCAATTCCTTTTAAAATGTCATTAAGTTGCATTTGTATGACTCTGCAGGGGGCTTTTAAACTGAAGTTCATGTGACGTCAGCAGGTCCGATTGACAAGATCCATCATAGCAGGGAGACCTATAATCCCTGTAAAGCACAATTATTCACATTCAGATTCTTTGGTCTAAACGTGGGCAAATCTGAAACGAAATGGAGCTTTAATATCATAATCAATTATAATTCCACAAAAGTAAAAAAATAAGTACGAAAAGGCATGTCTTCAGGTTTTCAAGCAGAAAGTGAAGTGAAAGTGACTGTTTTGTCATTGTGAAACACAACAGCACACAGCGAGATGAAATTCAACGTCTGCATTTCACCCACACATGCTGTGCAGCGGAGGGCAGCTATTTAAAGCACCCAGGGCACAATGATGGGGACAGTACCCTGCTCAAGGGTACGTCAGGACACCCTAATGGCCTGGGATTCAAACCTATGACCTTCCGATCTTGAAGCCAACTCCCTAACCACTAGGCCACCACTGCCCCGCAGAAGACTGGCTGCCTCTGCTGGGTTGCCTTCATGGTCCATTTCTAGGCCTGTTTGAGGGTGGACAGGAGACACAGCCAGCAAGCAAGCTGAAACACAGTGTCCAGATTCTATCATAACTGTCATAACCAGCCACTTTTTCAGCAATTTGTCCTGTAAAACAGGCAGAGCCTGGCATCAATGAGCCTTGAGGTCGCTAGTTGTCCTTTCTTGAACCATTCTTGGGTGAACCGAAACACCTACCTGCCAAAATATGGCACAAGAAGCCAATATTTCTGGAACACCAGCAATTCCCACTTAATTTATTATAACATTGCATAACCTGTGCAAATACATAACATTTGCAGCTGATGTAATTCTGCAGATAAATATGTCCCTGACTGTCTTATGTAAGGTGTGCAGACAAAATGGCCCATTATGTAAAACCGTCTGCAGCCCAAGGACCATATGCCGCTGCATTTTCAGATTAGTTTAAGGGCCGGACCAAATGCGCTAACAACTCAAAGGAGACCACTCTATTCGATTGCTTATGAGAATGCAATATGCAATTCTCATGACGGACACATCCTAAATCCAGATCAACCATCCCCTTTCCAAAAACAATCCAATTAAAAAGAGAACGTCATTCTGATTGATCTGTAAATGTCAGACGCTATCCCTGTGACATATTCTTTACTTCCAGAGGTAACGGGATTTTAAAATTTTGGGGCATTCTTGATGGAGGCGAGGCTGTTAACAACCGGTAAACTATTTTTTTTTTCACTCCTAAGTAAACACACACAATCTAAATAAATGAATAAATAAGTAAATAAATTCAGACCCATAAAAGGATTGTCCAAGAGCATAGAATGTTTTCAGAGCAGCTGAAGTCTTATCTTAAATCATCTCAAAATTATTATCATTTTCTCAGCAATCTACACAGCGAAGCGTCCAATTTCCAAGTAGTCAGAGTCTTCGCCAAGTACTCCAATAGCGCATCCTTGCCAGCAATGACAGTTGACACTGGACTGATCATACCAGACACTGCTTGTTTTGGAAGTTTGCTTCTTCTTGGAAGAATCTCAGAAGATCAGTGAGTTTGGATGGGTAGCATTGGTGCACATGTAAATTGTTTCTGAGCTTTGTGGACTAAACCTTGTTTTGTCTGCATCATCCTAGCGGTTAGAGCATTGGCCGCATGATTGGAGGATCGGGGGTTCAAACCCCTTCCCAATAGGTTGCCCTGAGGTACCCTTGAGCAAGGTACCGTCCCCATCACTGCTCCCCGGGCGCTTTCAATAGCTGCCCACTGCTGCACGGGTTTGAGTGTGCATGGGTTAAATGCAGAGGTCCAATTTCGTTGTGGTTCATGTGTGCTGTGCCGTGACCTCGCAATGACAAGGGTTGTCACTTTCACTTTCACTTATAGAAAAAAAAACCCCATGATGCTGCCACCACCATGTTTAACTGTAGTTGATTACATAGTAGGATGGTCAGTAGGATGGTTTGTAGTATAGTTTGTAGGATGGTCAGTAGGATGGTTTGTAGTATAGTTTGTAGGATGGTCAGCAGGATGGTTCATAGGATGGTCTGTAGGATGGTTAGTAGGATGGTTCATAGGATGGTCAGTAGGTTGGTCAGTAGGCTGGTTAGTAGGATGGTTTGTAGTATAGTTTGTAGGATGGTCAGTAGGATGGTTTGTAGGATGGTTTGTAGTATAGTTTGTAGGATGGTCAGTAGGATGGTTTGTTGGATGGTTTGTAGTATAGTTTGTAGGATGGTCAGTAGGCTGGTTAGTAGGATGGTTTCTAGGATCATTTGTAGGATGGTTTGTAGGATGGTCAGTAGGATGGTCAGTAAATTGGTTCCTAGGTTGCTTAGTAGGGTGTTTTATAGGAAGGTTTGTAGGTTAGTTTGTAGGATGGTTTGTAGGATGGTTTGTAGTTTGGTCAGTAGGTTGGTTTGTAGGATGGTTAGTAGGATGGCTTGTAGGATGGTTTGTAGGATGGTCAGTAGGTTGGTCAGTAGGTTGGTTAGTAGGATGGTTAGTAGGAAGGTTTGTAGGATGGTCAGTAGGATGGTCAGTAGGTTGGTCAGTAGGTTTGTTAGTAGGTTGGTTTGTAGGATGGTTAGTAGGATGGTCAGTAGGTTGGTCAGTAGTTTTGTTAGTAGGTTGGTTAGTAGGATGGTTTGTAGGATGGTCAGTAGTTTGGTTAGCAGGTTGGGTAGTAGGATGGTTTGTAGGATGGTCAGTAGGTTGGTCAGTAGGCTGGTTAGTAGGTTGGTTTGTAGTATAGTTTGTAGGATGGTCAGTAGGATGGTTTGTAGGATGGTTTGTAGTATAGTTTGTAGGATGGTCAGTAGGATGGTTCACAGGATGGTTTGTAGGATGGTTCCTAGGTTGCTTAGTAGGGTGTTTCGTAGGATGGTTTGTAGGATAGTTTATAGGATGGTTAGTAAGTTGGTTAGTAGGATGGTTCATAGGACGGTTTGTAGGATGGTCAGTAGGTTGGTCAGTAGGATGGTTTGTAGAATGGTTAGTAGGATGGTTCATAGGATGGTTTGTAGGATGGTCAGTAGGTTGGTTAGTAGGATGGTTTGTAGGATGGTCAGTAGACTGGTTAGTAGGATGGTTTCTAGGATCATTTGTAGGATGGTCAGTAGGATGGTTCATCTGATTGTCAGTAGGATAGTCAGTAGGATGGTCAGTAGAATGGTTCCTAGGTTGCTTAGTAGGGTGTTTTATAGGAAGGTTTGTAGGATGGTTTGTAGTTTGGTCAGTAGGTTGGTTTGTAGGATGGTTAGTAGGATGGTTTGTAGGATGGTCAGTAGGTTGGTTTGTAGGATGGTCAGTAGTTTGGTTAGCAGGTTGGGTAGTAGGATTGTTTGTAGGATGGTTTGTAGGATGATTTGAAGGATTGTTTGCAGGATTGTTTGTAGGATGGTCAGTAGGTTGGTCAGTAGGTTGGTTAGTAGGGTGTTTTATTGGAAGGTTTGTAGGTTGGTCTGTAGGATGGTCTGTAGGTTGGTCAGTAGGTTGGTTAGTAGGGTGTTTTATAGGAAGGTTTGTAGGTTGGTCTGTTGGATGGTCAGTAGGTTGGTCAGTAGGTTGGTTAGTAGGGTGTTTTATAGGAAGGTTTGTAGGTTGGTTTGTAGGATGGTTTGTAGGATGGTCAGTAGGATGGTTTGTAGGATGGTCAGTAGTTTGATTAGTAGGTTGGTTTGTAGGATGGTTTGAAGGATTGTTTGAAGGATTGTTTGTAGGATGGTTTGTAGGATGGTCAGTAGGATGGTCAGTAGGCTGGTTAGTAGGTTGGTTTGCTGGATGGTTTGTAGGATTGTTTGTAGGATGGTTTGTAGGATGGTCAGTAGTTTGGTTTGTAGGATAATTCGTAGGATGGTGCGGCACAGGGTTTCCCTTAGAAATTGTGGTCACATTTGAGTTTACAGTTCAGGCATTGGGGGACAAATTCAAAGGGGGCACCTAAAGCTTCATAATAAAGGCTCTGAAAAGCTATTCAAATTTTTAAGTTTTTAATCGAATTGTATTCCTAATCCTAAGTGGAACTGAAGCCTAAATCACTCGTTCAAGTCAAGGACTATTTACAACTTAGTGAGAACAATTCACTTATTTTTGCTCTTTCCTTCAGTCCACAAAGTAGTTTTTGCAGTCAGTGGGTGACACATAGAACAGCAGATGTGTGGGTAAAAAAGGTGAAGGGATAAAAGCATTCCAAGGTGGACTGATGTAGTGGAGGGCATTTATTTTATTTTTTGGGGGGTGGATAGTTCTTAAGTGATTTACTGGCATTTGTGTCTCCAGTGAAACTGGCTGACAATCAAAAAGCAAGGAGAGAGAGGGAAAAAAAGTGTTGAGAAAAGCTGATTCCTCTGTCCTGAGGGAAAGGCCATTAGGGAAGTGATCAGGTGGTTGGAGCCTTGTGCCTCTTTTCTTCTCCATTACTGAAGTGCTCTCTTGCCAGCCCCTCTTCAGACCCCTCCCTGCAGCCATCACTTTAAGCAGAATGCTGAAGTTGAACCTTGTATTTACAACAGCCGCAGAGGCGCTGTAACAAACAGTAACAGCATTTAGGGTCTTTATTATGAGAGAGAGCAACGAGTCAATTGCACAGTGTAAACTACCAGTCTGTGTTTAGTGTCACAAAGAAGAGCTTTCACAACTGAAGCCTTTCGTCTGTTTGAACTGACTCGTTTTGTCTCTGACATCATGGTCCGGTTCGTTTGCTTAGGTCTGAACCAAAAACAACAAATGGCTTATCATTGTGAACACAGCTTCTCTACATTTAACCCACACCTAGCCTAGTGTTTAGGCCCTAGGATTGCAAGGTCATGGGTTCAAATCCCAGAGCAGTAGGATGCCCTGATACCGTCCCCATCACTGCACCCAGGTGCTTCATTTGGCTGCCCACTGCTGCATGCTGTGTTCGGGTCAAAAGCAGAAGCTGAATGTTGTCGATTCACTGTGTGCTGTTTTCACGACACATAGTCGCTTTCACTTCACTTTCACTTCAGTGGCATCCATATCCAGCACCTGTGGAGCAGAGATGGGGATGGTATCTTGCTCAAGAGCATCTCAGATCACGATGCCTAGCCACAAACAACTAGGACATAACTGCCAACTCTGGTCCTGTTGGTTAGAAAGCCACCCAAACAAAGCCTGACCATTACTGGTCTAGTCAGGACCAAAGGACGTTTTGAAGACCACCTGACCAATCAAATGATGAGCAAGTTCAGAGGGATTAATATGCACCTCCTCGTGAGCTTTTCTGATAGGTATCCAGTGCATCAAGACATCATTTTCCAGCCTTTGCTTGTATTTGCTTGTCCTGTAGCTGTCAGCTCTGAGATCGAGGCTAATGTCCTCCTTGTTTGGATCCTGAAATATGTGGTGATGTTAGCGGAGAGGTGGAGCCTGTTCGACTCTCAATCTTTTGAATGCAGCATCTCCTGCAACAATTTAACTTCCTTCTTCTTCTTCTTATTCTACTCATCTTGATTTTTATTTTCTTTCAGATATTCAGAAACGACACCCATGTTTGATCCCAGCACTGTTTAAAAACGACATTCCCATTTATTTCCATGCCTGTTAAGAAGTGATTTTCTGTGTTGTATTTTTTTTTTAAATTCCGTTTAGAAATGACCTTCTGTTTATTTCCATACTTGTTTAGAACTGCGCTTCTGGATGCAGTAATTTATTCATGTGCATGTGGAAGTTCAGAAATGAGCTTCCATGTGTGCTTGCCCTGATTAATTAGAATCTGTGTTTATTCCATGAATGTTTTGAAAGAAATTTCCATATTTGTTTCCATGGAACTTCAGAAATGATTTTCCGTGTTGGTGTCCATGGAAGATCAGAAATTGTTTTTTGTTTCCATGGCTGTTCAGTAATGAGTTTCCAGGTTTTTTTCAGTGGTGTTTCCAGAATGAATTTCTGCGTTTATTTCCATTCTGGAATGACTTTATTTCTGGTGATTCCCTCACCAGTAGGTTGCCCTGAGGTACCCTTGAGCAAGGTACCGTCCCCGTCACTGCTCCCCGGGCGCTTTCAATAGCTGCCCCCTGCTGCACTTGTTGAATTTTGTTGTGTTGTGCTGCGTTTCACAATGACAAGGGTAGTCAATTTCACTTTCATTATATGGTCTAGTGCTTAGGGGCTAGGCCCCAGGATCAGAAGATCATGGGTTCGAATCCTGGACCAGTAGGTTACCCAGGCTCCCAGGGTGCTGGATATGGATATTCCAGTGTTTCCACACTCTCTTCACATCACCTACGCAACAGAGCGATTATTCCAGTCTTGCACGTCAACAAAAAAGACTACACTAGTTGTTTTTCCTCCTGTTGTCTTTATCTATTGTCAGCATTTTTCCCTCAACCTTGTTGGAGCTTCAGGCTAATAACCCTCACTCAATCTCTCCATTAAAGAGCTCTTTGAGGAAATAAAACAGCATTATAAGCTTGCTAGCTCGCCGATTTTCGGCGCTTCTTTTCCACCTGACCTTGTAGATCGCAGGTATCAACAGACGAATATTTAATGACTTACAGCCAATGATCGATGGCCATGCTTAATAAGGCCTTGGCGAATTGGTCTATAAACCAGCTGCTGGTGCTGAACCCTCTGGAGAACACAACTGTGCACTCGTAGTAGTTGCAGCTTCATAGTTTATTGGGATGGCGTGAGCAGAGACAGCAGGGAGGTTGTTAGCACAAATCATAGCACTCTTTCTGTCTCTCGCAGGCCTCCTGGCTTGGGATAAATGTATACATCTATTTAATTGCTTACAGTGGCACCTACTTTACCATCAAGGCTAGGTCTCCACAGTTAGAGACAACACATCACATCATCTCGACGCCAAAGCAGAGGAATGAGGTTAGAAATGTACGATGGAATCCAGTGCTAAACCAGAAAATTGGAGTTTGCAGCACTTTAGGAAATAAATGAGACCAAGGTGTGAAAGGCGTGAACTTGTCCCCATAGTCACCCTGGCATCTTCTGCAGGAACACACATGCTGAAAGATGAGACCTGCCCACTTTCTTCCATCGCTCCCATCTTTAGATCTGACGCCGACTGCAAAATTTGGGTGTTTGTGTAGATAAGAGTCAGCATGGGTACTCTGACTGGTCTGCAGCTCACTCTCTCTATCTATTTACCTGTAGCCACAACACACCCACCCATCCATCCATCTATCTATCTGTCCATCTATCAGTCTGTTTATCTTACTAACCATCTGTCCATCTATCTATCTATCTTACTAACCATCTGTCCATCTATCTATCTATCTATCTATCTCTCTATCTATCTTACTAACCATCTGTCCATCTATCTATCTCTCTCTATCTCTTACTAACCATCTGTCCATCTATCTATCTGTCTAACCATCTGTCTATCTATCTTACTAACCATCTGTCCACCTCTCTATCTATCTTACAAACCATCTGTCCATCTTTCTATCTCTCTCTCTCTATCTATTTATCTTACTAACCATCTGTCCATCTATCTATCTATCTTTCTTTATAACCATCTGTCCATCTATCTATCTATCTATCTATCTATCTCTCTATCTATCTTACTAACCATCTGTCCATCTATCTATCTCTCTCTATCTCTTACTAACCATCTGTCCATCTATCTATCTGTCTAACCATCTGTCTATCTATCTTACTAACCATCTGTCCACCTCTCTATCTATCTTACTAACCATCTGTCCACCTCTCTATCTATCTTACAAACCATCTGTCCATCTTTCTATCTCTCTCTCTCTATCTATTTATCTTACTAACCATCTGTCCATCTATCTATCTATCTTTCTTTATAACCATCTGTCCATCTATCTATCTATCTATCTATCTATCTATCTATCTACCTATATTTCTTTCTTTACCCATCTATCCATCCATGCATCTATGTATTTACCTACCTACCTGTAGCCACGCCCCACCCACCCACCTACCTTCCTACCTACTGTACTGAAAATGAGAAAGTACAGTACTTCCTTCAGGAAGCCTGGAGAACTGTTCCTCAACAACACAATTAAACACACAAGAACGTCTGAATCTTTGGAAGCCAAATCTGCAGAAATGAGGGTCTCAAGACTTCACTGCTCCTGCACCACATTCTGCTTCTGTTTATATTCATCCTGGAACGCCTGTTCATCAGCTGTCCTGCCGTACATCTCACTATTATTTTGGTCCTTGGCCCGAAGGTAAATTTGCACAATTAGCCTGAAATTGTTAAATGATGGTTTGGTGAATACTGAGTGATTGGCTTTTTAAAGATCAATACTATTATCCAAAGTAAAGGGAAAACAAAGGGAATACGGAAGAATTAACCTCCGAGATTAAAGCAAGGAAGCCATTACAGAACAGTTAGAACAATCTCTTGAGACTAAAGCAAAGAGAGGAGAGGAGGAGAGAAAGGCTTTGGTGTTTATTAAGCCAATAAACAGGCTGGGATTGAAGAAATGGTAGTTAATGTGTAAAAAAATGTGAATATGTGCACTTCCTCTCTCTCTCTCTAAACACACACACACACACACACACACACATTATATATATATATATTATATATATATATTATATATATATATATTATTTCTTATTATAATCTCTCTATAAATAATTTTTACATTTAGCCCATTTAGCTCCCCACTGTGCAGTTTTTGTCTCTGAGGGTCAGTGTGTGTGTGTGTGTGTGTGTGTGTGTGTGTGTGTGTGTGTGTGTGTGCAGCACAATAATGGGGGCCGTGAGCGTCCCACATTGGTACTGAATACCAACGATAATAGTGACATGCTATAAAAATGTCTGTCAGGCTTTGGGTCACAGAGACCTGACAGTGTGGGTGGTACTGAATGAAAAGCATCGGCTGTTCTGTGCAGCACTTTGAGTCCAGACTTTGAAATATATTTAACCAGCCTGTTTCATTGTAATGGAGAAAAAGAGGAAAATATTGGTGTAAAGATGAATTAAATCAGTTATAAACACCGCATAAATGTTACAGGTGTCCTTAGAATTGAAAATAATGAAGGGAAGAGGTCCTTCACTGGATGATTCTGGAAAGAACCACTTTGGTTAAGAGACATGAGGGCGTGAAGAACTCTCAACTCCATATAATCAAAATCCACACCAGTTAACATCCAAGACAAGGTTTGTTTTAATTGTGATTAAGGACGTGACTTTGCTGACCATGTTCACACAGTGAACCCCAATGAAATGCATCCTCCACATTTAATTGCATCCAGCCATATCCAGCACCCAGGGAGCAGTGATGGGGACATGACCTTGCCCAAAAGTGTCTTTGGGATTTGACACCACCATGTTTGGACTGTATGAAAGATGCTGGGGATGCATATGGGACGCATTTTGGATCGTTAGGTGCCTTTCTCATCGTTGTGATTAAGGAGATTTAGGCTGAAACCAATATGGGGGAGGGAAAGTCAAAGTGAAAGTGACTATTTGCCATTGTGAAACACAGCATGGCACACAGTGAACCACAACGAAATGCATCCTCTGTATTTAACCTACACACACCTTGCAGCAGTGGGCAGCCACATCCTGCACCCAGGTAGCAGTGATGGGGACGGTACCTTGTTCAAGAACACTGCTCATTTGAACAAAAAAATGAATCTCAGACCAAGTGTTTTGCCTATTAAAAAAAGAAAGTTCTGCAATAAATAACCTGTTATTATGTGTCTCCGTCCCTCCTGTATCTTTAAACCCTGGGTACTTAGCTGTAGCTATCCCGTTTCTGAAACCTGATCGGCACTAATAAAGCTATCATCGTGTGTATCCATGGTGTGCTGTTCTAATGATTACAGCCTGAGAGAGACTGAGATGCTTTAGATTGGCAGGGCCAAAGGTAGACCGCATGCTGCCCATCAGAAATGAGATTAGCAAAGATATTCCATTAAATGAGAGAAAGTAAGTGACTTCTGTGTTCGCCGAAAATCAAATCAGGCTTAATCTCCTGCTCCCACAGTCCTAGTGTCCACTGAGCTGAATGCTGGCAGGGAGGAAAAAAGAAATGAAGAAATGCAGCATTGTGTTCCTTCAGTTCCTTAAACTGAAACATTAATTGGGTGAATTTGAGGTCTGCACTTCAAATTTCTAGATCATTTTTTTGGGGAAAAAAATGCATGTTTTCTTGGGTTTACAATGTTGTATCTCCCAAATTGTCATCCTACATAATAATACAGTTATGAGACATTTTAATACCTCCTTTTTCTGCAAAGGAGGCCAAATGTATCTAATATTTTGGTGTCATTTTTTTGGACTGTCTGGGTATTTACCTTCATTTCTGCTCAAATAATTCAACAGTACTTTGAAATCTGCACATCATACTCATGCCCAATTAATATCTAGAACATCTTGGGCATTTCAGTGCAGAAATCTATCTTGGACCATCGTGTTACTCGTGTTACTCGTGTTAAGTAACCTGACTGCATTGCCAATGTTCCTGCTTTGCACTGAATTTCAGACGATTTTGTTCCACATGCATTGCGTGTATCCACTTGGACACTTGTGATTTTAAGTGCAGAAATATGATAAATCACATGTGTCCCAAACAAACATGTGTCCCTTTCAGGCCATAAAAGCTTTAAAAGATAAGGTAATGAAGGTGAGACAGTCACACACAAAAAAAAATATAGCAAAGCAAGAGCAGAACAGTTCATCATGTTTGGAGGTCCCACAGTGAAGTACGCAGGTGGGAGCATCATAGCAAAATTCATTTCACCAAACATGTAATTGAAGTAACGGCAGGAATTTCTGGAGGTGCTTTCATGGACTGGAACCCCAAAAAAGATGTATGGGCATTTTAAAGAGCAGCCTTCAGAAACAGATGATAGTTTGCCAAGAGGAAGATGTGTTTTGGAGGGATGCCATGTGAGACATTTAGCTCAAATAACTTTACTTAGTGGGTTTCATCATCAGTCTCTGGCTCACACCAAAAGCCAATCCCTCAAACGAGCTTCCCAAAACTCCAGCACAGTTCACATCCTTACATAAGGGGCGGTGAGGGGAGTATCCAATCAAAACAGAAACTGATTTACATTTATTAGACCCAACAGCCAACACTGCATGTTTCATTTTAAGGAAAAAAATGTCCTGGGCGATCCAATCACGGACGCACAGATCAAGTACATCGGTTCACACCTGGCATTAGAATGAGTTTTGAGTGACCACTTGTGATCAGATCTCACCTCCTGGCTCTAGCAAAAATCTTCCCTTTTTCATATTTTGCTTCTAAAGAGCCAGATTACTTGCATTTTAATACATGTTTAGAAATAGTTCTCCATTTTTCCTGAAGGACAATGGTTTTGATTCTCATTTTCAGTACAGTGCATGTATCTGAGCAGCTTCAGAGACAGATGACAGCGTGGGATCATCTCCGCAGAGAACGGGAAAACAAAAGGTGGTTCAAAGAAGAGCTTTGGAACATCTTTCAGGAAGCCTGGAGAACTGTTCCTGAAGATGACTTAAAGAAACAGCTAAAAAACTCGCCTAAGAGAGTTCAGGCTGTGCAGAAAAACAATGGTGGTCAAACCAAATATTGACTTTGAAGCTGGTTTCATTTTCCTACAAAATTTACAAAAATGATCGGAGGCTCTTTTGCACACATATACCACACCTAGAACCATTTACAAAACCTTCTGCAGATTATGGTCATGCCTATTTTGACTGTTTTCCATAAATGTCCCAAAACATTACAACAACATTTACGTTAAATGACGTTGCAGAAAATCTCTGCATCCCGTGACATGGCATGACACTTGTATTGAGGGCCACAAATTTCAAGAACAACCTCAGGCGTTTCGGGTGTTTGGTTGAACCCAGGATTGCATGTGATCAACCATGACCAATTTAGAGGTCAATCTGGAGGTCAACCTCACAACAAGGACTCATTAATATAACAAAGCAATATAATGGCAGTGGGATATTAACATCCGGCATGTTCTACTTCCTGCTGTTTCCCATTCGTGCTGAGACTAAAGACGACCATCTTTTCAATCTTTTGACTTTACTTTGGCTCATTTTGTTGAAAGAATGGCTGGCATTAGTGCTTTATTTTCCCAGGAAATTAACACTTGCATCAGATGATGGTTGCCAGGGGGTTAATGACCGTTGTCATGTTTTATTAAGATTTGTTTGTTAAGTCATTTGTAAACAATGGCTATTTTTTGTTGGAGGGGGTAATAATGTTGCCGAGATAATCATAGCTGAAGTAATTACTATTGTCATCTCAGGCGTTCCCACTGAAACCGTTATTATTCATTAATGGATGCGAATCTAGTAATCATCCTTCAACTGCGCTAAATTTGATTTCGGCACAAATGAACTCGTTCGTTGGAAGAAAAGGAGGGATTTAAACATCCCCCTCTAACTTTATGCATGCAGCTGATTAAGGACAGTACAAACAAGCCCATGGGTGTGTGTGCCTGATGCCACTCGAGAAGATGTGGAAGCTGCAGAGGCTGGAGGGACGACGTGAATCTAATGCTGCTCCACCAGAACTGCATGGAGTGAAATCGTCTGAGACCCAGTTTGGGACACAGCGGATCCAGAAACAAAACTAATAGTATTTGCTAATAAACTAATAAAGCCTAATTATCAGAATAGCAATATGTTGCCTTCAATACACAAGCCATGAACATTATTTAGACAGACAGACAGACAGACAGACAGAGAGAGAGAGAGAGAGAGATAGAGATAGATAGATAGATAGATAGATAGATAGATAGATAGATAGATAGATAGATAGATAGATAGATAGATAGAAAGATAGACAGACAGACAGACAGATTGAAGATTGATTGACAGAACTAAGAGGGAGAAAGAGAGAGCGAGAAAGAGAGTGAGAGAAAGAGAGCGAGACAGGCTAGAGAGAGAAAGAAAGAGAGCAGTCTTCCTCCATCAGACACTGAAACCGAAGCCCACCCAAGTGTTTGTGAGTATGCATGTTTATATGTGTGTGTATGTGTGTGTTTACATGTGTGTGTGTGTGTGTGTGTGTGTGCACGCATGTGTGTGCACACATGTGGTCCCAGCAGTCCTGACCTAAGCTATTAACCCACATAATTTGAGGCCTCTTCAGCTTCAATGGAATAAATGAGCCAATTTAGAGTGCGGCAGCCTGTCTGTATGAAACAGAACTGTGTCTTCCTCCAACAACCCCCCCCCCCCCCCCAGCAGGCCGTCCCAGCACAGCTCCAGCTGAAATAAACAGACACCACTCACCACTGCCTTCCATGATTTAGTCTCAACCCAAAGCACCAAATAAGTGAGATAACTGCAATCAGTGGGTGATGTACTAATTGCAACAGAACTATATTAACATCATTACTCTCGCTTCTCTCCCAGGCTTACTAATGAAGCGTTGCACTTTTGGGACAGCAGCTGAGAGTCTGACCATCATCCCATTTATTACAAATACACCTCACCGGCTCACATTCATATTTAACCCCTTAGAACACAGAGTTGGAAACTAGATAAAGGGGTTCTCCACTCCACAAACATCTGCACCTGATTCTTCACTGCTTCATGTCTTAAGTTAGACTTTTTTCTGCTTGAAGGTTCAGATGTAGATCACTGTGTGGATTATCCAACACAAAACAATCAAACTGCTCAGGTACAGAGACTGGACTGAAAATGAGAGACAACAACACTGTCCTTCAGGAAGATCTGGAGATCTGTAATGTTTAAGAAAACATTCAAAATACAAGAACGTCTGGATCTTTGGAGGCAAAATATGAATTTATGCAATTTTTTATGAGCATTTTGGTTAAATAAACAGAATAATTGCCATATTTATAATAATTGTCATATTTAAGGGGAAATCAAGAAATTGTGTCATAAGTGATGAAGGGGTCTAGATTTTGACGTAGATTTGATGTGAACAAATGGAAATTGACACAAAACGGGATATAACTGGGTTTATTTTTTTGCAGTTCATTCATTTTGGAGAAAATGCATGATGTCTGACAGATAAGCCACTATGAACTACTTACTGTTGAGCTGAAACAATTTTGAGCCAAGTTTGTGCCAAAACCAACAACGCTACACCTTTAACGGCTGAACAGGAACGTGTGAGGGATGGCCTTTAGGTACGCAAGCAGTTCCATCACTGTTCGGACAGAGACGTGATAAAGGACAAGGACAGGGTGCTCTCAGGTTACTATAGACAGTGCTGCTGGACTCATCATGGTAATTATTGACTCATGTTTCTATCTCATCTGTATGGGATTCCAGTATAACGGCATTAATGGGAACAGGTCACTGCTGCGATCGATGGATGACGCAAACAGGACACAGCGTGATCTCGTTCTGATATAAGCAGCAGTGAGATCAAACTACAGCATGGTTCGTCCAGCGCCACCTAGTGGACTGAGACAGATGCATGTGTCACGCAATATCACCAATTCCTCGTCCCAATAATCAGCATTACTGCACTCAAATTATCAAATATGGGTCATTATTTTTAACAGCCCTAGTAAAGAACTGCCCAAAGGTTCTTTTTGAGGCACATTGATTATTTTGAATAAAGTGATGGTCAGTAAGGTCCTAGATATTGAGCAATATTTGCAGTATGAAGGAGGTAACTACAACCAAACTTATTCAATTTCACCGCGATGTCTCATTTAAACTGGGAGATCAAAGCAGAAACTGAGGTAGCAAGTAGTTAGAAAGTGAAAGTGACTATTTGCCATCGTGAGCCCACAGCACAGTGAACCACACTTAAATGCATCCTCCGCATTTCATCCCTGAATGGGTGATGGGGACAGTACCTTGCTGAAGAGTACCTCAGGGTAACCTATTGGTCCAGGATTCAAACCCAAGCTATTTTGATGTGGATGAAATCACACAGTAGATTCTGATATTCATTTCTGACCACATGACCTTAGATCTCCTATGCACTGGTGATGGTGTTATCCACTGTGCTGTCCAACCACTGCAATTTTACTTTTGCCAGACCCTTTCATTAACTGCTTTTGATGAACTTTATTTTTAGTTATATTGAAAATTATGGTTGAATTTGAAGATTTGATATTTTTGCCCATAGCAATGTAAAAAAAAAGACTTTCTCTGCCTCTGAAGCTGAAAGTGAGTCCCCAAAACGTTGTCCTTTAGCAAGCCTGAAGAACTATTTCTCAACAAGACATTCAAATACACAAGGCCTGGCCATTTGGGGAAAAACATGAAGAAACGAAGGGTAGACGTTTGCACAGAACCATTTGGTACAGTTCATTTAAATAAATGCAAAAACCTACGGACTTCAGTCTTAATGTACATGTTTCATTTTTTTTACCCAGTGTATGTATGTAAGGCATCAATTTTTCTCACACCTCTATAACCAACTGCCCAAAAATGATTCGTGTTCCTCTGAGAATCAGAGAAGGCAGTCCTTCCATGGCAGAGAGCCAAAGTGAGTCTGAGCTGATACTGCTGACAATGCAGCGTTCTCCGAGCACCAGCAAATATGCACTCCACTTAATCTATTTCTGTTTCCTGAATCACTGATATAGTGAAAATAAAGGGTCCACTACTGACTAACAGCACAATAATTCATCAAATGTGAAGATCCTACTCACTAACCCGTTTAAAAAGGCCTCAGACGGTCCGGCCCAACCCAGACATAACACATCTCGACAGTTCTAGACTTCAAAGATGTGTAAAATAACGTCATTCAGGCAAAAAGTCTTTTAACGCACTATCAAACGTAATATTCTAATGAAGAGTATTTGGTGGCAGCTTAAGTAAAATTAG
Source organism: Hepsetus odoe (assembly GCA_017165825.1). Classification (NCBI taxonomy): domain Eukaryota; kingdom Metazoa; phylum Chordata; class Actinopteri; order Characiformes; family Hepsetidae; genus Hepsetus; species Hepsetus odoe. The sequence goes on from CM029367.1 coordinate 3,478,449, forward strand.
CCCGCTTAGTTTATCTGCGCCCAGAAGGCACACAGTAATTGTTCTCCCATATTCTCCAGCCCTGAAGTTCCTCCAAACTGAAACAAAATGAAAAATCTTGCGCTTAAGATATTACTAGTGCGCAGGCAAAATGTTTATCTTAATTGAAATCGCGAAAAAACACTTCACCAAAATGCCCCGACGGACGAATTCAAAACAGCTGAACTGTGTTTGTCAGAAGGGAATGATTTCTATCCCCCCTTTTTGCTCGCCAAGATGACGTACCGCACGTAATATAAATGAACAACAGTGAGGACACACACACACACACACACACACACACTGCAGTACCCATTGAGTCAATTCAATTCACTGGAGTCAATTGAATTCAGACAACTTCAGTTGTCTGATGCATTGATGAACATCTCCAGGTGCTTATTGAACTGCTGAAATGAAATAAACGGCATAATAAGACATTATTGCGTTTTAAAAAGCAGTTCTTTGGGGGAGATACAAGCTTTTGGTTCTCCAAATATGAACCGCTTTACAAAGCGACAACACTTGAAAGACTTTATGAATGTTTTAGTGAGAACAGAGACCAACCAGATATGAATATCACAAAGTAGATGAATCCGGGTTCAATATTTGGCAACCTTATGGCCGCCGCTTAATTTCATTACTTTTTTTCCCTTTAATCGGGGAAATGGCCATAATGGGAGAAAGCTTTTTGAGAAAGAATTACCTTGAGCAAGGTACCATCCCTATCACTGCTCCCTGGGCGCTGGATATAGCTGCCCCCTGCTGGACAGTGTGTGCAGGTTAAATACAGAGGATGCATTTCATTGTGGTTCACTTTTGCTTTCACTTTTAGCTGCTGTTTGCTCTTAAAGTGAAATGAAGCTCCATATTAATATCATTCAAAGGCTATTACAGCTTCAAACTCCAATAAAAACAAACTCCCGACACGGACATCACACACAGTAGATGCCTTTTCTCCATTGTTTTGAAAGTTTTGAACTAAAAGAACCTGGAAAAGGTCTTTTATGAGCAGTTTCTGGGAGAATTCCAGGCCTCTGCCAACATCGATGCCCTCAGAGCTCTACAGAAATGAATGAAAGTGTATGAACATGTGTGCAAAGCAGCCTCGGCCATGCCTGTCCAGGACGAAGGCCTGGCGCCATGTTCCACAGGAGCGATTAGTGACTTCTTTAGAGAAGTGCATGGAAAGAGCAAGCAAGACGAAAGGAAATCGTGTCTGACAAATACTCAAACTGTGTTTTGTTCACCAGCCATGCAGAGTTAGCGGCATTAGCCCAGATCAGATCAAAGGCACCATCTCTCTTGCACATTTTTTTTTCGCTCTCCCAGCCCCTCTTTTCCATGTTCTCGCCTCAAGCCTGACAGCACTGCTTTGTTTATCCCAAAAGGGTCTTCAGTAAACTTCAGAGAGTTTTTTTCAGATCCCATGAAAGGGACACACAAGCAAGGAAAGATAAGATGGGTTTTTTCAGCCTGTACAGTACAGTTGTTTGTATATACGCCGTGTGCACAATTATTAGGCGAGCGAGTATTTGGACCAGATCATCATTTTTCTGCATATATTCCAACTCCAAGCTGTATAAACTTGAATGCTGATTGGATTTAAGCAGATCAGGTGTAATGTGGGAGGGTGTGGCCTAAAGAGATCAACAGCCTATTATCAACAGCCAAGCAAAATGGACCAAAAAAGAGAGAAAACGGACTCTGGAAAGTCAAAAATTCTTTGTCTTTCGGAGGGATGCAGCACAATTGCTAAGATATTGGCGCGTGATAACAGAACTATCGAACAGTTTGTTGCAAATAGCCAATAGGGTTGCAAGAAACATGTCGAGAAGTTTGAGAAGAATCCAATGTGAAGCTAGCAGGAACCCATGATCCTCCAGTGCTGTCAAATTCCAGAACTGAACTTCCTGGAGTGTCCAGAAGTGCAAGGTGTTCAGTGCTCAGAGACGTGCCCAAGGTAAGGAAGGATGAAACCCCAGGAACATTGAACGAGACACAACAGTTGAAATGTCGAGTGGACCTAGAAACATTTCAAGATAGATTTTCCAGGTTTGATGGACTGATGAGATGAGAGTGACTCTTGAAGGACCAGATGGATGGTCCCGTGTCTGGATGAGTAACAGGCACAGAGCTCCACTGCCACTCAGACGCCAGCAAGGTGGAGGTGGGGTACTGGTATGGGCTGGTTTCATTAAAGATTAGCTAGAAGGACCTTTTCAGGTTGAAGACTCCAAATTAACTCCCAGACCTACTGCCAGTTTTTAGACTCACTTTCTTCAAGTAGTGCTTCAGGGAAAAGCCTGCATCTTTCAAGAAGACCATTATTTTGTAGAACGATGCTCCATCAAATTCTACAGGTAGAAATGCTCCAATTGATCGAATTTTGTTTTGCAGGTGTGTCTCTATGGCACTCTATCCAGGCTGTTTGTCCACCTTTCACCCTATGAGCCCTGTGTTGAGCACCTTGGTTGAGATAAGCAGCTCAGATCAGGGATGGGTTTGTTTCACCAGTGTGAACAATCAAGCTGACACTTAATTCAGATTTAGGCATGCAGTGTGAACGTACCTCATGCCTGACATATGGCACCTTCCAGAACCTGATTTAACTGCCCAAATGTGATTTTTTTTTAGTTTGTATTTTTATACTGTATTTATTAGGATGCTCTGAAATGAAGGAAGCGATGGTCTAGTGGTTAGGGATAAGGACCCAGGATCGTGGGTTTGAATCCCAGACCAGTAGGTTACCAGCAGGTTTTCCCTTGAGAAAGGTACCATCCCCATCACTGCTCCCCAGGTGCTGGGTATGGATGCCTCCTCCTTCAGGTGTGTATGAAAAGCAGAGGATATATTTCATTGTTTCTCCGTGTGCTGCGCTGTTTCACAAAAACAGTGGATCATCCGTTTCAATTTCTTCTTGTCTTCTGCATCTTCCTCCTTCAAACCAACCACCTGCATGTCCTCTCGCTGCCCTTACCTCCATCTTGCTTATTTGCTGCACTTCCTGGTTCACTGTCCTCACATCATCCAATCTTCTTTATCTTTAGCCTTCACCACTGCTTTCTGCACCCTGCCCTTCATCTCCTTGCACTTCTGTCTACTTTCTTCATCTCTCTGATCACAATTCTTCTTTGCTTGCCTCTTCTTCTGTCTATACTCTTGGACTTCTGGGTTCCACCACCAGGTTTTTGTACCCTTCTTCTTCCTTCCAGATGTCACACCTAGTACCTTTCTGGCTGTCTGCCTTACCAGTTCTGCAATAGTTTCTCAGCAATCCGGTAGCTCTTCAACACCTCCCAGTGCCCGTGTTAGTTCCTGCCTGAATTCCACCTTCCTTCTTCAGCTTCCACCACTTGATGGATGACCGCGGAGCTGCGCAGACTCCTGAGAACCCGGGACAAGGCCTTCAAGTCAGGGGACGAGGCCGCCCTAAGAAAAGCGAGGGCAAACCTGTCTCGGGCCATCAGAGCGGCGAAACGAGCTCACGCAGAGAGAATCCATGGCCACTTCAAGAACACTGGTGACACACGGCGCATGTGGCAGGGCATCCAGTCCCTCACCAACTACAGGACATCTCCACCTGCCTGTGACGGTGACCCCTCCCTCCCAGATGCGCTGAACCACTTCTACGCACGGTTTGATGCAGCGAACGACACGAGAATGAGGAAGACCACCCCTCCTCCGAACGACCAGATTCTCTGTCTGACCACAGCCGAGGTGAGAAGATCTCTTCTCAGAGTCAACCCACGGAAAGCTGCTGGTCTGGACAATATTCAAGGTCGTGTGCTCAGAGGATGTGCAGAACAGCTGGCAGTTGTTCTCACTGACATCTTCAACACCTCTCTGAGCACCACTGTTGTTCCAAGGTGCTTCAAGACCACAAGCATCATTCCAGTGCCAAAGAAACCATCTATCTCCTGCCTCAACGACTATCGTCCCGTCGCACTCACACCCATCATCATGAAGGGCTTCGAGAGGCTGGTCATGAGGCACATCAAGTCCCAGATCCCTTCATCACTAGACCCCCTGCAGTTTGCGTATCGTCCCAACCGCTCAAGGGACGATGCAATCTCCACCACCCTCCACCTGGCCCTTTCTCATCTTGACAGAAAGGACAGTTACGTCAGAATGCTGTTCATCGACTACAGTTCAGCATTCAACACCATCATCCCTCAGCACCTGAGTGAGAAGCTGAGGCTGCTGGGCCTGAACACCTCCCTCTGTAACTGGATCCTGGACTTCCTGACTGGGAGACCCCAGTCAGTCAGGATCAGTAGCAGCACCTCCAACACCATCACACTGAGCACAGGAGCCCCCCAGGGCTGTGTGCTCAGCCCACTGCTGTTCACACTGATGACCCACGACTGTGCAGCCAACCACAGCTCGAACCACATCATCAAATTCGCTGATGATACAACCGTGGTGGGTCTGATCAGCGGTGGAGACGAGGCAGCTTACAGAGAGGAGATACAAGAGCTGACGGACTGGTGCAGAACCAACAACCTGTCTCTGAACGTCGACAAGACTAAAGAGATGGTTGTTGACTTCAGGAGATCACGTCGGGACCACACTCCACTTATCATCAACACCTCACCTGTGGAGTTGGTCCAGAGCACCAAGTTTCTTGGTGTTCACATCACCGACAACCTCACGTGGTCCCTCAACACCAGCTCCATCACAAAGAAAGCCCAGCAGCGCCTCTACTTCCTGCGCAGACTGAGGAAAGCCCATCTCCCACCTTCCATCCTCACCATCTTCTACAGAGGAACCATCGAGAGCATCCTGAGCGGCTGCATTACTGCCTGGCACGGGAATTGCAACGTCTTAGACCGCAAGTCCCTACAACGGGTAGTGAGAACAGCTGAGAAGATCATCGGGGTCTCTCTGCCCTCTGTACAAGACATTTTCACCGCTCGCTGCATCCGCAAAGCAACCAGCATTGTGGATGATCCCTCCCACCCTTCCCACACTCTCTTCTCCCTCCTGCCATCCGGGAAAAGGTTCCGCAGCATACGGGCCTCCACTTCCAGGATGGGAAATAGTTTCTTCCCCCTGGCCATCAGACTGTTGAACTCTGGAACCACCAATATCATGGACTCTTAAAACCCACCAATAGCTTGAATTCTTAAACCCACCACTTCACCCACCACTTCCTCCACTTTTCATTCTGTATTTATTTATTCATCTCGTGTTGCACTCTTGCACTTTAAATACAGTAACACCGCTCCACCACACTGCTACACCATAATGTGCCTGGGCTGCTTTGTTCCGCAACACTGCAGCCTTCCACGGATGAATGTACTGTCTGTCGTGCCGTCTGTTGTTGTCTGTCTTTTCTGTCTTGTCCGCACTTGTTGCCCCGTGTTGTGTCTTATGTTGTCTTGTGTTTGTCTTGTGTCTTGTCTTGTGTGTAGCACCAGGGTCCTGGAGGAACGTTATTTCGTTTCACTGTGTACTGTGTATATGGCTGAAATGACAATAAAATCCACCCTCTATCACTTCATCTAACTCACTCCAGAATTCTTGTTTCTGCTCTAACAACATTCATTAACACACCTTCAGCTTCCAGCTTCAAACTCATCACCCTACCTGACACCCTCTTCACTTCCAAAACACTCTCCACATACTCTTCCTTCAGGATAACACCTACTCCATTCCTCCTTCTATCCACACCATGGTAGAACAGTTTAAACCCTCCTCCAATACACCTGCTCTTACTACCCTTCCATTTAGTCTCTCACACACAGAATATCAACCTTCCTTCTCTCCATCATAACTGCTCTACCTTTACCAGTCATGCTGCCAACATTTAAAGTTCCTACCCTCACCTCCACTCTCCTCCACTTCCTTCTCTCCACCTCCCTCTGGACATGCTTTCCTCCTCTTCTTTTTCTTCTCCTCCTTTGGCCAACAGTAGTTCAATTCCACCAGCACCCTGTAGGCTAACAGCACCGGTGGCGGTCGTTGTTAACCCGGGCCTCGACCGATCCGGTATGGAATTCCATTTCGTTGTCTGCACATTGATTTGTAAAGTTTTACACCGGATGCCCTTCCTGACGTAACCCTCCCCATTTATCCGGGCTTCAGAGCAGGCATGAATAAATACACTGGCATGTGCATCCACAGTGGCTGGGTTATGCCTTATCCTTATTAATGAAAGTGAAGTGAAAGTGACTATTTGCCATTGTGAAAGACAGCTAAATGTAACCTCTGCATTTAACCCGCACACAGCGTGCAGCCATATCCAGCACCCCAGGAGCAGTGATTGGGACGGTAGCTTGCTCAAGGTTACCTCAGGGCAACCTACTGGTGCGGGTTTCAAACAGATGACCTTCCAATCCTGAGGCCTCTCATAAGAAAATGTCAAAGTTTCACTGAGCATGGAGTCATCCTGAGTAAAAAAGGAAATGTGGAGAAACATTATTTCTCCAATTTAGACCACCTTCCTCTCTGTAATGGGAACAGAATAGAAGAGGAAATGGAGAGTTTCTGGTGCCTGAAACACCCACAGAGCTGAAATAACAGATTGTAGAAAAATATGTATTTTCTCTCCTATATATTTCACGGACATATACAACAGTAAGTAATGTCTTCTCCATTTTCTGGCTTCGTGCTGGAATAAACACGAAACACGATTAGTAGCAGGTCATTGTTCGCACACATGAAATGACCAGTGACTCATGATCATGACGAAAGTGCAATTTCTCTGAATTCTAAACCATTTTGAATTATGATAGATAGATCCACACCAGTAAAATGCGTTGTGTTGTTTGTACTCTGTCGTGTTTTCTGCACTTTCAATTGTACCGTCTGTACTTGTAGTCCTATGTCCTGTCCTTTGTCGTCTCATAGGTATGGTCCTCACTATGGTCCTGGAGGAACGTTGTTTTGTTCCACTGTACTTGAAGAAATGTTAAAATCTGGTTGCGGAAAGTTTGGAATGGAGTATTTAATGATATTTAGTCGGGATACACTCTTTAAGAGTGCAGGCATCGCTCAGGCTCTGGTGTTTAGAAATTCAGACAGAGTGCTTGATTAGGTTTCGATGAGCGTCCTAAGGGTGGTAGCAGGTTGGCTGACGGACACGCTCTGTCTCTCATTACAAAGTGTGTGTGGGTGTGTGTGTGTGTGTGTGTGTGCCTGTGTGCGCTCTGATGCTGATGCTGATGCTGATGCAGAGTGAGGGGCTTTGTTCAGAACTGCTCATTAACTTCACAGGACTAGAGATGTTTCATAACTGTCAGCATTTATTGCCTCATCTTATTATATCTATTGGCTAAACAAGAGAGTGGCCAATGTTCCATGCCCTCCAACGGAGCCTAGCTTAAGGCTCTCTTTTTATGCCAAACAACCACAAATGATGGTCCAGAGTTGTTGCAGGATAACAACTCATGCACACCAAGCTGTGAGCCAGGATTAGTGGAAGGAAAAGCAAGTTTTTGTAACAATTTACAGTGATGACATTGCGAATTATCCTGCCTCTGCTCATTCCGTGGCTCTTATCTTGCTGAAATCCTGTCGTTGTGGCCTTCAAGGGCTTTGCATATTTAAACAGTCAATGGCCGAGTCCGTTGTTTTGCAATTAGGATGCACGGACAGGTCAGTCGATCCCTTGAAAGAAGTGATGCCATCTTTCGACTTAAGGATGGCAGTTTCAACCATGTGATTCTTTTCTTTGTCATGTTGTTTGATGAAGTGATTTTAAAGGGCACTGTGTTGCAGCGGGTCACCCTGTCACCTCCCAGCATGGTTCAGATTCGTTTCCATTGGTCTTCTCTGTGTTGAGCTTATATGGTGCTCCAGTTTCCTCCTCAAGACCAAAAGACATGCATGTCAGAAGAATTGTCACTATATTCACAATAGATAATCTAAATATCCAGGTATTTGTTTGCTTCGATTATAGTTGAAACCTTTCTCAAAAAATCTGTAATTTAACATCGTAGGGTAACTGAATATAAAATGCTAACGAATGAATTCAAACTAATTTGTCACACCCCAGTCAAAAAACATAACAAAGGGCAGCGGTGGCCTAGCGGTTTGGGCGTTAGCTGCATGATCGGAGGATCGGGGGTTCAAACCCCTTCCCAATAGGTTGCCCTGAGGTACCCTTGAGCAAGGTACCGTCCCCATCACTGCTCCCCGAGCACTTTCAATAGCTGCCCACTGCTGCACGGGTTTGAGTGTGCATGGGTTAAATGCAGAGGTCCAATTTCGTTGTGGTTCATGTGTGCTGTGCCGTGACCTCGCAATGACAAGGGTTGTCACTTTCACTTTCTTTCAATGTTCAGGAAGCCATGCTAGCTAAAAGAGCAGAGATGTTGGAGCATGCAGGACTAAAACAGACTACTATAAATCAATCAATCAACCAATCACTCAATCAAGCAATAATAAAGTAACGTGTAAGCTTAGTGATATTATGTGAGAATCATTAGCATCTGCATTAAAACCACAGAGCAACGGGTCAAATTCTGCTTTTTCCATGGTGATCCTATTAACGTTCAGGCAGGCCTAAAGCTAAAATAACCCTCCGTCCATCTGTCCACTCTTTTAAACTACACTGGCACTCGATTCAGCTTGTGTATTGCCCTTAATGCTAAGATACAGACAGAATCAATCAGTGTGTCATCTATCTGGTGTACTCCCATCATTCACCTGACTCTTAAACACTATACTTGAATGAGGGGCTACAATCGTGGCATCTATAGCAACATAAGGAGTATATGGAATTTTCATCCATGGTTGCCACTTCATGAGCACGACTGCAGCGATGAAAGGCTGATTAAGATGTACAAATCTTTATTTCTGGTTGATTTGGAGAACTAGCATTCAAGGACTTACATTACACCTGCTTTACTGATGTTAGCTATTAAATCATAATAATAATAATTCAGTTGATTTATGAGTTATAATCACTGGCATTTAATCTGAATTTAGTGCTCAATATGAGGTGCAAGAAGACAAACTGCAAGGGATGAGATGTACAAAATCTCTCTAGATCCTTTAGAATCACTGATTATATTGCCTGACAGATTTGTCAAAGCTAAAGCTTTTTTTTTTGAGAGGATGTGAAGGCATGCTTGGGTCACAACCCATATATAGCCTTCTGGCAGAGGCAGTGAGATTCTGATCTTAAATCTCCTGGTATTTGCTGAGAGTCCATATCCTAACAGGATTCTCAGAGCCTTTGAAAAGCAGCCCAACAACACCAGAGATCCTTTCCAGATTAGCTGCTTTTCTATATGACCTTTTGGCACTTTTGCACTGGCATTTGCTTGCCAAAAGAAGGTTTCTCAACTGACCATCTGAACCTCAGATGAAGTTCAAGCGCTTGGCTTGTGGTGATGTGGCATTGTGAAGATTTTCAGAAGTGAAGCCATTCGCTTGGCACCATTGCCTAATTTCTGTAAATCCTAATTCTTTTCATTTTCATAGCAAATGGACGCTGCTTGGCCTGATTATCACCTCTCATTGATACTCCAGGAAGTAAAAGGTGATAAAGAGTAAACGAGTTTCTCAGAGATTCATCTGTGCCAGACATTTTTCTATTTCCAGTATCTTGTTGAGGAACAGTTCTCCAGATCTTCCTGAAGGACAAAGTTTTTGGCTCCCATCTTCAGTTCTGACCAGTTTCAGAGGATTTTCGTTCATGAAAACAAACAGCATGTATGAACCTTCAAGCAGAACAAAGCGTCTAACTTAAGACATGAAGCAGTGACGAAACAGGTGCAGATGTTTCCAGATGGTCAGGTGATTAGTTTACTGCTGATCCTGACACCGAGTGGTTGGAACCCCTTTATCTAGAACCTTGTATCTTTAGACAAGTTGCAGCCTGGAGCATTGAACCATGTTCCCATTGCTTTTATGCATTAATTCATAAACATTTTGGCTCATCTTGCCAACGTTGGGCAGAAACAGCACCAGAGAGTTACACTACCGAGCATGGCCTAGTTGTATGCACCAGTGGTAAGGAGTATCACCGCTAGCTTTAGAGTATTAGATGGCCCTAACGTTTAGCCTTGTCACAAATGACATTAATGTATTAGTGGTTGGTTAAATTAGCCTGTAATGAGGCTCGAGTACAAACATCAATCCCATCAGTAGGGAAATGTCACTGGTGTACCCTCAGGGTGGCTAGGCTATCTTCATTCCGCCAGACTCAGATCCCTTTCTCTAATTGGTTGCATTAGGGAGAGTATCTGTCCGGCACACTGAAGCCTGCCTTGCTGGATCCCAGAGCTCTGAGGAATGTGGAGTTTGACTGATGATTGCAGTGACAGGCTAGAATAAGCCTGATGGCTGCAGATAAAAAAAAAAAAATTATAACAATAATAATAAAAAAATTGCTGAGCAAAATATACACATTGTTTACATGAAACCGCCTAAGCTCAGCTTAATTAATAACTGGCTGTAGTCCATTCTCTGCTGAAGTGAAAGTGAAAGTGACTATCATTGTGAGCACCACAGCAGACAGTGAACCAACGAAATGCTTTCTAATGCATTTAACCCACACGCACCATGCAGCAGTGGGCAGCCATAACCAGCCAGTGAGCAGCAATGGGGACAGTACCTTGATCAAGGGTACCTTAGGGCAACCTGGGTCTGGGATTCAAACCTTCCACAACCTTCCAATCATGGGCTGCTCTCCCGAACCACTACAGCCCATTTTCCTTGACCGTCACCATTATAGGATCAACACTGACCATATGTTAGATTCAAAGGAAGGACAGTATTCACAAAATGCCACTTTATCAGAAACACCCGTTCCTACACATTGTCAGGACCGTAGGTCACCATTTCCCATGGACTCACTAGCCCTTCAGCAGTTGGCTGGCTATTTTTGTGCACTCTCAGCCCAGCAGTTTGCAGAAAATCACTGCTGGTGCTCCTGCTCTGTTGAGAATGGACCAAAATGTAAAAATCACCACAGCGATGGACCTGTGATGGTGCCTTTCCAAAGGCAGACAACAAAAATTCTACAGTCTGTTATTATGAACCTATAAAATGCACCAGTGGTAGATGCATCTGACAGAAATGTTCAGGGAATGTAGATACACCAAAGGACGCTTCTGAACGTAACCAAAGGTTGCTGAATGCTACGTTGACGGTTGCATGACTTTGTCTGCCCTGTGAGCTCAAATAATCAGGGATGCACATGACTGACAGCTATTGAAATAGGTCTAAGCAGAGTCAGTGCTTCACTATTTAAAATGGCATGCTTTTAAGAAGTCTTCTAGCAGGTCTTCAAGGTCATAGAGCAGACAGTGAGTTCTCTACAAAACCACATGGCGTGAGGTCAGACTATTAGCTATTTGGATGAAGCAATAGGAAGGTAACATTGAGGTCACATAGCAACTATTAAGGAAGTGTAACCTAAGCCTGGTTTTCCCAGGTCTTCTAGGATTGTTGGAATTGGAAACAGCTACACATTTATTAGAGGGACAGCTGAGGTCGGACAATTTGAAGACAAAGTCAGAGTGCAGAGGAGGCAGATGTTCAGTATATCTGGAGAAGGATGTTGAGGATGGAGCAGCCAGGAAAAAGGAAGAAAGGAAGGACAAAGAGGAGGTTTATGGATGTGGTGAGAGGACATGGAGACAGATGATCAGCTGTGGTGACCGAAAGAGGAAGGAGAAGAAGAAGATACCTGGATACCTTCAACATTCCTAGATATTTATAAAGGCTTTAAAAGCTTTTAGTTTTATTATACAAGTCATTTAGAGGTTATTTACTGAATGCTACTCTACAGTAATGTCTTACCAATATATATAGTTTTTACAGAAGGAATATCCCTTAACAAACAAAAATCTACATTGATTTTACAGACCAAGCAACTTTGAAGAAACACGTAATTGTAATATTTAATTCCTTTTCCTGAGTGCCCCGATTTCCATTTTTGAAGAAATGTGCACGTCAATATGTCAAATTCAGCATCCAACCTGCTCAAATTTGCACAAAAGTGTCATTTTCACATTAAGAATCAACAAGCCATCTGACTAAATGTGTTCGATGCCTGTTTCTGTGCTCTGTGAGTTTTTAATAGCGCCTCTTGTCTTTGAAACAGCACATGTTTAGGTTACCAGCTAATGCCTCCGTAATGACCCTCCGATAACAAAAGGACGCAAATATTTGGCCGTCTGTTTGACTGAGTAAAACACGTTGCAGATAAGCAGTGAATGGACAGGCTATCGATGCCTCCGCCGCCATTTAAACAAATAAAGGAGGCTGTCTGGATACATCAGGCTTATCTGAAAGTGCCGTAATCAAAATGGATTGTGTGCAGAGCTCACTCTCTCAAAGGCGACAATAGCAACGCAGGACTGTTCGTGTCTTCTAACTTTGGGGAGAGCAAGAGCAGGCGGTGACGTCTTTGGCTGCACCAGTTATGAAAGTCCAGAGTGATGGATTTGAAAAGGCCTTCTTTTATCAAAACGCTACTCTGGGGACACTTCCTGTAGTCCAAAGGACTCGCCTTATCCGAAGGCTTCACTTGTCGCCTCTTTTAGAGATTTAGGGTCTAGATGGTGGGTTTGCTTTGTGTGCATGTAATTTCCTGTGTGCCATGTCATTTCCTATGGTCCAGAACAGACATGATTACCACTCTGTCTTTTTCAGTTCCTGAAGTAAAACTCGATTGGACGGACTCAGAAAGAGGGAGCAACAAGGCTGCCATCTAGTGCCTTACACTCTCAGGAGGTGTGTGCGAGAGTGTGTTTGTGTGTGTGTGAGGGAGAGATTCTGAGTGAAGTACACCAGCAAATGAATGAGGATAAGTGAGCAAACACTGTAATCTAGCAAGAATTGAAGGTGAGGTCAGTCATTTTTCTGTAAGAGCTGGATTGGTGGTCTGCAGAGCTGAAGAAACACCCTGGAAAGACCGTCTGTTGTAGGGCAAACGCACAGACGTTCACACCTAAGGTCAATTTAGCATTTCCGTCCCTTGAAGGAGACGTTGGTGTTGTGGATGTTGTTGTGGCATCACAGCGAGAAGTTTGTGAATGCCGAGATTCCTCCCTCAGACCACAGATGCTGCATTATGACTGTCTGCCCTGCAGTGGACTTCCTAGGACAGATGGATTCGTGAAAACGTCATTAAATGCATTTTAATTATTCGTTTAAGTGGCCTATCGTGTTCATGTAAAGGTGTTACTGCACTGTAGCTTCAGTGCTTGTAAGTGGTTAAAAGCATCTCTTAAATACGTATGTGCAAAAGTAAAGGACCCAAGTCTGCTGAGAACTGAGCTTACAACCTTCTGAATGAGAGGCGACAGCGTGGCATGGTGATGCTCACTCACTCATTTTCAAAGCCGCTTGTCCTAATTAGGGTTGCGGGGGGTGCTGCAGCCTATCCCAGCTCTCACAGTGCAAAACAGGGGGAAACACCCTGGACAGGTCGCCAGTCCATTGCAGGGCAGACACACAGACACAGACTCACACCCACGGGCAACTTAGCATCTCCAATCCACCTGACGTGCGGGTGTTTGGATGGTGGGAGGAAACCGGAGGTCCTGGAGGAAACACACATGGCGAGAACATGTCCACTCCACACAGAAAGGACCCGGACCATCCCGCCCGGAATTCGAACCCAGGATCTTCTCGCTGTGAGGCGTCAGTGCAGCACAGAGGCGGCCTACAGTGATGCTCCCGGAGATACAGTACTGTGCAAAAGTTTTAGGCAGGTGTGGAAAAATGCTGTGAACAAAGAACGCTTTCAGAAATGGAAGTGTTCATCATTTATTTTCATCAATCGACAAAATGCAGTGAATGACCAAAAGAGAATCTAAATCAGATCAATATTTGGTGTGACCACCCTCTTCCTTCAAAACAGCATCAGTTCTTCTAGGTACACTTGCACACGGTTTGTGAAGGAACTCGGCTGATAGGTCGTTCCAAACATCTTGGAGAACTGAGCACAGATCTTCTGTGGATGTAGCTTCCTCACATCCTTCTGTCTCTTCATGTGATCCAGACACACTGGATGATGTTGAGATCAGGGCTCTGTGGGGCCAGAAGAACTGATGCTGGTTTGAAGGCAAAAGGTAGAAACACTAAATACTGATCTGATTTAGATTTTTCTCTTGTTTGCTCACTTTGCATTTTGTATCATTATTTATATTTCTGAAAGCGTTCTTTGTTTACAGCATTTATTCACACCTGCCTAAAACTTTTGCACAGTACTGTAACCTTTCAGAAATGTATATTAGATGAAAGGTTAGTGGCTGGATAAACCTTTTTACATATTTGTGCAATTCCAGAGCCAGACGTGGACTAAAGTAAACATAGCTATCATGCAGTTAAACATGTGATTAATGACATTTTCACAGAACAGCAAAACAAAAATGAAAACCTCTGGACATCGAAGAGTTAAGTCTAGGAACAGATGAATGCCAAGGGGATTGCTCACATATGGCAGCACCTAAACTGTTTCCATGTGCCACGGTGCTACTGTTGATGCACAAGTAGGGGTGTGTGTGTGTGTGTGTGTCATAATATCTCTGACAAAGCTGTCCATCTGCATGTGGAACATGTGGAAGGTGTAGGATGAAGCAGGTGTGACAGGGAATACAGTAACATGCTCCTCTAAGATGGTTGCCAAGGTAGTTCATGTTACTGCGGCGAGTCTCACAGAAAAGTTCAGCTCAGTGGTGGTCTGTTTTAAAGGTTGTGAAGCCATTACATGAAACTGAAACACAAGGAAAGCAAACTTTTACAAAGTGCAAACTCATGCTTGTCAATGCTACACACTCGTTCACAGCTCGGTTCGTTCTTCTGCCTAAACCAAGCTCAAACTGAGCTCCTTAGAATGATTACGCTACTGAAGAACTCCAATGGCGGGTTCGTCCATAGCCGAGGAGGTGCTTCAGCTCACTGAGGCATGAACGACATTATAAATATTTTCATACATACAGTCATGGTTTGTGAACCGGTTTAACTTTTCTATATTTCTGCATGAATCTGACCTAAACCATCATCGGAATGATAAAAAGAAAGAGCAGAATAAACTAAAAATAGAGAGATAAGGATTAAGATAACAAACCTAATTGAAAAGGAAGAACTAAGGAATATATATTAATAAAAACAACATATACATACAATTATAAAAGGGCAGCAATGGCCTATGGTTAGGGATTTGGCCCAGGATTCGGAAGGTTCGAATTCCAGGTTGCCCTGGGGAACCCTTGAGCACGGTACCACCCTCATCGCTGCTCCCCGGGCACTTTAAATAGCTGTTCAAAAAGTTCCACAGTGTGTGTGTAGGTGAAAACCGGAGGTTGAATTTCATTGTGGCTCACTGCGTGCTGTGTTTCACAATGACAAAATGTAGTCACTTTCACTTTCACTTTAGAAAAGACTGCGGACACAAACACGTATGTCGTGAAGACTTTTAAATATGTTTCAATCAAACAGGGCACCGACTCGCACCAGTAAAAGACCTTTCCATTTAAAGCAGATGCTAATTCTAGACATCTTTGCCAATACTGAGTATCTTGAAAGTTAAAGAGGACACAGGACTTGATAGATCTTCCAAAACTTGACCGTCATAAAATCTCTCTCCATCAAGTCTTTTAAGTAAAATTACTACCAATATTATTAATTTTCCATGGATTTTGCCATTTGTTTAAAGGTACATTGACATGGGAACCCTTGTGTTACTTGTTTAGTCTCTTGTCCTGCGTCCTGTCCAATGTGTCCCATGTTTGGCACCATGGTCCTGGAGGAACCAAACTATGGTTGGTTTAGTTTGGTTTAAACTGGTAGATCCAATCTAAACAAGAGACTTGCTTCAAGTCGTGTGTCAAGTCCTATGTCATGTCCCATGTTTAGCACCGTGGACCTGGAGGTATGTTGTTTCATTTGGTTTCATTGTGTACTGTGTGGTTGAAATGACAACAAAGCCTGTTTGACTAATCTGTGATGGATATGAATTAGATCCTGCTGATGTGGGTTTCCTCTTAATCCAGCGATCCTCACAAAAGTGCTCCCCCTTGTGGAGAGTGTTCAGACTGCCAAGCATAGCTTTATATTTATACACTGATCCTCGTTTTTATTGTAAATTCATCTCTATGATGATTGATTTTACCCCTCGCTCCAAAAGTATCAGCCAATGGTTGCTGCTATGCATTGAACAAGTTTGGGTTTTGAGATCAAAGATGAATGATTCGATTTTCAGCATCTAAATATGAAGCTAGATCATAGCACCTTTTGTATCTGACTTGTTCAAGAGCAGAAGACCAGAAAGGGTCTGGACTAGTGAACTCAGTGACTTGATCCCATCTCTGGAGTTTCCCGCTTTCTTCGGGTCTTGGACACTAACTTAACCTCTTATTTCCAGATGTACTCCATCTACTTGTTCATAGAACAGAGTTCACGAGCTCAACAGGGGTGCTGACACGTTGAGTGCATGTTTATGGCCCGTTCTTAAATCATGCTGAAAAGGAAGACTTCATGGTTGAGCAGTGCAGATGCCGAAGGTAGCATCACCTCTGTGTGTGTGTATGAAGCGATCGCAGTGGACATGTTCATCTGGCGATCTCGTATTTAGAGCCCGGGGAGGGTGATGTGTCCGTCCTGGAACTCTGCAGTCCTATTCGTCCTGACAGAGCTAACGCAAAACACCTTCAGCTAAAAAGCAGAAGCACAAATCCCTACCAAAACCAAAGCCAGTATGCAAATGCTGGACATTGTACATAAAAAACGTTTTGAACCCTTTAGAAATCAGAATGATCACAAGTGTGAGGATGAGAATGGTTGAAGAGGGTTTCGCCATCATTGGATTTCATAGCTCCGTGAAACAAGCAGTTTTCTATCCCATTTTCATCCAAATCACATTTGTGTTTCTAGGTATGAGATCATTTCTCTCTTATTTTATGAATAGTTAATACTCCCATCATTTTAATAAGGCCATGTGATGGTCTTGCAACCTCTCCCAGTGTGTCTCCAGCACCCTATGAGGACTGGGATGAGCTACAGCGCCCCCTAGGCAAGATAAGTGGCTCTGATGGAGGATGGATGCAACCAGATGATGGTGCAGATTTGGTTCGCACATTTTCTTCTGCCATTTTTTGTTCTTTACTAACGTTGACGGAAGATGGAAAAGTTAAAGATGCTGACATTTAAGCTGGGAATGATGAGGATGGACACAAGGACTGAGCATAGCATGTACCTGAGTATAGTATGAATGACAATCTACCTTGTTTCCTGTCCAGCAAAACTGTAGCTCATCACCACAGTAGAATCCAGTAAAATCCAATAATACAGCTTTTGTGATTTGAAATATACAGTAGTTTTAAATGCTGTCAAAAGAGTGCATCATATACATGGATTTGACATTAAAAAAATGAAAAAAAACAAATATAAAAATCGATTTTCTGAGGATCTGTGGACATAAAGATTGGCAAAAGTGGAATTCTGTTCCAACAAAAGGACGAGTGAAAAACGCAGCAGCAGATAAACAGTGAAAACATCACCCACGTGGAACTTTTTTAGACTCTACACTAGGGATCCGTAAGCATTGCTTTTAAATACTGTAATCAGTATTTAGAGGGGGAACAACACTCCACCACTGCTTTGACAACATCCCGCTCCACTGAATTCACTGCCTTGAATGAAGAAATTAAATTTTGTAGTAGCCTGTCTACTGAAATAACTTTACTGAGTTTATTTTATGCATAAACTGTTCATTTATAATCTGCTTTGTGGGGCTTCTCGGCTCGGTTTCCTTCCAAATGTTTATCCTGTTGCATAAAAAACGATGCCTCT
>CM029367.1:3501223-3696223 GCA_017165825.1 Hepsetus odoe
GAAATGGAAAGGAATGACAGGAGCAGCCAGAAGAAGAAGAAGAAGAAGAAGAAGAAGAAGAAGGTTACTGTAACTAATGGAACACACTCTGACCACTTTCAACTGCCCTTAAGGTGGAAGACGAGAAACAAAGCACGGCCGGGTAGAGATCGGGAAGCAGTGATGGGAATGGTACCTTGCTCAGTGGTACCTCAGGGCAACCTACTGGTCTGGGATTTGGTCTTCCGATACCAGAGTTTACCCCCTAAACACAGTCACCATTGCCCTGTGACAATAAGAAACTGATGACCAATAATTTGTCCAGTGATGATGGCAGACAAAGAGGTCCCACAACATGCTCTTACAATAAAAGTGACCCAATGTAATGTGAAATATATTAGAAATGGGACATGAGCCAGGAGAGTCCTTTGTGGAGCTTGACTGGGTCATATGCCAGAACATTTTTTACCACGGAGGAAGAGCCAGGAACTTTTGCTTCTTAAAAGTACAGTTTGAGCTGAGTCACGGGTCACTGGCGAGGGACTTTGTTCCATGATAGATGAATCTGACTGGGGCACTAGCCGGGGACTTTTGATAGCAGTGTCTGGTGGGGACATTTAATCAGGGACATTGTTCTTTGATAGTGAAATCTGAATAGGAATGATATAGATAGTGGAGCCTTACAGGAACACTAGACTAACCTTTGTCCCATGATAGCGAGTTTGACTGGAACGCTAGCCGAGAACTTTGTTCTGGATTTGTGGAATATGACTGGGACACTAAACGGGGACTTTTCACAGTAGTTGTGCAGTCTAACTGGGACACTAATTAGATACTTCTTTGATAGTAAAGCTAGATGGGGAGACAAGGCACTAATTTCACTCTTGGATGGCAGTTCCAGTCTGGGACGTTAGCTGGGGACTTTGTTTCCTGATAGCAGACACTGACTGGGCCTCTGACTGGAGGATTTGCCCTTTGAAAGCAAAGTCTTACTGGGACACCATCTTAAAATGGGAGTCTGACTGGGACAATAGCCGTGGTCTCTGACAGCAGTTTTTCACCTGCCAATGACAACGGAGTCTGAGTGGGATACTAATTGAGGACTTTCCCTTGATAGACGAGTCTGACTGGGACACTGATTTGGAGACTTTGCACTTTCATAGCAAGGTTGGACTGGAACACCAGCTGATGGCTTCACTGAGAACCAAATCGGGAACCTGAACACCTGGAAAGATATGAAGGCCTAGCCATGGTCTATAAATTTAGCTATTTCACAATAAATGATTTAAAGAGGACTCCAGACTTCATTTTGAACATGTGATCATTTTATTGTTGCATATTTTCTACTCTTTTTGTGTTCATTATCTAAAGACTGCTGTTATTACTACATTACCTTTATCTCTTTTTTTTTATCTCAGGTCAGTTTGAGAGTTGGCGTGAAGCAATTTGGTGGAGCTAAATTTTGTAAAGCTCAGGTCCGATTCAGACTTTCTCTAAGTTGAGTTGGAACTGACAGAATATTCATGTTTCAGGCTGGAACAAATTTTCTGGCCCTGTTTTGTTCCAGGATGAAGAAAGTTACTGTAAATGTTTATTGTGCATCATAATAATAACTGTTTCTGATGAAAGAGCCAGAAACACAGCACCAGAAAGCACCATTTTCAAACCCCGATGTTACACAGCACCAATCTGAATCGAGAAAAGAAACTTGATTAAAACTTCTAGAGATCTGGAGACTGGGGAATAATTCTCAAAACCTGTTGCTTTGCACTAGATATAGTCATTTTGGCACAATTTTAAAGAATGCTTGGGATCATTATCCTGCCGAAGAAGGAAATGTAGTCCAATTACACATAAACCAGGAGAAACAGTGTGATGTTGAAGAACTGGGTGATAATTTTCTTCTTTCATGATCTCTTTAATTTGGACTAAGTCTCCAGATGTTCCTCTCCAAACCCCACCTAAACTGCTCCACTGCCTCCATGTTTCACTGCAGGAACAACACATTCATTTCTGTCCTTTCTTGTCATCCTCCCATCCTTCCACTTCATATAAGCCCTTCGCTTCCCTCAAATCAATGAAATTTACTTTCCTCCATCCCTGCTCCCAGTCCAAAATTTCAGTTTTAGGCCCAAAGTCGTCTCTTTTTATCATCAACACCACAAATTAAAGTTTTTTCTTTTTTCTCCACTAAAGACACGTCTGATGTGTCTTCTTCAAAACCAATAACCAATTATAATATGTTCTAAATTATAACAATGTGTTATAAAATACTGAAAACCCATCATGTTCCCATTTGTTTGAAATATTTCTAATATTTCTTGTAACAAAGTTTTGAAAAAGCTGTGTATCATTTATTTTTAGTTTGAAAAAATCCAAGAATGGGCCCAATAGTTGATCCACAGCAAAGCAAATCAACGGTCTTTTAACTTCTTAGGGTCAACAGCTTCCAATGACAGTTGTGGAACATTTCCTTCCATAAGAAAAGAAACATTTATCCAGTGGAAAGTGGGAACAGTCCTCAAAGAACCAGTCTGCTGTTTCCTTATAGAAAACAGAGCTTATGTGTTTGACTTACAGCTCAGAGTTACGGCGTTTAACCCCGATTGTACATTTCTTACATAACCCTGCAGTTTCTCTGTAATCTTTTTAAGAGTTTCAGCAAGTGAAACAAGGGCCATGTAAGTACATTGGAAGAAAGGAATGAGAGCTAGAGAGAGAGAGACATGGTGATCTCTTTCTAAAGTCCTGGGGAGCTCATTACCACTTGCCATATAATCGGTGCCAATGGCAGTGCAACAAATATCCGCACACAGCACTCCATGCCTGTCTTTATGGGACAACACCCAGTCTCTTAAGGGTATTAGAGGCATATTAAAAGTCCACTGCAGCCACATATTTCTTGTCCTCTCTCTCTATCAAGTACACAAAGCGTGTGGTTTTAACCACTGTCACTTTTCAGCTTGTTTGCTGACACTGCAAATCCGCAGAGGATTAAAACGAACGTGCAGGGGCTTAAAGGTGCTCAATGAAAGGTGGCTCGGACCGGCGTAATGAAACCTGTGTTTTCAATGGGATCCTGGATATTTATAGGCATCGGAGAAAAGCTAAACAACAGTGTGTCCTATATCATCGGTAAATATACATTATTTAATTAGTAAATCTAAGGCATTTCATCGCTTTATTGCATACTGATTATCATCTGGTAAAATTATCCAAGAGGTGGGCAAACGTCAGTACTTTCCAATTGGAAGATTATAGAAAAAAACAGTGATCTACTGTGATTTTGGATTGATTGACTCCAATTTCTGCTGATTTTGAGTCTGATCAGATTGCGTACAAATGGGGGACGACTCTTCCGAGGAGTGGCCGACCTATAAAGATCACTCCAAGATGTGAGTGGAATAGTTTGCAAGGTCACCAAGGTTGCAGAGGCTCTTCTTAGCAACTGATGGCTTATGTTCGTGAGACCATCATCACGAGGACAGTGTATGGCAGGGTTGCAAGCGTTCCAAAAGATCACTGCCCTACTTTTTGCTAATAAACACACAGCAGAAGACTTCAGGAAAAATGCTTGGGAGATTAACAATTTTGACTGTTTTTCATGCCTGATGCATTTCTAAACCTCTCTATCAAAGACATTATCTACAGTTATATGAGTGTTTTGTATTATTTGTATGTAAAAACTTGCCTGTCATGTATAAGAGAGTGCTTTGAGACTACTTTGCCACACAAGGCGAGAGGCATGTCGTCGGTAGCGATCAAATCACACACCTGCTGCTTTTTCATTTGCAAGTGGCTGAAAAGAAAATAGCCGATTGCTTTACCGGCCTAAAGCGGCTTAAATCTGGTCTTAAATCGGCTTTGGCTTTTGCATTCGAATCTGAGAGATGAGGGGCACGTCATTTGACGTCCCATACATGAAAACATGAAACATTTCACAGAAATCGTCCACAAAAGCATGCAAGTCATCATGAGATGATTCCTCTGCAAGTCAGTTTGGATGTCATTGTAATTCTGAGTGTTAATAATGAGATTTTATTTGAGTCACTTAAGAAATCAATTCATTTTGCTAAAGTAAATTCACTAAATTGATTTGTTCGCCTCATTTTCAGGACATGTTCACTCAAAGCCAATGGTGTCCATTGAATTTTGGCCACATTAAATTGGATCGAATGGAAACAGATTGTTTGATCTGGACCTGCTGTTACACCTAAATTCTATGCAGACAAAATGACCGCAGGCGGACGTTAAGGACAGGATGACTGAGGCTGGACAGGGTACAGCAGGGCTGGAAATGCAGACCAGCAGTAATGACCGCTGGGTCTTTATTATGGGCACTTGCACGTCCAATCAAAAGCTTTGGCGATGGACAGATCAGAGAAAAGTGCGGATGGGTAATTTAGGCTTACTCACAGCTGCCACTGCTCTCCTTTGACCCCATTTAGTGGTGCGGTAGCACCTGACAGAAGTTGCATGGCAGGAACTCGAATGACTGTTGCATCTACAGGCTGTCAGCGGGAGAAGAGGTGGAAAAATAGAGAGAACAGTGTGGGGCATGAGGAGGAAGAGAGGGAGAAAGAGATTGATTGGTTGGTTGGTTGACTGATTTGTTCACTCATTTATTCATGGAATGATTGACTGATTGAATCATTCATTCACTTATTTATTTACATTGACTCACCGATTCACTTCAATCAATCATTAATCACTTCATTTATATTTTTAATGGATTTGTTTCTTTATTTCGTTTAACCAAACCAGACCGTCCCTTATGAAAAAAAATTCATAAAGCGGCTTGGCCACTGTCAACGAAAAAAAAAATCTTTACAATAAATAAATTAATAAATACAAAACAAAGGATACAAGAAGAAGAAGAACAAGCAGGATGAGAAAACGTGTGGAAACGGTTAATTAGGAGAAATATGTCAAAATAAGTGAAAATATGTTGACTCAAAAAACAATAATCTCTGAACAAGCGGAGCCGAGCACGAAAGTCAGCAGACGATTACTGGGACCGTTTGGACAGGACGGGGCCTTCGTCACTCGGCTGAGTGCTCCTCTTCCTCATTAGCGATGCAGTTCTCATTAGAGGTTATCAGACACTAATCTCCGAGTGAAATCCCACGCTGAGAGCTGCACGGCGCTGCGGAGGGCAGGGCTGTTGAGAATGCATTACTTTGGAGTCAGAGCCCATTAAGAAGATTAGCATCAGTGAGGTGTGGCATTAGGACGACAAAACACCAGGCCCTTCCCTTCATTACAGCTAACGGCAACCGAGGAGCTGCTTTTTTAACTGGTGGTGGGAGACTTCACTAAACTAAACTTGTCTAAACTCTTGCTTCGGTGGAATTGAATGCGATAGTTTCACAGCTTTTTACATTAGAACTGCAGACTGTCTGTGGCTTATATGGACTAGTGAAAGTGAAAGTGACTATTTGTCATTTTAAAACACCCACAACACCCAACCCAGCAGTGATGGAGATGGTGCCTTGCTCAAGGGTACTGGACTGGGACTGCAAACCACGGCCTTCAGATTATGGGACCTAGTGCTCTTGACCACCACTGTCCCATTAAGACCCCTGTGCGTTGGCCATGCATCGAACCTGGGTTTCGGTATTGACTCTTGTAGAAATGACAAGTTAATTTCAGGGCCGGCACAGCGGGATGGCGGTTAAGCGCTGTCGCCTCAAAATGGGAAGGTCTTGGGTTCATATCTCTTTTAGCATTTTTTTCATCAACTGGTTCATTCAGGTTTCGTTTTTGGAGAACCAGCCTGCATGTCCGCCGGCTTGGAGCTGCTGGAATCAGGGGTGTGTCATCAGAGGAGGAGGGGCCACAGAGCAGAAATAAACAAGGAGAAGGACACCTCCGATAACATCAGCTCAGTTCCTGATCAAAGAACTAGCAGTTTTGTGGTTCCAGACAATTTACTCTCACTCATTTTTATAGCTGCTTGTCCTGATTAGGGTCTTGGGGAGTGCAGGATCCTGTCCCTGCTCTCCTTAATGCATATGTATAGGCACCCCCGTCTATTTGCAGGGGTCAAAGAATCAAAGCATCAAAGAATCAAAGTGTTTTGTCCTCAGTCTGAGAGATCTCGGTACAGGCAACACTGGAGCTGTGGCAATATTACAGTGTGGGGTGGAAATGAAGTCTTGATCTGCTAGACTGCACATGTTTTTTGGGACTATTGACATTTTAGTTTGTAAACACTTCAATTAGTGGCAAATAAGTGGCTAATTGCTGGAGTTGTGCCTTGCTCGGCAACACCATATGTCGAGTTCACACCCTGCGTTTCCAACGGGACTCATTTCTCTACTGTCAGCATCGTTCATGAGACCCAAGCTCTTTCAGCTTCAGCTGCATAAACATGAAACAAGTGGAAGAAACAGCAAGAAGAAGTTTGCAAAATGAAAAGATAACGCCGTGTTATACATGTTAGGAAACATGGGGACACTTTCCAGAAAGGGAAGAAGCAGCGATGTAGGTTTTCCTTCAAAAAACTGAAATGCATTCAAATGCCGTAAATGCGTATTATCATGGTCAGACAAAAGATACTATGTCCACTTTTGAAAGTGAAAGTGAAAGTGATAACAACATACAGTGAACCACAACAAAATTCAACTTCTGCATTTGAACCATTCATATGCACAGCAGGGCAGCTATTTAAAGCACACAGGGAGCACTGATGGGGACGGTACCTTGCTTAAGGGTACCTCAGGGATTTGAACTCACGGTCTTCTGATCCTTGGGCCAACTCCCTAACCAGTAAGCCACCGCTGCAAAGTGCCACCACTATGCAATTTTTCATCAGAGAATGCCCGCTGCTGTTCACACTGATCAAAACTGGAATATAATAGAGGATGGGTAACACTTTTTTAAATTAAAAAAAGTGAACTTTGTGGACTGAATTTATTATTAAGCTCTACCAGAATGCTGCTAATCAATCACATTTATCTTCATTCAAAGTGCCGTGGGTCAAAAAAACCCACTTGGGGTTAGCATCCTGTGGTTCAAACCTTTTTCAGTAGCATTTGGAATGCAGTGCAGTTCAAGAGGCTTTTCTACTTGCAAGAGGACACAGTTAGCAAAATGAGCAAGTGAAAGAGAAAGTGAAAATGCATTCAGTCCTACAGTTACAGCTATGTATAGACATATAGATGTAGACGGTATCCTTAGGAATGGCTAAGACGTCTTGATGCATATAGTAGTATCCCAGGTGGTTGCTAGGGTGTTGTTGCTATGGTATCTCTTGCCATTACTAGGGTGTTGCTATGTGGTTTGTAGGTTTCTAAATGTGTACAGTTGTTGGTTCCTGGTTCATTGTTGTATTCTTACCAAAAAACCCCCATTCATCCCTTATCCCTTAGGGCAGCGGTGGCCTAGTTGTTAGGGAGTTGCCCCCATATCGGAAGATTGTTCGATTCCCTCACCAGTAGGTTGCCCCGAGGTACCTTTGAGCAAGGTACCGTCCCTGTCACACCTCCCCGGGCGCTTTCAATAGACATGAGTGCATGGGTTAAATGCAGAGGTCCAATTTCATTGTGGTTCACTGTGTGCTGTGCTGTGACCTCGCAAAGACAAGGGTTGTCACTTTCACTTTCACTTATGGGGAAAAAGCTAGGACGAAAAGGTTGCAGTCTTTAAGATGCAGACAAGCACAACATTATCACCCAGAGCGTCGATGTCTCATAAAATACCTGCAGGGTGAGTAGGACCATTCATCATTCAAGCGAAATGTAGGATTTTGTGTATTTTATCTCTACAACTAAAGGATCTTTCTGCTGAGATCTTTCTGCTGAGAGTTCAAACAGCTCCAATATCCACGTGACAAATATTTGTCAAAATGGAGAATTTTTTTGCTTTTTTTTTCTCTTTTCTGTAAAGAGATTTCAACCTTCTTCCTCCACACACACACACACACACACACATACTTGCCTGGTGTAGTTTACAAAATGAAAGCAGGCAGCGCATCCACAGAGAGCCACACATCTTCTGGACGTCTTCGCATACGTCACGTGCTTGTTTCTACAGGAGATATGTGTGTGTGTGTGTGTGTGTGTGTGTGCGTGTGTGTGTGTGGAGGTAAACGGTGAGGAATGTGTCGCTCCAAAGGCGCTGCTCCTCACAGATGCTTTGTGTATATAAAGATTTATGGCTAAATTATGATGTGTAAAATGCACTCACATAATGGAAAAGGAGCAGCGCAGTCAGGAGCTGCTGCTTCAGCACTTATACACACAGCCATGGGCAACGGGGAACACACACACTGGCAATGGAGGAGATGCTTGAGGATGACACACACACACACACAAACTTTTTGGTATAGACAAGGAATCTACAGACCACACACAGACTGACAGTTTTCTGCCAGGAAACATTGGTGTCAAAGTGTCCAAAGCCCACACTGAAAGAATTTAAAAGAACAATCCTGCAAGTTCGACAGTTTCCAGATCAGCCGTAACATGTTTCAGATAAGCAGCCTTAAAAATTAATCATTTTTCTGTTCTTTTCTAAAACTAATAACGGGGAGGAAAAGGACAAGAACTCTCTCATTGTTGCAATAATCCTTACTTGACACGATTTATTCCAAGCACTAGAAAAGAAACGATGCATACAACTGTTTTCAGTCCTGTGAGTTTTTTTATGCCCCAAATTAATTTGTAATTAGTGTCTTAGAGTGAAATGGGATTTTAAAAAGCCAAATTTGGAAGCAGCTTTAGTGCAAATGTTGGAAAAGAAAAAGATCTGCACGTAATGTGTTCTGCATTTTTTATGATGTTGGAAATACACCAAATATTAATATTACACGATGAACTAAAAATTATATACAGCAGGTCATTTCCAGCCATTCAGCCTTAGGAAGGACCGCTTTGGAGAACGAGGCAAAGTACAGGGCAACCAATCAAGGCACAGCTTATTTACGTATATCAGTATTGTAAAAGAAAAGCCTTGTTAATTTCATACCGGTCATAGTCCCTAACCCTAACTAGGCAGAGGTGACCCAGTGTTTAAGTTCTAGGCTCCATCATCAGAAGGTCACTCAGTCAGTCATTTTCTGGGCCGCTTGTCCTAACCAGGGTCGCAGGTGCTGGAGTCCATCCCAGCTCACACAGGGCGAATGACGGGGCCAGGTCACCAGCCTATCGCAGGGAGGAGTGAGCTGACGGGGACGGCACCTTGCTCAAGGGTACCTCGGGGCAACCCACCGGGAAGGGGTTTGAACCCACAATCTTCCGATCCGGGGCAACTCCCTAACCACTAGACCACCGCTGCCCCGGATCAGAAAGTCATGGGTCTGTATCCAAGACCATTATGTCCCCCGAGGGACCTTCGAGCAAGGTATCGCCCCCATCACTGCTTTGAATAGATGCCTCCTGCAGCTTAGTCTGTTAGCCGCTTTCACTTTCACTTTCCTACGGCTACATTTCCCTGACGTAAGCATTTTATGAAAAAGATTTGCTTCGTTTTCAACAGTCCTTAAAAACAATGGACACTTGTTGGTGAAAAAAAAAAAAGAAAGTAGGGTTATGTCAACAGTCATTAAAGGCTTATGTAGGCATCATGAACTGCCCCAATGCTAAGTGTTAAAAAGAAACATCTGGCCCCCTAAAGGACAGATGCTTTTTGTCTCGTGCTTTCGGACCCCTTTGCATTTGAATGGGCATCAAAGACCAGGCTGGACTTTTCTCAAGTGCTGTAACTTCTCAGAACAGCCTCGCCGCCTCCGTAAACCCGGTGCAAAATATTGTCCTCCTTGTTTGATCAGGCCAAGCCTGTTAGAGGGAGAGAAGAAAGGAAGATTGAGAGCGCATGGATGGCCCATGGTGCTGACAAAGTGAACAGCCTCTCTGCCCGAGCCTGGCTTTTGATATAAATCTGATTTCTCTTTCACTGTGCACGCCCCCGTGGAGACTACAATTTCTCAGCCGACTGAATCCTCCGCCTGCACTTAAGAGACGCAGCACATCACATACTCGAAAACGGCACCCCTTTCAAGAAAAAGAAACAAGAATGCAGGGGGAACGAGAGAGGATGAATCTTCTGAGAAACTCTGCGTGTGTTCAACATTTCTTTCCCCCTCTATGTACTTACTTAAACCTTAGATGTCGCAAAATCTGACATTGCTCCTCTTTTCCTTTTCAAATTGCAAAATTTGCACATTTCCTTTGCTCCACGATCAGCAGATCCGAGTCAAAGTGGGTGAAACGCCAAAAATGCTCAGGGCGCACGACTCTATTGCAAGATTCTGTCTCAACCTGACTGTATCCGGACATAATTCTGTCCCTGCTTTATTGTAGCAGGCTGCATCTATTCCAGCTGCATCTTTTTCCCAATACATCCCAACAAAATCCTGACAAATCTTCGCCGCTTCTCAACAAAATTCTTTCCAGTTTGTGCTCCGATAAAATCCTGATCATATCCTGACAGAATCCTGTCCAGGCCTGACTGCATCCCAATAAAATTCTGTCCTGTCCTGACAACAATCTCTCCAAACCATACTGCATCCTGACAAACTCCGTTCCAACCTGACGATGACGTTATCAAGTGTTACAAGTGCTTTTCAAAATATCTCCTTACACTGTAAATATGGCACATCTCATTCTCAAGAACTCCAAATGTGAAAAGCTGAATTTCCATATTTCCTCATATGCTTCTGTACTTCAATCGGAAGTAAAAAGAAGAAGAAGAAGAAGAAAACATTTACAGTCAGTTTGAGCCCAAAAGCGAGTCTGTCCCTCTGATGGGCTGAACCCTGTGCGCTCTGTTCTCTAACGGGTCGTGCCCTCCTAGCTCATTAGCAGAAGAACTGACACTTTTTTCCTGCTTTTGCACCCAACAGCGAACGGGCAAATTAAGAGAGTCTGGAGATGCCGGTGGAGCCACTGTTAATCCAGCAGACTTGCTCTCAAGGGATTGGAAAAAGGAACCTCAGAAGTGACTGGAGCTCTGGAGCCATGCAGTTAAATGAAATCTCAAAGGCTGCATCAAAGCATTGAATCCCAGAAGAGTTAACCCTGATTTCAGCTTCGGTGTTCAGATTGTAATCCGAATGCGCATTCCGAGCTAAAAGTTTCGGTCCATGTGCGAATGTCCAACAAGTTCCAGCCCATAATTCAAGCGAAATCCTCTTTTTGGCTGGCAAAGTGTCCATAATTCAAGTAAAAATTGGATTTTTTGTTTTGTAAAAATTTCCATAATTCAACAAAATCATCTTTTTTGACTTGCAGTGTCTATAATTAAAATAAAAATCCTCTTTTTGACTTGCAAAGAGTTCATCATTTAAATGTAATATTTTTTCTGACATGCAAAGTGTCCATAATTCCAATAAAAATCCTTTTTGACCGGCAAAGTGTCCATAATTCAAATAAAAATCATTTTAAAGTCTTTTTAAAATCATAAAAGTCTTTTTTGACTTGCAAAGTGACTTTGCAAAGTGACAGAAATGAGCTTTATTTTTCCTCATTTTAACTGCTTT
The DNA here is from genome assembly GCA_017165825.1 of Hepsetus odoe. NCBI lineage: Eukaryota > Metazoa > Chordata > Actinopteri > Characiformes > Hepsetidae > Hepsetus > Hepsetus odoe. The sequence goes on from CM029367.1 coordinate 3,512,685, forward strand.
AAATACAGATGAGGTTTCTGCATTAAAAGGGATCTTTTTCAGGCTGAGAGCTTACTTTTTCAATAAAATGAATACCATTAAAATTTTAAGAGTAAGATTACTGTGTTGTCTTTGTAAGAAAAATAAATATTCTTGACAATTTTGCTACGCAGCTGCGATTCGTCCACATCGGGCCAAAAGATCCAGATTAAGGGTATCATGAAAAAAGAACATTTATCAATCAGCATCACATTTTCTTCAGGTTTCTGTATGCCTGGACGTTTCCTTCAACAGAAAATGATCCAAAGAGTTAATATTCGTGCCCAAATGATTAGATTCAATCCAAAGAATAGCAAAAAGGTTTGAGAATGACATCTGGACCTCTCCAGTTTCCAGATCTTTCTCCCATTGCACAGCAAAGAGTGAAACACAATGAAATTCAACCTCTGCTTTGCATCCATACATGCATCCAGCAGGGGGCAGCTATTTAAAGTGCCCTGGGAGCAGTGATGGGCACAGTACCTTGTTCAAGGGTAACTCAGGGCAACCTAAAAGTCTGGGATTCAAACCCACGACCTTCTGATCCCTAAACACTAGGCCAGCGCTGCCCCATGAGGGTCCAGTTAACGAGACAGGACTGTTATTGAAGCACTAGGAGGAAACCTTGGAAGGAAGAAAGACTCCGAAGGGGAGCCTGTCCTCTGGTCGTCGGCAGATAATCAAGAAAGAAAAGAAGTGACATTTTTATAAACTGAACAGATTTAAGCACTGATTGCTGTAGTCTGGGTTAGGAGAAATGATCTCCATCCATTTTGGTTTGTAGCAGCAGGACATGGTGATCTATGAAGGTGTGGAGTTCAGGTAGGAAGCAGTCATGGCAGGTTTGTTCTACTTTGTTCTGGTCTGGAGTATTTTGCATATTGTTGCATAAAGTTCAAACGGATGATTTGCAACTCGGGAATCTTGAGTGCGGTTCAAAGTGGAGCCTCCACAGTTTAGACCTATAATTGCAGTAACAATAGTAATCCTGCTGGTTAAAAAAGGTGGCTCAGATAACGGATGGATGGCTCTTGATGGTCCTACTGCAATTATAAAAGCGTTTACGGCAGAGAGATAAAGTGCCTTTGGCAAATATAAACCCTATACCTGCACTGAAACTCTGCCTGCTCGCTATCAGCAACTCTAGATTACACCACGCAGGAAAGAACAATCCCTGGAGAAAATTCCATGAAGGTGCTTATAGAGCCTTTCCACCAAGCCTGACCTTCACACACACTGCAATCACCCTTAACCCAACAGAAGCATGTTGAACACAAACCAGAACTGGCAAAACATGATTAGATGCCAGAGTCGCTTTGCTGAGTGTGAGGTGGTGTGGATCAGACAGGCTGCGTGAGCGGGTGAATCGCTTTACCGCACACAAACAGTGTAAAGCAGACAAGTGCATGCCACGTCCTCAGTGTCTGTCAAGGAAACACAGCGTTAAAGAGATTATGAACGTGCAGCAGTCAGAGAAGAGAGAGAAATCTGGAGCTCAGGCTGTTTTAAAGACCTCTGCTCTGCTGCATTTGAGTAAAATTCTACATTATTTTTATTTTCCATCACCTTCCCAATATCAGGACCTTTCTGAGCCTAAATGGACAAAATCACACAGAAAGGACGTCCCTCTGAGTGTCCATCGGTGCAGGACAGAGTGGAGGAGAGTGAGAGAGAGGACAGGGAGAGTGCACGGTGGAGTTCAGGGTGTGTGGAGTGTGTGTCCGTGATGGAGAACTAGTAGAGACGGTGATGAAAGTGAAGCGGTGAAGTTCATGTGGATTATTTTCAGTAGATTGTTTTTATTGGAGTTGAAGTTCGAGGCTTTAATAGTCTTTAATTCTATTAATATGGAGTGAGATTCAGTTCACTTTCAGCACAGACAGACGCTCCAGACGTCCTTCAGAGGAGACACGTCTCACTTTACACTCTCAGTACATTCCTGCACATTTTACTTTACAGTTACTCTCAGTACATTCCTGTACTTTTACTTTACACTCTCAGGACATTCCTGTACTTTTTACTTTACACTCTCAGTACATCCCAGTACTTTTTACCATTATATTCTTAGTACATTCCTGTACTTTTTACTTTACACTCTCAGTACATTCCAGTACTTTTTACTTTACACTCTCAGTACATTCCAGTACTTTTTACCTTTATATTCTTAGTACATTCCTGTACTTTTTACTTTACACTCTCAGTACATTCCAGTACTTTTTACTTTACACTCTCAGTACATTCCTGTATGTTTTACTTTACACTCTCTGTACATCCCTGTACTTTATACTTTATACTCTTAGTACATTCCCGCACTTTTTACTTTACACTCTCAGTACATTCCAGTACTTTTTACTTTACACTCTCAGTACATTCCTGTACTTTATACTTTATATTCTGAGTACATTCCTGTACTTTTTCACTGCAAGTTAAATCAGTACTTCTATTTAAACCTTTTTTAGAGTTTTTAAAGTATATGTGTCACCTCTGCTCTTAACCAACGTTTCTTTATTCCCATTTGCATTACATTTGTGTAAAGCTGGACAATTTCTGGGCACTTTCATCAAAATAAACCGCAAGTTTGGTAAAGAAAAACTTAAAATGTACTTTAAATAATGAATAAATAATAGTAAAATAATGATATTGAAAAAAGCATTCACATAAATGTTGTCTTTCACACAGTTCCCCTAGCAATCGTTAATATCCCCGCACGCTCTGCAACTACAGAAAGCAGACTCCAACAGAAGGCTTATGGTGTAACCTCTCTGTCTCATGACTCTCAGAACCCATCCTTGGCTATTATGACAAATTTGAACAAGCAGGTATGTGCTTTGTACCTGCAGCGCTGGATGACTTATTCAGGTCAGATGGTAAGAGAGAAGAACCCAGGGTGTTTTGTGCATGTGTGTATGTGTATGTGGTGGGGGTGATGACCAGCCAGACTCTAGGAATAGCACTGCTCCAGGGTCAATATGACTGAAATAGCAGGGGTGGGAAGACCACAGCTGCAGTTGTCACACAGCAGGTATGGCTATACACCCATGCATACATGTGCAGACACCTGATGTGCAGCAGTTTGCATGAAATTCAACATGAAAAGAACATCACGTGGACACAAAACCTTCCCACAGGCATGAGACCCTGAGCAGAGGTCACATGGGGTCGTTCCACAGCAGCCTGACAAAACGTGTGAACACGTGGATCGCACTCATTAGTCTAAATTAGGGAATAATCTTCAAGCCTACATTTATAGTCAGCTCTCCAAACCCCACAATCATGCTGGCCTTCACAGATTCAGGCCAATGTTGATGTGATTTTGCCACCAAAATTCATTAATTTATTTCAGAGCAGTGAGAGTGTTTAGATGATGCAGAATGACTGGACTAAATGCTTTCCTTTGACTAACGACATCAGTTTCTAAGATTTTGGAAATAAACTCTATTCAGATCTTTTTCTCATCAGGTACATGACATCTTCGTTTCTGCTTTTTATCTTTCTCTTTTGGATCTGCTTGGGTAGATACAGTCCCATGCAAAATTAGTGGAACATCAAGCCTGATTCATCTGTACACTGAAGGTTTAAGATCAACAAGGCCAAATCTGCAGCATCTTGGTGAACACTTCATTGGTAATTCACAAATCCTTCCTGCAGATTGAATCCACTTCTCTAGCCGTCTAGCCCTTCTGCTCGTACCTCGCAGCCTCAGAACACATGCATATGAGCTTAACACACATTTCCTCCAAATTTATGACAACAGAAACAGACAGAAGAACAGCAAACTACAATCTAACAGCTGCTGTCTATGGTAGCATAATAGAATTTGCCAGGTTAACTCAGCAAGCTACATCCAAAGCAATAAACTTTTTAATTGCACTCTGCAGTGCGGTGTTCACAACGGGGGGCTTGGGGAGAGTGGGGGATCGACCGAGAGAAAAAAACAAGAGAAGGAGGAGATTATCACATCTTCGCTTCTTGCATCCTTCTCATTTTCCCCACTATCTAGGTCTCATCCTTGCTCTTGCTTTCACAGCCTAATTCTGTTACAACTAAACATCATCTACCCTCATTGGCCATTTTATCGGAAACACTGGCCAATATTCATTATGGAGGTTTGCAGTTACATTGATGTGTAGCCCGTTTGTTGCTACACATCAATGGGAAAGGACCACCCTTGACCAGATATTGTTTACTGGACCGTCCCATTGATGACACATCCACAGGGCAGGGCTGGAGGTATCCAATGTTTGAAGAAGACCACATCTGCAGGATACAGAGGACGTAACACCAGATGCAAACTACCCATCGAAAGTAACAAACTAAAACAAAAAGCCACAAAGATACTGGAACAGTTTAGAGGCTGATGAACTGATGAGAAAGCAGCGATATGACCCAAAACATTCATGCTCCTCTGTGAAGCACAGCTGAAGTTTCACGGTCTGGGCTTGCATGGATGCATTTGGAGGAGCCTTGGTTATTTTTGTTGAGGATTCAACTCATGATGTCAGCAGGAGAAAGAATTCTGAAGTCCATGGAAACAACAGAGAAATGCATCTCAGCTAATCAGGAAGAACTTTCTCATGAAGAAAGACAATGATCAAAAACACAAGTTAACACTCTGGGCTGGCCAAGTCACCAGACTTAAGCCCAACTGAACCTATCATCATCTAAAAAGAGGAGCGAAAGATGCTGGAAAACCATCCCCAGCAACAACAATCTGAAGGTTCTTATAGACAGTGGGTTGTGGACTGGACAGAAGAGTAGGGACCTAGAGGTAGGATACTCAGCGATGGACCAAGAAGTTGTGGGTTTGAATCCCACCTTCGGGTTCCTGAGCAAGAACCTTCACCCCAAGTATCTCCAGGGAGATCCTGCAATCAGGAAATGGAAATTGCTCTGGACAAGAGTGTCTGCTAAATGCCAAAAATGTAAATGTATACAGGTATTGAAAATATTCTGTTCCAGCAGATGTTATATAACCTCTCTAGATGTAAATACCAGGATGGAGACAGTTGGTCTGCTGTGGTGACCCTTAACTGGAGCAGCTAAGAAGAAGAAGAAGATGCAAATAACAGGAAAATCTGGTCTTATTCATGTGATCATAATTACCTCTTTTGATCTCAAACCCAATGTTTTTAGCATACAGTAAAAAAAAAAAAAAAATAATAATAATAATTGGATCTTTATTGTTATAGAAGACAGTTTATCTGTTAATGCACTTTATCTGTGTTGGCTCTCAACAACAGATTTTCTGATTTTCAGATTTTCAGATATTTACATGGATGAAATAGGTGTTGTTGGGACAGTTATAGCCAACAGGATAAACCATTCAAATGCCATTCCTGATTAAACGGCAAAAGTATGTGGACACTCCCATTTTTATTGACTGGGATTCAAATGACAGAAGTTCCATTCACACTAATGAAGCTAGCACTACTCTGAGTCACCCTGATCAGTTTAAGCTTCAGTACCAGTCTAAATGACTCAGGCTTTTTCAGTCTGAACACTGAGTTAAGAAACAAGCCAGATAACCTTCCCAGCGTCACCTGAAATTACAGTAAGTGTACTGTAACCTACTTACTCTGTCCTCATACATTTAGCCTGTCTATTCACCCAAAAAGAAATGTCAGCAGACCAGGGAAGCACAGAACTGTCAGTTCGAGTCTTACTCAGAGCTCATGAATTGACAGGTGGGCCCACTGCACAGCTGTTAGCAGGCTCAGCTTTGAACATAGAGTAAAAGAGTGTATCATGAAAGAGAGAGAGTGAGTGTGTGTGTCTGTGTGTGTGTATTTGTTACTCTTTAGGACAAAATAATTTACTTTATTAATAAAACCTTCATCGTTATCATTTAGTACATTTGGGCCTATTTATGGGAACCTGCCCTAATAGAATAGATCTATTATTAGTAGAAGAATGGAATTAAAAGGTATTATATTGCAAATATATTGCCTATTGCTGTGCAAAAGGCTTGAGCCATCTGTGAAATGAAATGAGAAATGCATCCAGAGCTGCAATGCCAGCACTCGGTGAGCAGTGTGAGTACCCAGTCTCCAAGCACTTGACCACCAGCGTTGCAGCATTGCATTGGTCGGATTAATTTCCATAAAGTCCAATCATAAAGTCAAATCATCTCATTTCGCTGCACCACATTGAATTTTACAAGCCGGACCCTTGTCTGTCTAAACCCCACAGTCAATACCGAAAATGAAAGGGTAAGCGGACCAATGAAAATGCACTGAAAGGCCATTATGCCCAATGATAAATGTGGCCTAAAGCAGTTTAACCTCCAGATTTTGGGCTGTGGAGCAGAGGGATGGAGAAGTGATGGAGCTCCACCCAGCTCAGGATGAGGGGCAAAGTATCCAACATCATCACCTGACCTCAACACCGCCCTCATGGCTTCAATCAAAACCTCACAACAATGTTTTCCACCTCCCCCGAGTCTTGAGAGGGCATTACTGTACTTGATATTAGACAAAAACGTTGGATGAGCAGGTCCTGACATTGTATCAAAACCTGTGTGAGTGTCCAAAGCTCTGGCTGGATTTCAGCTGGAAAGGACGTACAACCCAAGGTGACCCAAAATGAGGTCCAGTCCGTGACAGGCACACAGACCTGTCCGACATGGTCAGTGTAAAATCCGTCTCCAGACAGAGGAGACCCTTGCAGAGGACGTCCGTCCTCTATCTTCCTTAAACTCCATTTTCTCTCTGTCTCTCAGTTCTCAAGGGCGGCGTCATATTTTCCCGCTGATCTCTCAGTGACGGGCCATCCCTCAGACATACACACACCCAAGTAAACACACTCACAGATCAGAGATACCTTCCCCGCCTTCTCGTAGGAGAGGGCTGGCCTCCATCTCTCTCACACAGATGAGTGGCTTTTAAAGCGTTATGGTACGAGCGGAGGTAAATCTCTGCTAACGCTGACAAATATCACTGCAGGATCACCAGCCACTGCAATCAACACCGCCACGCCACTACAGCAGCACATAATATATTAAATCCCATCCTTACGGGGGTGTTAAACAGAGTGTTGCGGGCGGGAGAGAGAGATAGCGACGTAGATAGAGAGAGAGAGCAGGAAATACATCGTAACGTAGACGTCCACATCCGTCAGGGGTGTGCCGTGTTCTCTGGTGCTGATTTAGAGGGAGGGAAAGGAGGAGGTGGTGGTCAGGTTCAGAAAATAAGAAAATGATTGAGAGTGATTTAATGTCTTCCAGAATGTGGAGCAAAAAAGTGCATCAGCGGAGAGGGATGTTATTACACCACGCTCATCTTCCCTCTGCATCATTCTCCTCATCTCCTGGACCCGTGCACTCTCTCCATCATCTGTTCTCTCCTTTCAGCCCTGAGTTTAATAAGGGTAGAGTCAATGGAATCACAGTAATGAAGAGCTATGTCCACTTTTATAGGGATGCTCCAGACCAGCCTTGTCTCTATGGAGCTGCAGGGCACACAGACAGCGTAACTCCTAATTATAAAAATTTAAGTCTTTGAAAGAAATGTACAAAATAATGCCTGGGTTCAGACCCAGAAACACATGAAATAGGAATTTTGATGAGGACGGAACCTGGCTCAGGGCAACCTACTGGCCCGGGATTTGAACCCATGACCTTCTGGCCCTGGGGCCTAGTCCCTAACCACTGGTATAAGGAGAAGGGTTTAAAAAGGTTCAATAAAATTATTTTTATTCCAGGAGGTTGGAGGTTCGAATCCCATCTCCAGCACGACCCCCATTGAGATCCTGAGCAAAACCCTAAACCCCTAGTTGCTCTAGGGGGACTGTCCCTGTAAGCAGGAACTGGAAGTTGCTCTGGATAACATAAACATAAGACCAGTGTGCAGGAAATGCCATGTAACCAGAGAATACAGATGGGATGATGTGATGGTTTGATTATCTGCTACTGACCAATCGGTTCGAATCCCACCTCAAGCACCATCACAACAGGGGTCTCCAGCAAGACCCTTAATCCCAAATTGCTCCAGAAAGACAATAAATATGGGCATTTGGACAAGTGCGATTCAAAATTTCTCTTTGATTTCAACATGGTGACCTGCTGAGAGATGATAACGGGCCGTGCCGGGTGTTTATACACTCTAACCTGATAAGAGTTTCAACTTTGGTGTTAATAACCAAGGCCGAAAGGGACGGGATGCCATTCCGACAAAACTGCGTGGTTTTACTTTTGCTGTGTTTAAAAATAGACTCAGATTAGTGAAGCCTGGGTGTATTTCAAGGAAACTGTGCCGTAGTGATTTTATCACTGCCTGAGGAGATGCGTACAAAATTGTATCATCAGCATATAAGTGGATAAGCAAGTGGTTAACAAAGCGAGAAAGTCAACAATATTCGTGGAGAAGTTACAGAAGCGGGACGTCCAACCCCTGCGGGTCAGTAAAGTGACATGGATTAGTGTGTTGGGTTCGGGAATCAACTGCTGATAAACAGATACAAGCTCTCTGCTCTTTTTTTTTAGGGACTAGCTGAAGTATTGCAGTGTTTTGGGAGCAGAAACTCGACTTCCATGTATTTAAGAAGAGTATATATGGATCTGAGACCCTGCATGTGTGGATTCATGCAAGTTTTCTCTTTTTCAGTCATGTTTTCAGAGCAGACTTTGATTTTAAATTACCCCCTTGCCCACACTTTCCTGCTGGTCCTGGGGATTGAACCCCTCTTTTCTCAACGTTAGGCCACAGCTGTCATTCCCTTTTCACTTGTGCTTGTTCTTCCAAAGTCAGAGTTTGACTTTTCAATGAAAAAGTGAAAGTGACTGTTCTTGTCATTGCGAGGTCACAGCACATCACACAGTGAACCACAATGAAATTGGACCTCTGCATATAACCCATGCAAACACTGTGCAGCAGTGGTCAGCTATGAAAGCACCCGGGGAGCAGTGAGAGGGACGGTACCTTGCTCAAGGGTACCTCAGGGCAACCTTCTGGGAAGGGGTTTGAACCCAAAATCTTCCGATTCTGTGGCCAACTCTAGGCCACCGCTGCCCCACATCCCAAATATGGAGAATTAATGATTTTTGCTGCATGGCACATGGAGAAGGTCCATGGTTTGATTCCCAGGTGGGACGGTCCAGGTCCTTTTTGTGTGAAGTGGATATGTTCTCCCCATGTCTGTGTGTGTTTCCTCCTGGAGCTTCGATCTCCTCCCACCACTGAAAGACGCACAGGTCAGGTAGATTGGAGATGCTAAATTGCTCCTAAATTGTGAGTGAGTGTATTTGTCTGTGTGTCTGCTCTGCGATGGACCGGCGACCTCTCCCCGCCTTTTGTCCTGTGAGAGCTGGGATAGACTCCAGCCCTGTCTGCAACCCTAATCAGGACAAGCAGCTCAGAAAAAGAGACTAAAAAAGCTAAAACAGTATAAAGATACCCTGGCATCGGGCTTTGGAGCAGTGGGAGTGCAATGTGCAGGAGCACCATCCCTTCCAGGATGAGTTGATGGGGCTAAACATCCCACATGAGAACCTGACCTCAGTACTGTTCTTGTGGCTGCAATCAAATCTAGTGTGGAGCTTTCCCAGAAGACTGGAGTCTATTGTGGGTATTCGCCTATTAAACCCATGATTCCAGACAAAAATGCTGAACAAGCAGGGGTTCAGGTCCTGACACTGCACTGAAAACAGTGTGTGTAAAGCACGGGCCGGGTTTCAGCAAGTTTCAAAAGCCCCTTCTGTACCTATCTTTGGATGTCCCTCCACTGGTGGCGTCACCGTAGTAACCTGATAGACAGGACTGACGCTGCTGTCCTGTAGTACGTGTGTGTGAGGTTGGGTGTGTAAATATGTGCAAATGCTCATAAGAGAGATGTGTGTATTTGAATAACTACGTGTGTTTGTGTTGGCACACCTGGCCACTGGATGAAGTGTTGGCACACCTGGCCCCTTTCACAGGTTTGGGTCGGGCTCCTCGTCCCTCGGCTTGTTCAGCCTCCTTACTGTCCCCCAGTGGGACCCTTTAACACAGAAGCCCTGACCAGTCCCAAAGGGGTCTCCACACCAACCATATCGGGCTGCTCCAAACACTGACACAAGTGGAGACCTGAAGAGATATGAGTGAGAGAGAGAGAGAGAGAGAGAGAGAGAGAGAGAGAGAGAGAGAGAGAGAGCAAGCGAGAGAGAGAGAGAGAGAGAGAGAGTGCGAGCGAGCGAGAGAGAGAGAGAGAGAGAGAGTGCGAGAGAGAGAGAGCGAGAGAGAGAGAGAGTGAGCGAGAGAGAGAGAGAGAGAGATTGAAAAAGGGGAAAGTAGTAGAAAAAGTGCATAAGCAAAGGAGAATTAGAGAGGGAAAAGGACAGAGAGAGAAATGAGTGTTGAATGGATGGATGGATGGATGAGCAAGCAGGCAGACAGATGAGGGAGAGAGAAAGCAGGTAAGTGAATGAATGAGAGAGAGAGACAGAGAGAGAGAGAGAGAGATTGTAAATCAGGTTGTACTTCATTCAGAAACAGTGTCCCAGATCAGGGACAGCACAGAGAGTGCAGCTCTTTTTTAACATAGCATGAAGTTGAATATGTTAGCCGGAAATAATCCAAATGAAACACGTGCGTGAGATGTTGAGGCTTCAGCATTTACATCAAACGTCCTGACATTGGATACGTTCACACGCTGGCGCAGACTTAATCTTCTAAAGGGGGAAACATTACAGCATGAAAGGTTTTCTTTGCTCTGTACTGAAAATGGCACGACGCTGTCAGAGTGGTCACTTGAAGGCCCACAGAACAGGTGGCGGGACAGTAAACGAAAGACAACGGGAAAAAGACCGAAGAGGGGAATGGGGGGGCTTCTCTTCCTGCCAAACCACAGGGTTCACGTTCATTCTGATGTTCATTATACTCCGCCTCTTGGGACAAGGGGAGCACTTTCAACCTGCACTCCCCTCAGATGGGACATCCGCTGGTCTTTCAGACTCAATGTGGCAGATGTCCCGCCCTTCTCTGGAGGGTTACTGATATTGGAACATCTTAACCTTATAAACACATTACAACTTTGACCACCTTCAGATGGTGGTCAGACAGATACATAAGCCCTTCATGACAACTGACAACAGACGTCAGGCCAGAGAGTGTTACGACAGATGGAGTAAGCTTTTATGAATGTTTATGCCTTTACGTCAGGCTCCATGGCATCTTTCTGACAATTTGACATAAACCTACATAGACAGTTATAAGAGCTCATTCAAACGAGTGTCAGGCTGCTCCAGCCCGGATGTGTAATGACAACGAATGATCGTTAGAACGTGTTTGACAAAATGTCCCTATATCTTTAAGTCATCTGTAATGAAAGGCTTATGTAGCCTTATGAACTGCCCCACTGCCTGATTATTTTAGCTGAGGTCATACTTATATAAAGTTCATAAGGCGACATGACACCTTCGTAAGCCTTTTGACACCTATATTATTAAGATTTCTGCAAAAAAGTGTTTTGACATCTGACAAAAAGCTTTTGCCTAAAAGATTTGCCTAAAAGAGCTTATGCAGCCTTATGAACGCTACCCTGCAACAGCTTTACTGAAAATTTCCTGAAGATTTTCAAATAGAATTGTGCTTATGTAGCCTTATGAATGCTCCCCTATGAATACATTCTGCTGACACATAACAGCTAGAATAAGCCTTTGTAAACGTTTTTACAGCTGAACGTCAGTCAGGAAGGAATTATGTAGGCCCTCTCCTACCATAGTTAGAAAAATGGTAACACTGTAGCGTTCATAAGGCTACATAACACCTTCATAAGCCTTATGTACTGTCGTTAACCTACATTAACTACAAAAGAGTCATGACAGCTCACGATTGTAAGAATAATCCTTTATTAATGTTTATTATCCACTTATGTGCACTATAATGAAGGGTTTATGAACACTCCCCTATGAACTCGCAACAGAACGTGCTGACACATATGATTGTTAGAACAAGCCTTTATAGATGATTTTTACAGCTGCCATGAAAGGCTTATGTAGCTTCAGTGTCCTGCAGTGGTTTGACTGGAAAGCTAAATATTGGTAATACTGGAGGGTTCATAAAACAACATGACATCTATATAAACCTTTATGACTTAGATGTGTATTTATAGGTTCCATTGTCATTATTCTGGGCTGAAAGTAGCCTTGACGTGTGGAATAAGCCTCACATCTAGCGGGCTTATGTCGCGTAGCCTTATGAAGGAAACCCTGCAATGACGTGCAGAAGCATCTGCAGTAGTAGATACAGAGTTTCTTACAGCTTCAGGCACGGAGGAGTTAATAACCAGACGTTCACGTTTCAGGCTCAAGCTTCATTCACATCGTCGGAAGGTTATTTGTGAGATATTGTGCACTAACCCAGTCATAAGTCATTCCCTTAAATTGACTTCTCTGGAGTGCTTGGATATTTCCCTGGGCATTGACTACCAGCTCTGTACTGTGCTGACCTTTTCCGTTGCAAAATAAATTGAGTTTCACGCTATTAGATTTTTACGGTAGATTCATTGGATTTCGCTGCGATACAATTGACATTCAATGTACCGGGCATTTGGGACAGACATAAGAGGATCATACAATTTCATTTCTGAATGCAAACACAGTTTTCCTTTGTGATTGGCAGTATATTGTTTACGACCAGCGATGCCCTCCTCTCCTTCTTCCCGCTGCTGGAAACTGAGACACAAAGGACGAAACAATAAGCGCAGATGATGGCGTTCCTTCCCTGGGCCTCACCTAATAGGTCCCTGTGCAGAACAGCGGTCAAGGGGCATTGTGGAGGGAAAGAAAAGGTCTCCGGGGAGCAGGTGGAGCTGTCTGCTGAACAGAAGAGTAGATACCAGGCTGGAGCACTGGCTCAGCAGCAGCAGAAGAGTGTGAATTCATAGATTTAGAGGAAAATCACTTAAACAACTCAAGATACTGCGTTGAACTGTAACAGTAATTTACAATTCTTCTTCTTCTTATAATACAATTTATTTTTATTTGTTTATTTATTTATTATTATTATTATTATCATCATGATTACCATTATTTCTGTTTTCTCTCCCCAGTTTAGTCTCTGCAAGGTCCCACACTAGATCTCCTCCATCATGCAATGCCATGTTTTTTAGTTATTTTTGAAAAAATTATTGAAAAGTGATCAAATCCACAGTTTGATGCCCTGAACCTCCCAGTCTCTGATCATCCAGATAAGTTTTTCTGGGTGTTGAGGTTCATCCACATGCAATGCTCTTATATCAGGTCAGGGATTCATGGACAGGTTCTCCTGGAAGGCTTGTTGGAGCAGAGTGTGAACAAATCCAGTCACAACATGGTGTTATGTTCATATCACGAGGCTCTCGGGAACATCCACCTCTTAAGTATTGTTTATTATTGATGATTGACACTCTGTGAGAAGTGTTTTATATGAATGTAGAATGACACCATTGTTTATCAGACTACGGGTTGTTTTCTGGCCAGGCAGGCGTAGGCGTCGGCGGCTGAGGCTGAGGCTAGTTAAGCGCACACCTAAAGCGAAGAGTGTGAGAAGAACTCGGAGCTCTGTAGAGGGAGTGTGGGAAAGGGAGAGACCCGTGTTTGTAATTATAAAGAGTCTGTGTGATTATGAAGAAGCCGCGGCGGCTAAAAATGAATCATTGTGTGGCGTCTGAATAATGCAACAGGAGTTGGCTTTGAGAAGAGAGGAGGTGTTCCTGGGTAGAAAAGTTCAGCTCGCACATCTGTGCTTTTATGGAAATCCAGACCCAGAATGCACGGGAACATGCAAATCGGGCCAGAAACTGGCGGCAACAAAGAGGAACGTTTCGGAAAACTTTTCAAACCTTTTATTCGTCTGCTCTTTGAGGCGCAGGCTGAAATCGACGACGCCACGGAGATGCTGCAGCCTCGTCTGGGTTGACAGCTACTTATCTTAAGCTTGTACGCTCAGGCTGACGTTGCTAACCTTTTAAAATTTCCAAAAAAAACGCAGGCTGGCATTCATCAGCGTGTCCTGAGATAAATAAGGAGCGCAGGATGCATCAATGTCCAAAATGTTATTTATGCTGTTTATTGTTTCATCTTCCCTCCAGTTATTAGTTAGTTCTAAACCTAATAACTAGGTCTCTTCATTGCCTGGTCCCACCGACCTTGGGAGGGCGAGGGCTAGCACTTCTTCCTCTGAGTGCCATCCTGTCGCATTGGCCCAACTTCATTGGACAATGGAGGAGAACTTCAAAGTACCCAGGGAGCAGTGATGGGGAACTCAAGGGTACCTCAGGGCAACCTACTGGTCTGGGATTTGAAACCACAACCTTCTGAACCTTCTAACCACTAGGCCACTGCTGCCCCAAAATTCCACACAATTCTGAAAAGAGCAAGCATGGATGATAATAAATAAGATTAAGATTGAGTTGAGTCAGGACGACCCGGATACGTTCCAGACTCCTATGTTAGTTGCTGTGAGTGATTGTAGCCATCTTACCTGCCCAGACCTCGACCTGAACCAGAGGCTGAACTGGCACTTCCTCTGGATAGGACGTTCTCTCCAAACAGATCTTCCTATTTATTGACGGCGGCACAAGGATCAGTAAATACTTTACTGTAGATTCTTCATTCTTTTATGACAAATTTATTTGCACCCCACAAGCTTCTAACAATGTGATCCTGTATGTTATCCCGTAGAGAACACATGCACTCATGATGGGCGCCGCCCTTACAAATCTAGTCCTAACCCTTCTAGCCTGCTTTCACATAAATTGCGAGAGCATTTGTTGGCCCTCCATGTGAACGAGCGAATTAGCAACCCTATTATTCTTCCATTTTCAGAAATGAGCAAACCTAATATTCCTCCCTTTTATGATGCACGGTTTACATGCTTGTGATAAAGTTAATGACTCGATTTAGAAAGCCATAACACGAGAGCGTCGTCAAAACGAGGGCGAGAAAGTTCCTTGATAAATTCGGCTTCTGAAACGGAAAACTTTGTGTCCTCAGCACTTTATGGCCACACACAACCCTTCGCTGAGCTGCTAATTACTGCTCTGTAGGCGCTAGAACAAAAAAAAAATGCCATGAAGTAGCACCTCTGAAACTTTTAATGGAGCACAGACCTTGCTTGGAGCCTCCCCGGTCTTTTGAAAAAAGGACTTCAGAGAACCAAGAGTTTCTGCGGGACAGGCCTCTCAGTTCACTGTCTGGGACACTTTCCTAACCATGGTCACAGGGGGTGGTGGAGGCCATCCCAGCACTCGAAAGGCAGAGAGTTAGGAGCATCTAACATGCATGTAGCACCGGTTCATTCACTGTAGTCTTCATGGTAGAAAATTTAGAGAAATGATGGGTGGCAAAGACTTTTGCACAGTACTGTATGATGAATTATAGCAGGAGGACGTAAATAAGCATTTAAATAAATGCAATTTTGATAACATTACAACAGAAACTTGCGCAAACCGGCATGCTGTGTCAGGTACGTGACTTCTGCGAGCCGTCAGGTGCAATTTCAGAAGCTGGTGGCCGGTACTTTGGCACTGGCTGCTAAATACTCACTGACACATCCTGTGAGGTGAAACTCCAGGACTGGGAAAGACTGTTGCAGTAAATTATGGTGGCAAAGCGTGGTAGTGCTTTGATTTTGTTTAAGTAGTTTGAAGGTAAGATAAGGTATCGTTGGGGGTGGGGGGTTCACACTTCTTTCCAGGGCATGAAAGCTGTTTTGGAGCTCAGGAGTGATGGAGAGATCTCTGGTCCTGCTGAAAACAGTGGTGTGATTCTGTCTACTGTGCAAAAGAACTCGGCTCCCAGCGCAACCTTTTATCTACTATTCCACAGAAACTGAGCCCAACAGATGGAGCAGACTATCAATCCTTGGTTCTTCCAGTGCATAAACGAGCTTTGTGATAAGAAGCCCCTCCCCCCAACAGGCCTTTAACATTGACTTTAATTTATTTCCAAAAAATAGCACATTTAACTATCCCGGGCAGTGGTTGCCTAGTGGTTAGGGAGTTGCCCCTGCATTGGAAGATTGTGGGTCCGATTCCCTCACCAGTAGGTTGCCCTGAGGTACCCTTGAGCAAGGTACCATTTCCGTCACTGCTCCCCGGGTGCTTTCAATAGCTGCCCACTGCTGCACGGTGTTTGAGTGCATGGGTTAAATATAGAGGTCCAATTTCGTTGTGGTTCACTGTGTGCTGTGCTGCGACCTCGCAATGACAAGGGTTCACTTTCACTTTCATTACACACACCATTATTTGTAAAGTTTCCAAACGATCTTTAGCATATTTATTCGCTCTAGTATCAGCTTCGGCACGTGTGGTTGCATGGCTTAATTTGAAGCATTGGTTTGGGCATGATACTGAACACATAGGCCATCAAAACCAGTAATGGAAGGATTTCTGATTCATTTTTCTCATAAAGAGTCGACAAAACGAAACCAAACCTCTGAGGTCAAAGAGGAGGCCGAATCCAATTCCGGTTGGCTTCACCGCAGACCATTCCTTACATTGTCCGGTCAGATCAGAGAGGCTGACCCCTCCACCTCCCCGCAGGGCTAAAGCGATAAGTACATTTGCCAGCTCCAGGAATGGTCCAGGTTCTATTATCTGAAAACAATCTCAAAATAAAGAGAGCTGCTCCAAAGTAGAAGTTTTCTTCAAAATAAAAAGTTTCTGGAGAGTAATTGCGTGGTGGATGTCGAAGTGTTGGTTGTGAGCCGAATGGCAGTAGAAGTGATGGGTTGTTTTTTTTTATATAAAGCAACTGTGTAGATACGCTCTGATCGAGCCGAACACTCTGCCGAGGAGAAAGCTCATGGGTAACACAATGAACAAGGGTGCATGATTTCGATAGGGGAGGTATTTCTTTTATCTCTGCTTTTAGATTCAAAAGAGGGCATTGGCACAGAATACTAAGCCGGTGAAGTCACGCTCATTTCCATTTTGATTAGACACGTATTATTGTGCTGTCAGGCACAATGCGCTGCTTTATCTCCGTCTGGAGTTTTGTTTAAATATGAAAACTGCACTTTTTCTAATTAAATTATCTGCCATCATCAACAGGTAGATCTCTGGGGAATTGCAGGCCGGGGAAGTGCTGCACACTGTTTACTCTGCCAATAGGAAAATGAGGCTGAACTTTTCCAATAAAAATGAGGGCTGAACCCTCATCAAGATTCCCCACATAGCTAATCGGCCCCGGTTTCCAACAGAGAGTTGACCCTAATGATGTTTATTTCATCATAAATCTCATTTATGAACCTCTACGGTCGACATGCAACATGCCAGAGACATGCAGATTGAGTGCATCTACACACTCAAGTGATTCCGGAAGCTGTGCGTTTGATCCAGGGACAAGTAGGTTGCTCTGAGGTATCCTTGAGCAAGGTACCGTCCCCATCATTGCTCCCCGGGTGCTGGTGTGTGGGGTCCACCATGTTCCACTGCAGTTGCATTTTGAAACGAGACTGACTCTGTACACCGTGACTCTTGAAATAATAACAAATTATTGTGAAAAATGAAAAAGTCAGCCTCTTTTTCTTGGGACAGGCATATTAAAGGTACAAAACTGGACCATGTTGTACCTTTGAAGGAACATCTGCAGTGTTGGTACTTGGTGAACCAAAAATGAGTCTGAATCAGTGGATTTGTTGTAAATGACCTTATTGAAAATATCATAGGCACACTGTTAGAACCCATCCCAGAGCTTACTTGGTGGAAAAATAATCTGGAGCCACTAGAGCAGGAGTGTCAGACTCCAGTCCTGGAGGGCCGGAGACCAGCTTGGTGAGTTCCCTCCTAAAACACATCGGGTTCACACTTAGTGGCAGGTGTAGTGAGTGTGCTAGAGGAGGGAAACTACCAAACTGTGTTGGACGCTGGCCCTCCAGGACTGGAGTTTGACACCCTTGCACTAAAGCCAACTGAGACTCTTTAATCCAGCTGATGGACACGGGCTTTCCTGGCTGGGAATCATACTCATGACCTTCTTGCTGTGACGGCCTCACAATTAAAAAAGGATGGCCATCATGATTGGCTGATAGGACAATGACACATAACTTAAATGCTCCCACAGGTCCCCAGTGTAAACCCTACCAGCATTTCTAAGTATCTGAACAGTGAAAGAAGTGAAGTGAAAGTGACTATTCTTGTCGTTGTGAAACACAGTACAGCACACAGTGCGTCACAATGAAATTAGACATCTGCGTTTAACACCGTGCAGCAGGGGGCAGCTATTGAAAGAGCCCGGGGAGCAGTGACGGGGACGATACCTTGCTCGAGGGTACCTCAGGGCAACCTACTGGTCTGGGATTCGAACCCATGACCTTCTGATCCTGGGACCAACTCCCTAACCACTAGGCCACCGCTGTAAATAAAGTGGCCAATTTGTAAAGATTTGTTAAAACTAAAGGTCCTCTTACAGTTTCTTTCTTGATATTACGTACCAAGCAATCCATACGGGGCCCCCGGTGCGATCTGATAGGGGCCGAGGATGATCTACGACGGGAGCAGAATCTCTCACCGGAACGTGTCCTCATGCGCAGGGTCGGACAGACGTCGATACTTGATGGATTTTCGAGTGGAGGAGTTAATAGTGAGCGCGCCTGAGCGGCAAGCTGAAAATTTACAGTGTCTGCTCGAACAGAACTCAATCTCCCTCAGGCCTTAATAACAACAGATGGGAAGAACCGAGGAGGAGAAAGATAGGATGGACGGAGTGAAAGAGAAAGAAACAGATGAAGTGCCTGCATGTGCGTCCGCACAGAAACCCGGACACGCTGACAGGGTTGTCACACCCGAGTCTGGACCATGGTGCCAAAAATCTAATATCACGCTGCTTCGCTATGCATCGCCATGAAGTGCAGTAACATGAATTTCATGCAATATGAAATAAAGAAAAAGGAATTCATTTGTTCCAAATTCTGCTAAATTCAGTGGATGAGACATCCAAGACTTTCAAATGGTGAGGTTTAAAAATAAATTCTAATTCGGCAGAGCATGCGAGAGGGACATCTTATAAAGAGGCAGGACGAGGAGCACATAGCGCGCCAACCTAACAAATGAAAGTGAAAGAGAAAATGTCATAGTGAATCAAAGCACGGCATACAATGAAATGCATCATCTGCTTTTATCCCACACAACCCTACATGTCCTGCGCTCAGGGAGCAGTGATGGGGACGGTACCTTGGGGTGACAAGGGTAGCTCGGGGCAAGCTACTAGTCTGGGATTCGAAGCCACGACCTTCCAATCCTGGGGCAGACTCCCTAACCACTAGGCCAACGCCGCCTTTACCTGCAGTGGAAAATGGTGAAATGATGTTCCCTAACTTAAGGTGAAACTAAAGATGTCCACTCCAGTAATGGAAGTGTGAGCACCCAAAGACATCCCAGTAGCTTTTTTTCTGTGTGCAATTAAGTTATTCTGCAAGCTCTTATAGCTATTATAGCTGTATTAAAGCTATTATAAAACAGTGCTTCAGGCTGGAGGCGCTTCTTGTAATAACTTTATAAACAATCGTGAGTTTTTTCTAGAAAGCAGCAGGTGGTGGTAGGTGGTACGGCTGCACTGCCGTGCATGTGTGTGTGTGTGTTAAATGCTCACCTCTGCAGTCTGCCACTCCAAACACTATCCATAGGGAAAGCTGAAGACATATGTGTTGGAAATCATGCAGCGTCTGGGGTTGCTGCACCACACACCTCCTGGCCTGGCTGGTGCAGTTTTGGCAGGTGCTGTGCAGCGAGCAGGGTGTCTTACGTGGCATCACACTGGAGGACTCACTGTTGGACACACATGCACAGCCATTTCACACTCTTACTGTAACAGTAAATAAACATGGAAACAGAGCTTCTGCATTTCAATCTCAATTAATCACAGATCTCCTAAACATCACCACATGCCTGGGGTCCAAACTCTGCTTCTTTAGAAGGATACACCATAAAATCAGATCTGAAAAATAGAATATAGACTGAACTCTGAATAAAAAGAAGTTTATTACAGATAATATACATGTGCAATGCGCCATATAATATAACAGACCATGTAATACAATGTAGGAATCTCTACAATAGACTATATAATGCAATAGATGAATTAGACTAAATGATATATGTATCTTCTTCTTTCAGCTGCTCCCGTTTAAGAGTCGCCACAGCAGATCATCCGCTTCCATTTCTTCCTGTATTCTGCATCTTCCTCCTTCAATCTTCTTCCTCTCTCACCACATCCATAAACCTCCTCTTTGGTCTTTCCTGGCAGCTCCATCTTCAACATCTCCCTCCCGACATAATCCTTGTCTCTCCTCTGGACATGTCCAAACCAACCTTGCTTCTCTAACGTTGTCTCCAAAATGTCTAACCTGATCTGTCCCTCTGATATACTGATTTCTAATCCTGTCCATCCTCGTCACACCCAATGAAAATCTCAGCATCTTTAACTCTGACACCTCCAGCTCCGCCTCCTGTCTTGTCATCAGTGCCACCGTCTCCAACCCATACAACATAGCTGGTCTCACTACTGTCCTGTAAACCTTCTCTTTTACTCTCACTGGTACACGCCTGTCACAGATCACTCCAGCCACTCTTCTCCAACCATTCCAACCTGCCTGCACTCTCTTCTTCACCTCTCTTCCACACTCGCCGTTACTCATATAAAGTAAAAAAAAACAGTCTATGTAAACAGTACAATGGCAATAGAGCAGTCCGTTCACAAACAAACTGCAGGTAAGGTGATGAAAGCAGTAATAAATTAGCAGGTAATAAATTATAGTGAGAATGTAGCAGGTAATAAATTAGAGGGAGGATGTGCAAGGCAGTAAAGCAATGAGGCAGAAGGCAGTTCAGCACTTGAAGAGAGGGATAACACGGGGTCTTTGGATGGTCTCAGAATGGCGCTTGGTCCAAGTGTAGTCTCTGAGACTGGACCCGTGAGAAGAGAACGTGAGCTGGATGTGAAGGGTCAGCCATTACTTCTCATCTTAGAGGTGTAGAGTGAAAGTGAAAGTGACAACCCTTGTCATTGCGAGGTCACAGCACAGCACACAGTGAACCACAATGAAATTGAACCTCTGCATTTAACCCATGCACTCAAACACCGTGCAGCAGCGGGCAGCTATTGAAAGTGCCTGGGGAGCAGTGACGGGGACGGTACCTTGCTCAAAGGTACCTCAGGGCAACCTATTGGAAAGGGGTTCGAACCCACAACCTTCCGATGCGGGGACAACTCCCTAACCACTAGGCCCCATCGGCAGCGGTGGCCTCTGCATGTTCCTCTGCATGTTCTTCTAGATGGTGCAGTGGGTAGCAGCGACAAAGTGCTGGGTTCCAATCCCAGCCTGAGATCTACGTATGGAGCTTGTATGTTCTCTCCATGTCTGCATGGGTTGTATTCAGAACTGCCGGTTCTTTTCCAGAGACATGCACTGAATCACACAATGGTGGTGTGTGTTTGAGTCTGAACTGGCAATCTGTCCTGGGTGTTTCTATGGAATAATAACACCAGATTATAAACATATCCTGGCTGAGTGACTACACTTGGCAATTTTAAGCGTTTATAAAAGTGGATGATGTTTCTTGCTGCAGCAGTAATACCACCCCAAACACAATCTATCGTATCTGCTGGTAAGTGACTACCTAAGTACCCACCATTCCCTCCGTTTCTTGCAAACCTATCATTTCACGTGTTTTTAATCCAACTTCAAACTTAAAAACTAAATGAAAATTGTTCCATCTCACTTATATTATTTTTTTCATCTGTTAAAGTGAGAATAAAAAACAACTCCAAAAACCAATAAAGCCACTCTTCTTTTCAATAAAATTCTGAATCCTTCCATTCTTGGAGCTGGTCAGTTTCTTGATTTGTCGATCAACTTTTTGTGCAGCAGCAAACACAGTTTCCCAGACACCTTTCAGAGAAGGGGGCCGTTTTCCTTCCCAGTAAAGCTCCCGTTTAAGAAGGTCCACAAGTTCTCAATGGGGTTTAGGTTCAGGTGAGGAAGGGGGCCGTGTCATTATTCTATCATCTTCAAGTTCTTACTGGCGAGACACACAGTGGTGGACTTCCAAGCATGCGATGGAGCATCGTCCCACAGAACAGTCTTGGTCTTCTTGAAAGATACAGACTTTTTCCTGAAGCACTGCTTGGGGTAGCGGTGGCCTAGTGGTTAGGGAGTTGTCCCCGCATCGGAAGATTGTGGGTTCGATTCCCCACCAGTAGGTTGCCCTGTGGTACCCTTGAGCAAGGTACCGCCCCGCCACTGCTCCCCGGGTGCTTTCAATAGCTGCCCACTGCTGCACGGTGTTTGAGTGCATGGGTTAAATGCAGAGGTCCAATTTCGTTGTGGTTCACTGTGTGCTGTGACCTCACAATAACAAGGGTTGTCACTTTCACTGAAGAAAGTGTCTTCTAAAAAGTGGCAGGGATCTGATTTTGAGTCTATCTTCAACCTGAAAAAGCCCATCATAATACCAGTCCATAACAGCACCCCATCTCCACTCCGCTGGTGTCTGAGTGGAAGTGGAGCTCTGTGCCCGTTACTGATCCAGTCATGGGCCCATCCATCTGGTCCTTCAAGAGTCACTCTCATCTCATCTCCATCAAACCTGAAAAATCTGTCTTGAGATGTTTCTTGTCCCAGTCTTGACATTTCAGCTTGCCTGTCTTGTTCAGTGGTGATGGGGTTCCAGTCTTCCACACTTTGGCCACGTCTCTGAGCACTGAACACCTTGTTCTTCTGGACACTTCAGGTAGGTTCAATTCTGGAATATGACAGCACTGGAGGATCAGGGGTTCCTGGTAGCTTCACAGCTGATTCTTCTCATATCATTGGCACTTGTGTCTGTTCTCTTTCTTCTTTGGCTCATTCTGCCTGAGGAGGAAAAGAAGCTGCCTAATAATTCTGCACACCTTGATAACGGGTGTTGCTCTGCTTAGGCATAAGTTTATACAGAGTTGCAATATGTGCAGAAAAATGAGGATATGATCAAAAAACTCACTCGCCTAATAATTGTGCACACAGTGTATTATGTTCCAAACCATAAAAAAAAAACAGTGTGGTGTCATATGGTTTACAAGCTATAACAACTACAACCATCCATCCATCCATTATCTGCCGCTTGTCCCAAACGGGGTCGCGGTGGAGTCCAACCCAGCGCACACAGGGCGAGGACGGGGGACGCACCCTGGATAGGTCGCCAGCCCATCGCAGGGAACAACAACCATAATAATAATAATAATAATAATCAATACATTTTCTTTTTTATGATAACAATAATAAAAATAACACTATTCTTATTTATTATTAACAGTATAGTTTGCTATCCTCAACACAGAATATATCCATGACATATATACAACTAATTTTTTATTATTTTTATTACTTAAAAATAAATCAAATTTTGATTAATCTGACATTATATGGCATTATAGTGTTATATATAAACTGCAGATTACTTTTAAAAGGAATTTTTACAATTGCTATATATATGCTTCATTAAACAAATATAGCAAAGAAAATTACCATTGAAAAGAGCATATTCATTTAAAAAGCAGTCTGATCCTGACATTATTCACTCTTAATAATGCGTGTGTGTGTGTGTGCCCGTCTCCTGTTACATTAAATGGCACATCACAAAGAGGTCTAATCAAACTGAGCTCATCTGTTTTAAACTCCCATCGACAAGAATCCTCTCCTGGCGGGTAAAAAGTGAGAATATTTTGCGGATGATGGTGTATCTCTGGACGTCACCCTTTTCCATCACCGGTTAGATTAACAACAGGCCGAGGAGGACAGAGTGATGGTTGTGCTATCACATAATGGGCCTCTACAGAAAGAGGACACTGAAACTATGGGAAAATAGATAACGAAATCACATCCAAGAATGATCCAAAAAAACCTGTCCAACAGAAGTAATCTAGACCGGGGTTGTCCCGATCTGACCCGGGATGTCAGCGGCGGTGCTGAAGCAGCTTTACATTAATGTATCCATTGTGAAATGTTTTTAATGATTTTTTAAAGTTAAAATGAACATTATGTATAACCTGTATAATATATTATAATATGTATAATATAAGGTCTATTTCTTTTTGCCACCAAATGCAAGCAGAACTGCAACTGGTGAGAAAATAGAAAAGTAATTCAGAATCTTAGAAACTTAGCTTTCGATGGTGTCCTGCAGTTGAGCTTTGAGAGAAGGAACAAGGACCTTGGCAATAATTGGGCAAAATGGAATGTTCACTACCTATAACATTTATTAAGAAAAATGCAAAATGCAACCTCTTAACCCAAACACAACACGCAGCAGGGGGCAGCCATATCCAACACCTGGGGAGCAGTGATGGGGATGGTACCTTGCTCAAGAGTACCTCAGGGCAACCTACTGGTCTGGGATGCAAACCCATGACCTTCTGATCATGGGGCCTGGTCCCTCAACACTATACCAACGCTGCTATCAAACCTGCAAAACGTGAAAGCCTAATAAGAGCTAACTCACCCGTGTCTTTCTGACAGATGGAGAAATGTGTGCAGGCAGAGTCCAGTCGCTTGGGCTTTTTCCATCTGTGCTCAGAAGCCAGAGTTATTGGACTCCCTTTGCAGCAACTGTAGATGCGAAGGAGGACAGATCTTCTCTGCCCCAGTATGACATGGTAATTTTCCTCAGATCCACTCAGGGAGCCAGATTCTGCAAAAAAACCCAAAAAAACAAAGAAAGAAAATATGAAATACTATTGCAGCAGTGGCCTAGTGGTTAGGGACTAAGCCCCAGGATCAGAAGCTCCTGGGTTTGAGTCCCAGACCAGTAGGTGGCCTGGAAGTCCCCATGAACAAGGTACTGTTCCCATCACTGCTTTTCGGGCGCTGGATATGGCTGACCCCTGCTGCACGGTGTGTGGGTTAAACGCAGAGGATGCATTGTGTCTCCTGAAACTTGAACTTTCAGGACGTCACCCCAAAGCAGGAGATATTCACCCTCATAAACTTGGAACTCATTTTCTGTGAAAACAGGATCCATCCGGAAAACAGCCTTGACGTGTGATTCAGTCATTAAATGATGAGAGCGCGGAGCAACTGCTTTATGTACAAGAAAGAAAAAGCAACCTTTCTATCAGGAAGATGCCTTCTTCTATTTTGGAGAACGCAAACTAAATTTGGCACGCTGCAATCCTACGGTGTTTCAGTGCAAATCAACAAGCTCCCTATGAGAAGAGGACTCGTGCGCTTTGATTAGAAACGACAAATATGGAAAATCCCCTTTCTGCTCAGTGTAGCCATGGGGAGCGTGCGTGGATGAGTGACAGCCAAAGAGGGGAAAAATAAATAAATAACCGCAGCGGAAAAATTGGCGCCTCGGCATCTTTTTTTCACATCAAAAGTGAAGCCTTTAAAGAACGACGTTAATCTTCAAAGGCCAGACAAAAGCTGCTTAAAAACCTCAAACCTCCACGGCAGCCGCTGAGGGAGAAGAGGATGGTGGGACCGTTTTTCTCTTCTCTTTTCAATTAACACCTGGTTAATATTAACCCTGGCGCGTCAGGGGACACCCAGCCAGGCTGTGGCCTGCTGAACTGAAATGTCTGATTGGATGCTGATAAGCAAACTGCCATCATAGAATTCTGGAAAGAAACTTAGAATCTGAACTTGGTACACATCTGGACACAGCAATGCATTTGTGGCATTTCACAGACGATCTTATCCAGAGCAACTTCCAGGTCCTTATTACAGGGACAGTCCAACCTGGACTGGATCATGCTCAGGAACCCAGTGGTGGTAGTGACAGATGGTGGGATTCGAACCTGGGACCTCTTGATCCATAGGTCCGTAGGCAAGTACCCTACCACTAGACCATTACCACCCCCAAAGCACAGTTGCCACAAGTATTCGGACAGAAATCGAGAGGAGAGTGTCTGATAAGTTTGTCATCTGGAAGGGATTGCTAGCAAGGAGGTTTAAAAAGAGGTAAAAAGTTTGTCAAACTGGGTGGGATGGGGATTAATAGCAGGATTGTGCAGCAAGGGAGACTGGGAGTTGGACGATGAATGAAGTGTTGAGCAGAGAGTGGTAATTAAAGTGAAAGTGACTATGTTTCATGTTGAAACAGCACACACTGAAACGACCAATTGCCAAGTGATGCAACCTCTGCATTAAACCCACACACATTGTTCAGCAATGAGCGGTGATGGGGACGGTACCTTGTTCAAGGGTGCCCTCAGGGCAACCTACTGGTCTGGGATTTGAACTCATGGCCTTCTGACCCTGGCGCCTAGTCTCTAACCACTAGGCCAGCGCTGTTCTCGTTTTAAACGATTTCCGAGATATTCTATACTATTTACGGATGTCAGGAAGCTGCCATCAATATGCAGAAGCCGAATAGATCTCTTGGGAGGGATGGCATGTCTGGATCTTACCGCCTAGCTGGAAATATTTTGTAGCTCCAGAGAGAAGATGGATAAAGCTGCAGCTCATTGCTGCCCTAGTGAGTGCAGGGTTATTCATTTATTTAATTTTGCTGTATGCTGGTCAATAAAACAAAATCCTAAAAGTCAATCACTCGTCCGATCAGTAGGGTGTTTAAAACTCTTCATATTATTCCTGACCATTAGTTGAAATGCAAGTAATAAAGAAGTTCCAAACAGAAGATCTGAAAAGATTCAATTACAAGATCCTGTTGTGAACTTTTCTACTAAACTGGGATTCTGCTGACCAAATTGGTACAACTGGTCCATTGATCAAGGAACCTGTTTGGTAATAAAACAATAAAAATGGAGGAACCCCCAACACCATTCCTTCCAGCAGGTCAATCAACCAAACATCCTGACTGGGGTCATTGTCTGTTCTCGTCTCCTTCAGGCCAGCAACCCCATCTTTACAGCCCTTCATTTTCTTTCTTTTCAGCTGAACTGGTGCATAAATACAGTTTGATTAGCAGTAAAACACATCTCACAGCTGACCTGTTTTTGTCGCTGGTATCTCTGCAGGTCTTCCAGTATAAAGTCCACCCTCTTGGCCGACGTGAGGGAGGTAATGTTCCCGTCCAGGTTCTTGCAGTAGTGCTGGTTTTATCAAAACTTTTTCAGACAGCGAGTCTCAGACAGGCCTCGTCAACATGACTCCAGCCGTCATCATCCGCTGAGAACAGAAAGAGAGCGTGTGAGAAGGTACACGAATAATGAAAGTGAAAGTGACTATTTGTCATTGTTCAACTCGGCACAGAATGAACCCCACTGAAATGCATCCTCTGCTTTTAGCCCACACAACCCCAGGGAGCAGTGATGGGGACGGTGCCTTGCTCAAGGGTAACCACTAGTTTCGAACCCATGGCCTTCCAATCCTGAGGCCTTGTCCCGAGCCACTAATCCACCAGGTCAAATGTAAACTTCCACTCTCAATTTTCCGCTCAAATACTGCTTCAGAGCAAACTCAAGAAGGAAGAGAATTGGTGTTCAGGGGAACTAACTGAACTACAAGGGGAAATCCTCGGGCAGTGAAGGGCAGCTGTTACTTATTTTGAGGTGTTGCAGGATAAAAATGAAGCAAATAAATAATTTTTGGTAAACGACATACCACTTGAAGAATCATAGTGAATAAATATTGTCAGGTGAATAATGATTTGCTCAATGTGTGGCATTGAGTCCTGTGACGTATCTAGAACTGGCCATCGTGGGACGCTGCAGGAGGGATTAAATTAATCAGATGGGACTAAACAGTAGAGTCACATGACGCCACCCACAGCCAGAAATTTATCATAGCACCTGAGAACTTAAATCCCTCCTTTATTAACCAACATTTTTTGCAATACTTTGTTGTTTCAGATTGTTTTCTGTGTAAAAAAAAAATCTAAAATATATCAAATAAAATGATCTATAAATAGTAAGTAAAAGTACATTTATGTCAAACTCATTTACACTTTCTGACGGCTTTAAAAGAATGTTAAAATCATTGTGTTGGAGCTACGCGCCACCACAACCCTTGATCTTTAACACCACTCCCAGAACCTCCATAAAAGGCCTAGTTTTTTGCTGCAACGGGAGGTTCTCACACACGGCACTCTGAGGTCCTCCGAGGGTTAATAAGAATCCATCTGTGCAGGGACGTAATAAACGATCAGAAAAGAATTCATGATGATAGCTGCCCTGTCTGTTCCGGCCGCAAAATGAATCCGAGTAAATGAATATCAAATGGGAAAAAGTGTTGCACGTTACGTTTAAAGGAAAAACAAACAAATGTTTGTAATTGAAACAGTAATTGAAGAGTAGATAAGTGCACTTTCAATGCACTTTCCTCCGATTGCGCAACACTGCACTAATGCTCTTTACACATAACATCCATAAATTAACATCGAACTTTTCCTGCAGTCTTGAACGCAAGCAACAACTTCACTTCGACGTGTAACTATTGCTTTTCGCAGCGTAGCCACAAAACCATGAACCCTGTAGTCGCTTATGAATATTATGTCCTTTTGTAGCTTTTGAGAATAAATGCATCACCTCCTTAAGACGTCCCTAGGATCACACTGTCGGGGTGTGTGTGTGTGTGTGTGTGTGTGTGTGTGTGTGTGTGTGTGTGTGTTATCACACAATGGCAATGGCGTGTCTTAACACCATGTGTGTTAAAGTCTCTTACATCTTTGTTTACTTGCACAGTTGGTACAGGATGTTGCAGGAAAGATTCTAATCAGTAAATTAGCATTATTTATGGGAAAGTTTGCAGAAAGGGGCCTTTTTTCTGTTTCGCCGCTGAACTGTGGAACCAGGAATCCACTTTGCGGTACATTATCAGGCCGTCAAGCTTGGTGCATCCTTTTAAGAAGAGCTTGGAAAATGTACAGTCCTGTGCAAAAGTCTTGAGCCCCTCGTTTCTTCAGATTTTGCTTCTGAAGAACCAGACTTTTGTATTTTTAATGTGTTGTCGAGGAGCAGTTCTGCAGGGATTCTGAAGGACCGGTTTAGTTTCTGTCTCTAATTAGGGCTGCAATTAAGGTGGTGATGCAATAATGCTCTGCAGCTCCAAAATAAATTGGGTCCTTTTTTCTTTAAAACTGTTGACATAACAATGACCTGTTACCAGTTGACCACTGATAATCTTATATTTCTATTCTTGGAGACGTTGTAAAAAGAGTGCAGGTATGATAAGAGGCGTTATTTGCTGGAATAGGCATCAATTCGAAATTTCGCTTCAATATTTTATTGTACATTTTACAGCAAAGATGAATGAAATCTTCATTTACTGATTAATAAAGGAATCTATGCTCACTAAATAAATATCATCCATCCATCCATCCATCCATCTAACTGCCCTATGCCTATGCACTTCTCCAACTACTTCCTCTTGTGTTTGTTCTCTCTCTCTCATTCACTCACTCACTCACTCACTCAATCCATCCATCCATCCATCACAGAGCTGGGCAATTTACTCTATAAGTAAAAGTTCATAAGCCTATATGATACATACTACATAAGACTTTTATGAAAATTGACATTATTGGATGGATGGATGGAGGGATGGATGGAAGGATGGACAGACAATACATGAGATATCTAGTTCTTCATAGAAAGAAAAGCCGATTCTGAGATGTTCTAAAAACACCTTTCCTTGATTCATGCCTTTAAAAAACAACTGTCCAGCTACAGCTTATCATCAAGTTCTGCAAGCGTTTGAAAAGCATCCCTTTTCTTACTCGTTTACTCAACGCCAAAAACACGAGGAGGTGTGTAGGAGGTGGATGGAACAGTGTGAAAGATCACATTACCGGTTCAACCCCAACAGGATCATCCGCAAAGGTATGTGGCTCTGCCAACTGCAGCTTTTGTTCATGTGTTCCTGGTCCCGTAATCTTGGATGCATATAATCATACATTTAATCTCCCAGCAGCACAGAAGCACCGCTCTTTTATTTCATTTTATAGGTTCCTTTTCTCCTTTCTGACTGCACTCAGCATGCCTTTTAATGCTATTAGGCCATTGAATGTAGGCTGAGCACCACTCCATCTAGTCCTTTCCAGAATTTTTTGCAGCATAGATAGAAAGATCACAGAGAATTTAAGTGCATAAATAATTTCCTTTTCCCACCGACACCTCCTGTGGAGGGAATGAAAGAATGTGTCCACACATCTTTGCACCGGACATTTCAAAGTTGAAATTTTCAATGGTCCAATTTTTATCATTTGAATCTTTACCACGGCTTCATTTTGATGGAACAATGCATCGGCCCTGACGAGTAGAACGGGCTGCGTCCCAAACCTCACACTTTGATACCTTAAACACTACATTACTAAGTGCATGTCCAGTGGTTGCATGCGATGTTTGTTTAGTGCAGCAGTGTGCAGTTTGGGACGCAGCCACAGTTACATTAACAGTTAACAACCAATGGTTTATCGAATTAGAGGGAAGATTCCTTTTCCGTCTGAAACAGCTGATTTTATGGGAAGGTGAGGGCAGCTAACATTAGGAAATTATCACTAATATTATCTTTAATTTTCTTAAATAACTCATAACTCAATTTTCTGCAATAACTATTACAGCTTATTGCAGAATTCGATCACAAATTGTAATATTTGTTCAATATTTATCATGTTTAAGAAGACTTTGTCATGCAAAATCAATCCGCCAGCCTTCATTTCTTCATATTTTGCTTCCAAAGTGCCAGATTATCTTGTATTTTTAATACTGAAGAACAGTTCTCCGGACTTACTGGAGGACAAATATTTGTTTTTTCATTTTCAGTCCAGTCTCTGTACCTGAGCAGTTTGAGAAGCAGTGTGGGATCACCGCCACAGAGAAAACAAAAGGCAGCGACGTCCAAAGAAGAGCTTTGGAACGTCCTTCAAGAAGCCTGCAGACGATCTAAAGAAATGACAAGAAAGCTCGCCTCAGAGAGTTCAGGCTGTGCTGAAGAATAATGGTGGTCACACCAAAACTAGATTTTAAAGCTGGTTAGAATTAAACTCTCTTCGTCTATAATGCAAAGAACATGTAACTCCACTGATAGTCTCATTTTCCTACAAAACATAAAGAAATAAGAGGGACTCAGGACTGCACGGTGCTGTATCTGTATGTTATAGACATGCGAGAGCAGGCAGACGGCAGTGTTACATATTTGTACATATTTGAGCTCTGTGTGTGTTAATCTGCAGACAGCATCTTCTGAGAAGACTATTTTTGTCATGTTGAAAATGTAGGGCAAACACAACCCACAACCTCTTCAGATAGAAAAGGTAGAAAACATGGCTCCCAATGGGAAAACTATTCAAGCAGCTTAATAATGCATCAAACAACTTTCTGTTTTCCCATTTCCTTGGATGAGATGAAACTCCTTATATTGTTGCAGGTTCTACTTTGAGAGAATTCGGACTGAATACATTATTAAAACAGTTAATACTAATAAATAATGCACACTTGCTGGTGTCGATACGCGTGTCAATATATACAGCATTGTGCAAAAGTCACTGTCAATAACTAACTTCTTGTCAGGAATGAACAAGACGAGGTTGATGCACTTCCACCAGCCTCTCATTGCTAGATTCATTCGCTGGATATCTGCTGAGGTGGCAATCGGTGAAGATTTCTGGGGTGAAACTGATGAAAGTAGACCTTATGAGCAGTGACGCTTATAAATGTTAGTGCAGGTTTATGTCAGTTGTCCTAAAAGCTTATGTAGATGCCATATAGCCTTATGAATGCCCAAGTGAAGTGTTCCCCACATCTTGATCAAAGTAAAGCAGACTTGTGGATGCAGTTTAGGGCTGACTATGACTCTCAACAATAAAAATGGACAAGCTTTTTAAGTCCATACATAATATATACTATATATTATATATATAATATATATAATAGTGCAGGTCTGCTAAAAGCCCTAATCAAAGTACTGAAGTCTAAACCACAGGCCTTAGTCTCCAGCAGCTTAATGAAGAGCTGGATGAGGTTGAAAATGCGGTGGCCTAGTGGTTCGGGAGTCGCCCTGGATCGGAAGATCATGGGTTCGATTCCCTCACCAGTAAGTTGCCCTGAGGTACCCTTGAGCAAGGTATCATCCCTGTCACTGCTCCTCGGGCTCTTTCAATAGCTGACCCCTGCTGCACGTGTGTGTATGGGTGAAACGCAGAGGTTGAGTTTCCTTGTGTTGTGCTATGCTGCATTTTACAATGACAAGGGTAGTCACTTTCACTTTCACTAAAATTATTTGCGTTTTTTTTATTAGTTTTTTTTGACCTAGTGGAAGAAATATCAGGGCTAATGCATTAAGACTCCAAGCATGTGTGGGTTGGAGCATCATGGGTACGTGAAAAATGGTGGAAATTTGATTAATTGCTGAAATATTCCCCTAAAACTGCTCTATTTGTTGTCAAGTAAGATCAATGGCTTGCTGGGAAGAGCAGAGCAAAACATCCATTTTTTTCCAATTTTCTGCACAATTTTAGTCATTTTCCGTTCCACTGACTTGCTAAGAGCCCTTCACAGGATAACGCTGGGAGGGTGGGGACTAGCATGTGCTTTGTCTGAGTCTCCTACTACTCTGAACCGCTGCTGTCACTGGAAAGCGTAACACAGTTGGTGGAGAACACCGACTGCTAATTCTGTTACTTCAGCCATCAGAGGCCAATGCTGGGGAGATGATGGGGAGAAGGGGGATGACTCTGATTAAGGCGGAGTCAAGATGATCTTTTGACTTTGGCATCCTCAAGGTTTGAGGTTGTGATTTGAAAAATGCATAATCATTAGAATAGGAGCACCAGAGTACAGCGAATTAGCAGCCAGTCAACAGTAACATGGTAGCGTCACTAAAACGAGGAAAGACGTGTCACCGCTTTTAATTGTAACAATATGTCAGGACAATGTCAGGGCAATCCTATAAAAGTCTTCTATATATCCTCTATAAATAAGCTTCTGAAATAATCCAATTAACTTAACTGAACTACTGGGATACTAAAGGGTCAATTTGTTTGTTCATTCATTCATTAAACAGTATTTGTTTATTTATTGATTGTGCTGTTAATTACTTTCTTATTTATTTGTGCAGTTTTCATTTATTTATTTATGCATTTATTATTTGAACATTTTTTTTTATCTAAATGTATGGCTTATTCATTTACTCTTTGCGCAGGTATCTATTTTTTGTTTGCGCAGTTAATTATTGGTTTATTTATTTGTGCAGTTTCCTTTTTTAATATCAAACTGCACAGATAATAATATGTCCAGCCCACACCACCCAAGCCCTTTATTATTTATTTATGTATCTATTTGTGCATTTAATTGTTTATTTATTCATTATTTGGGCTGTTTTTGGTTTATTTGTTTAGATATTGCTTGTGCCGTTATTTATTTGTTTGTTTACTTACTTATTTACAGTTAAAAGCCTAAAGATACATTTGAATGTGTTTATTTTTTTTTTTTTTACTCCAGCCACTTTGGTGTTTGCTTGCTGACGTATTTATTGCCTAAATCAAATCAATATTTGGTGTGACCACCCTTTGCCTTCAAAACAGCATCAGTTCTTCTAGGTACACTTGCACAGTTTTTGAAGGAACTCTGCTGGTAGGTTGTTCCAAACATGACTGTGTTTCTCCTCCGTGTGACATTGATGATTATCAGTACCTGTTTGGTAAAACCGGTTGATCAGACACCGACTATAATCCTACAGAATCCTTGACTGTGTGCAAGTGTACCTAGAAGAACTGATGCTGCTTTGAAGGCAAAAGGTAGTAACACCAAATATTGATCTGATCTAGATTTTTTTTTGTTCGCTCACTTTGCATTTTGTAAATTGATCAAAATAAACAATCATTATTTATATTTCTGAAAGTGTTCTTTGTTTACAGCATTTTTTCACACCTACCTAAAACTTTTGCACAGTACTGTATTTTTTTTTTCCATGTATTGTTGAACAGTTTCCAGATCTTCCTGATGGACAAAGTTTTTGGCTCTCATTTTCCGTACAGTCCCTGTACCTGACCAATGTCAAAGACTGATATGGGCTAGAAATCAGCCCTCTAGGAGCTGGAACCCCTGCTGCAGACATCATTATAGACTTCAAAATAGACTAATATTTTATATATCGCATAGTATATTAAAAATATATTTTTTAAATACACATTTATATTGAAATGGTCACTTTAGTACACAATTTATTAGACTGGAGGAAGTGCATTTATATCTAACTCTCATTTACTCCAGGACACTTCTTCATAAAACTGCAACTGTTTGTGCTGCATTACTTGCTCTGGACCACCTTAGAACTGCGAACGTCTCTGCTATAACTCTCCATTTGCACTGCCCAGGTAGAAAAATGCTTCCCCACATGATAATGGACAGCCTGAGGCATTGTGGGGCCTTGGCGATAAGAACCTAATACAGGATAATCTGTCATTTCATTACTTAATCAGACTCCAGCCTACCTTTGAGATCATTTCAAAAGTGTAATAATCTTCTCGTGTCCAGAGTAACATCCAGGTTACAGCTGTGTTTGCTTTAGTCAAACTGCCCGAGCTTCGTTTCATCCCGATCATAATTACATCTCAGGGAAGGCATTATGCATGAGCTGACCTTTTGTTCAGTCAATTATCAGCCGCTATTGCGAAGGACTATTAGCCCGTGGGAAAGAGGCTGAGAGCTGTCCAGATAGAGCCGAGTGCTTCACGCCATAAACCCCTCCATGTATCAAGTGTAAACAGGATTATGTGGATTATTATTAATCCTCTGACAGTGGATGGGGGAAAACGCCCTCCAGGTGTGTGTTTGACATGCAGTGCAAACAATCCACCGATGAAATACATTCAGTCAACCCGTGCTAAGCTGCTTCCTTGCCTCAAAGAATTAAGCTGAGTAGAGGGTCAACAAAAACCTAGTATCTGTTTTAGGAATACAACAAAAAAATGCTGGATTACCTTTCAGAGGAAAAAATCAGACTGGAATTTCATCTAAATAATGTGGTGGAGTGGGAAGAGCTCACAGAGAGGGGGACCGGGGCTCCATTCCCAGGTGGGACGGTCCCGGTGCTTTCTGTGTAGAGTTTGCATGTTCTCCCCATGTCTGTGTGAGTTTCCTCTGGTTAATTGCTCCCTGGGTGTGTGTGTGTGAGTGTGTGTGTGCCCAGTGATGGACTAGCGGCCTGTCCAGGATGTGTCCCCACCTTTCATCCTGTGAGAGCTGGGATGGACTCCAGCACCACCTGCAACCCTGATCAGGACAAGCAATTAAATTATTCTTAATGAAAAATAACAATCTTGAGACACTGGGGTTAACACATAGTTTATAGACGGACAGCAGACGGAGTACAATAAAATGTAATATCCGAAACCTTGGATGTGCATTCATTCAAATAATGTTTTATTTGACATTTAATTCTATTTAAAAGTAGAAAAGAGTTTAAGAGTTCATGGATTATATTAAATTTGGTTAAATATATTAAATTGATATATTTATTACACATATGTATATTCATTTAGATTTCCTCTGTTAATTTATTTGATGTTTTATACATTTAATTTTTCGTTTATACTTTTATCTCCTAACTAATATAATCCTATAATAATACAATGAAAATATAAATGAAAGAAAATATGATCTAATAAATATTAAGTTATAATTGAATTCAATCTTAATACATAAAATATAAATACATAAGAATAAATATGAAATATTACAGTAAGAAAAAAAAAAAAGATTAGGAGCTGAAATTTTTTATATGCAGTATTGGAATGTAGCAGTCATGAACATATTCATACAAATTATAGACCCAGGACCATCTGAAAAAAAGGCCTAGTCCCAAATCACTGGGCCACCACTATGAAGATGCATTGAGGAAAATGCTGACTAATGCTGTCATACCACTGTTACCTTCAACCTTGAAAGGTGTTTGGCTGAAAGTGTCTCCTAAACAAAAATCTCTTATTATCAGTGTCACCTTATTCACCGGTGACCTCCAGCTCTTACCTGTACAATCTGTTATGGTCTAATATCTAACAATTAACAATTTATATGAGTCGTTTCAGTCAGGTTTCCATCCAATCCACAGCACCGAGACTGCCCTTCCACGTGTCACCAGTGACCTTTTACTCAGTGCTGACTCTGGTTCCCTCAGTGTCCTTCTTCTCTTAGATCTAAGCTCTGCCTTTGACACTGTCAATCATGATATCCTTCTTTCCCGCCTTTCAGCCATTGGGCTCTCTGCTACCGTTCTTCACATCTTATCTCACTGATAGACAGCAATTCATCCACCTCCACAACAACAGATCACCTCCTGCTCCAGTTGAACAGGGTGTCCCTCAGGGATCTGTTCTTGGACCTTTATTGTTCATAATTTATATTCTTCCTCTCGGTCAGATTATTAGAAACCATGGCCTCAGTTTTCATTGCTATGCCCACGATACCCAAATCTACTTTACCACCTCCGCTTCAGCCACCCCGCCCCCTTCCCTCACAGCTTGTATTCAGGACGTAAAACTATGGCTCACCTCAAACTTTCTAAAGCTCAACACTGACAAAACAGAACTTTTATTAATTGGCTCCAAATTTCTCATCACTAAACTCCAAAATTTCAGTTTATCCATTGACGATGCTCTTGTTACACCCTCACCCGCTGTCCAGAATTTAAGTGTTATATTCGATCCCGCTCTGTCATTTGAACCTCACATAAACACAGTTATGAAAAATGGTTTCTTTCACCTCAGAAACATCTCACGTCTCTGCTCATCACTTTCACTGAAGGATGCAGAAATACTTGTTCATGCTTTTATAACGTCCCGTCTCAATTTCTGTAATGCTCTACTCTTTGGTCTCCCAACTAGAACATTAGCCAGACTCCAGTACGTGCAGAACTCTGCAGCTCGTGTTCTCACGTTCTCCAAAAAATCTTAACAGATCACCCCCATTCTCTACAAACTTCACTGGTTGCCCATATTGTATAGTATTCAGTACAAGCTGCTTCTGATCACCTTTAAAGCCCTTCATGGATCTTCTCCTCCATACCTCACTGAATTACTGCATTCATACACTCCCACTCACTCACTGCTCTCCTCCGGTACCGGGTTACTCACAGTTCCTAAATTCAGGTTAGCTACCATGGGTGGTAGATCATTTAGTGTTGCTGCCCCTAAATTCTGGAATTCCCTCAAAACCTGCGCCTAACGTCTCTTCTGAACATCCTCTCTGTCTCTCTTCAAAACTCAGTTGAAAACATATCTGTTCAGTCTGTGCTGTTCCACTTCTCCCCGTTCTTGATTTCCTAATTCTGCTGTTTGTTTGTCACTGACTTTGCTTTTTTTGTTAACTGTTTTAATTTATATTGTTTTCAATTGATATCTTCTGCTCTGTAAAGTGACCTTGGGTTTGAGAAAGGCACTATATAAATAAAAATTATTATTATTATTATTATTATTATTATTATGGTGTTGTAATAATACATCGGAAGATTGTGGGTTCGATTCCCTCACCAGTAGGTTGCCCTGAGGTACCCTTGAGCAAGGTACCATCCCAGTCACTGCTCCCCGGGCGCTTTCAGTAGTTGCCCACTGTTGCATGGTGTTTGTATGGGTTGAATGCAGAGGTCCAATTTCGTTGTGGTTCACTGTGTGCTGTGCTGTGCTGTGACCTCACATTTACAAGGGTTGTCACTTTCAATATCAGTAACTCATTATCACCCCCTAAATGTACAGTCTTGAACCACCCCTTTATTCATATTGTAGGAAAGTGAGGCAATATGGGAATTTATTTATAAACATAAATACATGTAAATACAGTTTATAACACAGTTTGCAACTCTAACCAGCTTTAAAGTCAATAATGGTTGCCCACCGTTATTCTCCATTGCAGTCTGAACTCTGGCAAGATTTCTTGTCATTTCTTTAAGTTGTCTTCATGAACAGTTCGCAAACTGAGGGACGTTGCAAAGCTCATCTTTGGCAGTCGGCTGCCTTTTGTGGAGATGACCCCACACTGCTTCTGAAACTGCCCAGGCACAGGGAATGTACTGAAAGTGAGAGCCAAAAACTTTGCCCTTCAGGAAGCCTGGAGAACCTCAGCAACACTACTGAGGATATATTAAAGTGAAAGTGAAAAAAGTGAAAGTGACAACCCTTGTCATTGCGAGGTCACGGCACAGCACACATGAATCACAACAAAATTGGACCTCTGCATTTAACCCATACACACACGTGCAGCAGTGGGCAGCTATTGAAAGTGCCCGAGGAGCAGTGATGGGGACGGTACCTTGCTCAAGGGTACCTCAGGGCAACCCACATGGGTGGGAATCGAACCCACAATCTTCCGATGCGGGGCCAACTCCCTAAACACTAGGCCACCGCTGCTCATATGGTGGGATATGTATTAATAGCAATGTATTAAGAAAGAGGGGTGGCTCAGTACTTTTGCACAAGACTGTATATATGTCAACAATATTGCTGTGAGGTTGAAAAGCATTTTGAAGTTCCATAAATCTATAATCGCCATGATGGATGGAATCTAGCAACTTCTGCATCCTGGTTAGGTCTGGATGGAGAGATGGATGGATGGACGGATGGATAATGCAGTCACAAGCTGATGCTTTACCAGTGCAATGGGAATTGTGCAAAAAACGCTATCATTCCAAAGTGATGTGAGGAGCATAATATTAAAGTGACATTAATATAAAGTAGACAGGGAGCATCAGGAACAGAACATGGCATGCTTTTTTTCAGGGCTGCTCTGGGGGAAGGAGACAGGGGTAATAACCTTGGAGCAGCTTGGGCCTGCCTCAGAGCCATTACAGCAGTGGTCAGATTTAGGACATACAGACTTCAAGGTCGACATCAAAGTCCTTTCACTAGTTGATCCGCCTGCTTCACTGTGCTTAAAGATGAGGATCTAACCCTCACTGTCCCTGCCATCTCAGCCTCCATATCATCCTACTGTCTGGTAGGAGGCCTGGATTTTAGTCTTGGCTTTAATTTATAAAAATGTAACACATGAATTTAAGTAACATGGCCAGCGCTTCCTGCAACCTGCAATCTAAAAAAGAAAGCAAATCGCTTGAGTTGGTGATACAGTCACCTTCCGAAAGTATTAGAACAATGAGTCCAATTCATCCAATTTTGTTATAACCTGATGAAATCTAGGTTTTAAATGAAAAGAAAAATATGAGTCAACATTTTCAGTTGACCCCTATTTTACATTAGATACAACGCTGCACCTTTGGCACCGGACCACCCAGTTTTTCAAGTGAGCAAAGGTATTGAGACTGACTGTTGTTTGCTGTGTGTCCTGTTAAATTGATCATTTAAAGGAAATACTTGATATTTATTCAGCTGAAGCTGTGGAGACCGAACATAAAGACCAGAAAGCCACCTAAAGAGGAAAATCAAGTCAGTTTGAAGCTGAGAAAAGAGAGAAAATTCCATAGAAGCATTTCACAAACATTGGGCACAACCAGTACAACTCTTTGGAATCTCCTGAAAAAGAAGGAAACCACTGGTGGACCGAGTAATTGGGTGAGCCATAACAAAGTTTGAGGACTGATCAGACAAAAATGAAAGTCTACCAAAGTTTTAGACGGGCTAAAGAATAAAAAAAAGGATACGCTCGTGATCCAAAAACGTAGGAGCTCATGTGAAGCATGAGATCGGAACCCGGGAAAACCATAATCAAAGAAGAAATCGACAAACCAAATATTAAGTGTAATTTACTTTAATTTACAGTAAAACATTACTTTTGCGCATTGGGAAAGCAGGTTGGTCAGATGCAAAATGTGCCATGTTATATGTAATTCAACATATCTAGATGTAAATACCAGGAAATAAAAGCTCAATAAAAGTCTGATCTTTCATATTCATCTTCGGACCCAAATGTCTTCAGGGCACAGCAAAAACAAACGAAATGTATAGCTGTTCCAATTCTCTCAGAGGGGTCTGTATGAGGCATGATATGCCACTCATTCTTAAGGGCATCCTTATCAGGGCTCATGTAGGAGCAGAGTAAATATGTATGAATTCTCTCACTGCACAGAAAATGATATCCCATCTGTGGGATCAGTCACAGCACCCTTTTTTCCATGGAAACCGAGAGCTTTTTCTGCAGAGACTGTGGGAATTGAGCTGTAACTGTGAGGCCAGGTAACATGAGCTCTGTGGCATATGTCCCTCCAATCGGACACACTCCGGCTCTCTCGCACGAGACTGAATTCTGCGAATAACACCGTTCGGGCTCAATTAGCCTGGGACGAGCCGTAGAGTGCAGGCTGCCCTGCAC
Source organism: Hepsetus odoe (assembly GCA_017165825.1). Taxonomy (NCBI): domain Eukaryota; kingdom Metazoa; phylum Chordata; class Actinopteri; order Characiformes; family Hepsetidae; genus Hepsetus; species Hepsetus odoe. Next base: position 3,552,853 of record CM029367.1, read on the forward strand.
GTTTCATTAGTCGTCAAGTCATAAAGCACAAAATGTCAGTCACAGCAGTCATCTCAGATAGTTCTGCCCAAAGCAAAACCTGCATCCATCCATCATCAGAGGCCTCCATCCTATCCAGGGTCCCTAGAGGGTGCTGGAGCCTGTCCCAGGGAAAGAGAACACCCTGGACAGGTTGCAGAACATCGCAGGAGCACAATTAAGTCAGGTAGGGTTCAGGGCTAAATGATGCATGCTTAAGTCTCTGACAGCTGACATAAGAATGGATTAAGATTCATTCTATCAAGCATCTCTTTCAGCAATTTCACCCCAGAAATGTGAGAAGTGAAACCTTTTCTAATAATCCAGCATCCAGGGAGCAGTGATGGGGACCTTACCTCGCTGATCCTGAAGCCTAGTCCCAAACCACTAGGCCACCACTGCCCCGTTTTGAGAATTTAAGAGAAATCATCCACTGTTAAGAGAAAATGTCCAAAATGTTTGTTTTTTTTTGGAAATGATTGTAGCTCCGCCATGCCTTCTTTTGTCTGCGCTTCTAAAGTCGGCTTTAAAGCCATCGCCCTTTCTAACGGCCAACACGTACGAGCAGGACATTAATATGCAAATGTGCCATTTAGCCCCCCTGCTTCACGAGTACAAACTGTACCGCCAAATAAAACGTGCGGCCAGGTTGCAAACGACTCTCCTGAGCGCTGCGCTAATTGAGGTGCTGTTTAACTAAGAAGACATAAACACACAGACAGGAACTCCATCTGAGCTCGGATATAGGCCAAAGGCCAGCGAGGAGAACAAGAACCTGGCTCCTCTCTGACGGCAGGGTATTGATTTTTAAAGAGGGCGAAGTTACAACTTTTTTTGAGATTCGGCTTCAACAGCGAGATGCTTAGCCACGCTGTTCTGAATAAAAGGCTTTCTAAAGATGCTGTCAGGTCAACTTCCGAGTTTAGACCCAGACAGGCTTACTTCCATTCAGTTCCGATGCTCACAGTCACTTAATATCCACAGAGCGACAGCAGGATGTTTCTATAAAGCTGACTCTGAGTCAGTGTCTCTGCTCTGAGTCCATAAAGGCTGCATCAATTTAAATCAACGTTAAAAGATAACTTTATCAAGAAAGGTCACCTGTTTAAGTGGGGGGAAAAAGAGGGTGTAACATTAATAAGGAGCTTTATATAGAGGAAAAATATCCTCACGTTATCGTGGGACGGTTTTACTTTGAAAGTCCTGGAGAAAACTGTCAACAATAAAGTGAAAGTGACTATTTGCCGTCGCGAAACACACCACATACCACAACACACCTTGCTCAAGGGTACCGCACGGTCTGGGATTCAAACCCAAAACCTTCAGATCCTGGGGCAATTTCCCTTACCACTAGACTATCGCTGCCTGAAAGTAGCATTAAAAACTCAAGAAAGTGAAGTGAAAGTGACTGTGTGTCATTGTGAAGCCAAAGAAATGCGGCCTCTGTATTTAATCCACACACACACACCGTGCAGCTGTGGGCAGCCATATCCAGCACCCAGGAAATAGTGATGGAGACCTCAAGGGTACCTCAGAGCAACCCCTGGGATCCAAACCCATAACTTTCCAATTCTGAGGCCTAATCTCGAACACTAGGCCACCGCTGCTCCGCTGCACTTTTATGACAACTGGCATAAACCTACACAGATATTATAAGGTTTATTCAAGGCTTATTTGAATTAATTCAAGGTTTATTCTAGTGATAAAGGCTCATTTTACATTTTACATTTACAGCATTTAGCAGACGCTCTTATCCAGAGTGACTTACATGTCCTGATTACAGGGACAGTCCCCCTCGAGACACTCAGGGTTAAGGGTCTTGCTCAGGGACCCAGTGGTGGTAGTGCTAGAGGTGGGATTCGAACCGGGGACCTCTTGATCCAGAGGCAAGTACCGTAGGCACCAACATTTATTCTGTTTCATCCCAGAAAGTAAAAGGACAATGGATGTTTGTTGGAATAAACCTTTATAAATGTCCATGTAAACTGTCAGAGAGTTTATGTGGAGGTTAGGAAGTCATATGAATGCAATCAAGGTACTATCCATTTTTAACGCCATCATTTTGACAATGACAGTGAAATGTCCATCCCACATTCAGCAGTGCCATCAACTTTTCATCTGTGTTCTATTGCTGGTTAATCAAGTGTGTGGTCTCAAAGGCCAAAGACTACTCAGCGAGGACTCCTTACTCAACCAGGACTTTTTATAAGATATACAGGTCAAGTCTGCAGCATTGACTTGATGCAAATTTTCCCAAGCGTGCGAAAACAGTCTGGGTAAAAAGAGACAATACAGGGCCTGATTCTCATAAGGCAAGCTGATGCCTATCGCCGGCAAGGCCTCCATTTAATTTCCTAACAGGATATTGGCTCGACTCCTGTTGATAAATGCAGTGACAAAAAAGGAGAGCACAACAAAATAAGGAGACAATGGGTATAAACAAGGGACCAGAAGGAGGAGGATACTGGAAGAGATGGGAAATCAAGAATCCTTTTATTGGCAGGCTTAATGAAATGTGCTTTTGTATTCGAGCACACTCTGTCCCATCCCAGTCTGCCACTAAAATATAAAAAAAAAACAAAAAAAAAAAAACACGGTTGTATGGTAAAGACGCCGCCATAGCACTTTTCCGGGAGAGCACTCCAGTTTTAATTAGAGTTCATTTTCTCCGGATCTAATTAGAAGTATGAGAGCGGGGTGGAAAGTGGAGGTTGAGGGGCATTAGACGCAAATGAAAACTGCTTTCTGTGTCGCCCGAATCTAATCTAAAAAAACCCAATAACTAATAACGCCGCACCCCTCCGAGGCTGGTGCGAGGAAGGAGAAAAAAAAAAAAAAAAAAAAACAACGAAAAACAAATCAGCACAGAGATGCAGGCTCTCAGCATGCTCTTCAGCTAAATGAAGGAGAGGTGAAAGGAGGACAAGGAAAAAGAGGGGCATGTGCTACAGGTGGGTCTAATTAACCGACTCATTGGAACAGCAAAACAAGCCATTAACGCTGAACGAAGAAAGTCAAACTCTAATACAGTGCAAGAAGTATTTTCAGGTTTCCTCTGATTTTATTTATTCATAGCCTTAAACTGTAACAGATCTAAAAAAAAAAAAAAAATGTTGTTCAATGATTTTTGATTTATTGAAGACAACCACCCCTGTCTTCTCTGCTTATTTTGCTGGAAAATAATTTTGTTGGTGCAAAAATACTATTTAACAACTGTCAGACTTTATCATGGGCATGTTGAGTAGATAAAACAAAAGAACAAATGATTTAGCGCTCCAGGCTGCAAAATACAAGGTTATAGCTTAAGCTGGAACCACTCAGCGTTCAACATCAGCAGTAAACGAATCAGCAGATCATCTGGAATCATCTGCACCTGTTTCTTCACTGCTTCATGTCTTAAGTTAGACGCTTTGTTCTGCTTGAAGGTTCAGACGTAGATCACTGTGTGGATCAACCAACACAGAACTATCAAACTGCTCAGGTACAGAGACTGGACTGAAAATGAGAGACAGCAACACTGTCCTTCAGGAAGATCTGGAGAACTGCTCAGGTACAGAGACTGGACTGAAAGTGAGACACAACAACACTGTCCTTCAGGAAGATCTGGAGAACTGCTCAGGTACAGAGACTGGACTGAAAATGAGAGACAACAACGCTGTCCTTCAGGAAGATCTGGAGAACTGCTCAGGTACAGAGACTGTACTAAAAATGAGAGACAAAAACCTTTCCTCAACAACACATTAAAATGTCTGGATCTATGAAGGAATGAGGGGCTCAAGATTTTGGCACAATACCATACTTTGGATAACAGCTAGAAAAGTTCAGGGCAGCAGACTAGCAATGGCGGGTTGAAAAAGAGAGGCTATGGCAACCTCAAGCATGTTCTTTGGAGAAAAATAATGATGCTGATGGCCGGCTATTGTGGTGGTCACGATCCAAATCATCATCCCTGAATCCGATCTTGCAGATCGGACGCCATGTACACCAGGACTGATTATGCCATTGGATTTTTCAACGTTTAACAAACAATTTCTTGTAATTAAATGACTGTTCATTAAAAATGTTTCTTAAGGCATTTGTCTTGTCGAGGCTATATTTTTCCCCCCAAAAAAATCCACACTTTCCACAGAATGTTCTTGATCTGAATGAGCTGAAATTAAGAAATAATGATGTTCACCACTGTAACTGTTGTGCACAACCAACAACACATCCTTTTGTAATATTTTCAACATAAATCGCACCTCCTTATTTACTACAGTAACTAATGGAAAACAAGAAGAATGTTCCACTATCAATACAGAAGACCTTCCAGGATCTCTCGCTCGTGTTGTTTAATAAATGGCTTAATTTGCTCCGTTAATGAATTGAGTAAGTGGCTCAGAGTCCGAGCCAGTGGTCCAGTGGTTGAGATAGATGTGCCTTGGAGCAGGAGGCTGTTGCCATGCCAAAAGGGAGCTACCCAGCCAGGTCATAACCTAACTGCTTACACTGCAATCAGACAGAGTGGCCACAGAGTCCAGCTGAAATAAACAATGGAATCAAACTGGAAGCAGAACCCGTGCAATCAAGGCAGACGAAAACACACTCAGCCTAAATGAGAATTGACCCGCATCCATACACAGAAACTTGAGAGCAAATTAGCTCCACAGAGAGGCTTCTGTTGGAGCAAATGTGAAAAATAAGGGGCAAAACAGGGCAATGTTGACCTTAGAGGACCGATTTTGTTTTTTGAGTTGTCATGTAGGTTTTTGTTCATGGAAACAATGTTGCGACGCTGCAGTGCTCAAAGTTTCTTCAAAAGGAGAAATGTATTCCCTAAAAGAAACTGTTTCCCTCCCTCACCTGTGACACTTCAGAAGCTGTTTCAGGTACTCATGTGCCACAGCTCCATCCCTGCACAGTGATGACCCCACAGGAAGCAGGATTTTTGTGAAGCTTTCTACTGTTAGACGGAGCAACGGGAAATTCATAATGCAAACAGGAGATTAATAATGTCTAATAAGACTTCTGAAAGGATGATTTGCAAATTTGGGACGTTTATAACAGACAGTGCACACTGGGCTCCGATTGGCCAGTTTAAAGGAGGCCTTAAAGCTAAAAACAGGACAGAATAAGATGTACAGTAGAAGAGGACTAAGGCCATTTTGAAATGCTGGAGCATAAAACTTGCATTTTATGAGAAATTAATAACAGTAGCATAGAGGAGCATTATCGGCCCCTAATAGTTATATTAGTTATATAATAGTTATATATCATTGACCATGAAAAACAAATGTTAAATGCAAAGTACATGTACTTCTTCTCGTGGGTTAATTTGGTGGCAAAGCAAAGGTCCAGAGATAGCAGTTCCTCTGTATTTATAAAAATCAGTTTCCTGACTCACACAGGCCAGGATTACTAGATTTTTAACAAATTATTTGCCAACAATGTTATCAATTTTTTATTTTTTGCAGACGCAACTACATTAACTGTGTGATCTTAACACAGTTAGCAGACTGCTTTGCATTTCCATTGCGTCCTTTTGTGTCATTTTTCCATTCCCATACTTTCTCTCACTGATCCGCCTATCACTTTGTCCCAGAGTGGCATTGTACTTCAAACAAATATTCATAAAAGAGCAGACTCCATCTGGCCAATTGGCATTGCTCTGCTTTTTACGAGCCCTTAATGACAGCTAAATATTACTGTCAGGAATGAAAGGCAAGCTCTCAATCACACACTAATAATCCCCATAAAGCTAGACACTTCAAAAGTCACACCAGTCCAGCAAAGATAACTTGGAGAGCTCTTCAAAGTATGAAAGTATTAGGGTTTATTAAAGAGTGGATGATTGCTTACAGGTGGTATCTGTATAACTATCAACAAATCATTGTTTTTTTTGCATCCGCCAGGTTCAAATCCCACCTCCACCACCACTGGGCTCCTGAGCAAAACCCTTAAGCCCAAGTCGCACCAGGGGAACGGTCCTTGTAATTAGGGAATGGAAGTCGCTGTGGATTAGAGCGTCTTCTAAAGGCTGTAAATGTAAACACATGCAAACGTCTATGGAGTCTCAACAACGTGCAAGCCGAGTAGACGTTCCCAGTTCCGTAACTGATATGGATATCTGCAAATGTGCCGAATACAAACGTCAGGTGATAGATTTGCTCCCTGTACATGTCAGAAACCAAACCCCATCAATGCTGCTCAAGTTCCATGCCAGCACAAAACTGTTACACCACATGACTGGGCAGAAATTTGGGATACGAAGCAATATTCCATACATCCCTCATTTACACCTCCCCAAAAAGAGCTCCAATTTAAAACCCAACTAAGCTCGAGTTTACTACGCCAGGCAAAGGTCGCCCTCACACTCCATCTGAGACCTCCTACATGTTGAGAAGGCCTTCTGCAGTTGCATCTATGGTTACGTTGGCAGCCTCTCGTCTGTGCATAGTGAAAGCCTGAGATTTAGCGTCTCCAGACTGTGACCGTGCATAGGCGTAACAGGAGATGGGAAATATGCAAGAATGAGGGCGCACCACTCTGGGAGGTCTGCCACCAGAGCACCAGTACAGATCTAATTACAGAGCTGCTGAGCACATACGTTGTCTTTTAAAAAATGCTGGGCATTGAGATGTGCATAAAATGTGTGCATTCCAGCCACATAGGATTCACAGGTTTGCTAAGTATAAGCAACACAAGACACCCAAATAAAGTCAATTGCTGGACTTGGCAATGAATACTTTGAAGATGTTATCAAGGATATTTTCCAAGTGTCAAATATCCAATGTTTTTATCTATGAAATAAAAAAGGGGCGGTGCCTTCACTGATTTTACTAGTTTGTTAAAGAAGCTCCAGAAGCCCATAAAAGCCCTTGTTGCAGAACAAACAGCATGTTAATGGAAAAACGGTGCACTGTATTTGTAGATGGAGATCAAAGTAGACTGTCAACTTCTCCGTTTCCTATTTGCTGCTCCCATTAGGTGTTGCAATGGCAGATCATCCATCTCCATTTCTTTCTGTCCTCGTCATCTTCCTCTTTCACTCCTGCATGTCCTCTCTCACCACACCCATAAACCTCCTCTTTGGCCTTCCTCTTCTCCTCTTTCCTGGCAGTTTCATCTTCAACATCCTTCACCCAATTTAACCCTTGTCTTTCCTTTGCGCATGTCCAAACCAATACAATATCGCTTCTCTTTGTCATCCTGAGCTGTCCCTCTAATATACTCACTCCAAATCATGTCCATCCTCATCACACCCAATGCAAATCTCAGCTTCTTTAACTCGGCCATCTCCAGTCCATATTTTCATCAGTGCCAGTCTCCATCAACATCTCCAGTCCTACAAATCAGCAACAACAACCAACAGTGTCACGAGATTTAGGAATCATACCACTTAACCACCTCTGTCTTCCAGGTTTGATAAGCTGTTTGCAGTGATGTTGTGGGAACACTGCTAGTTTCTAGTCAAGCAATTTGATCCAGAACAAGTGGTTAGTGGAAGATAGTTTTAAAGTGAACTTAATGCTATTTTTAAAGCAAGCTTGTCGACAGTGGGTGGAGTACCAATATATATATATACACACACACGAGAGAGAGAGAGAGAGAGAGAGAGAGAGAGAGAGAGAGAGAGGGTACATAGGATATACATTATAAAATACATTTTTGAATTTTAACAATCAATAAGATAAAAACACATAGTATATAAATTATATGTACTCACACACAACCCCAAATAACAATCCAAATCAGACTATCATTTCCATTTATTTGTTGTTTTTTTTTTTCTGGTCAATTTTATTTATTTCATTCTTTTGTAAAAGTAAATGTAAATAATCACATTCTTTTAAATGCATTTCACATGCCATCACAGTTTTTTTCTGTTTTCAGGTTGTTTGACACTCATTGTGTGGAACTGCTGCTCTCCATGGAGTTTTGTGATGAAAATTGGATACTATGTTCCTGTGAACCCTGGGGATTAACAATGGGGATAATCCTGGCTGTAGACTAAAATGGCACAGTGCACTCATCCACAAGCCACAGTGTGCCGGCGGCCTTTTTGTCGAAGCGGAAGGTTCCATCTACAAGGTAAGCCATGGTTGCATGATGTAATCACGGTAAAAATGGCTGTTTTTAAGGCAGAGCAGAAGCTGAATATGGCAGATTAAACCAATCATGCATTCTAGTATCCTGCAGAGATTACAGCTGTTTGGGGAATGGTTAGTGAATAATAAGGTGTAGAACTTGCAGAAAGCTGAGGGACAAAAGAACAGCTCCTGAAGAATTTAAGATTTATAGCCTTAACCACTCAGCTGCCACCTTTAACCGTGTTGCTTGTGCATTTATGTGTGTGTGTGTGTGTGTGTGTGTGTGTGTGTGTGTGTGTGGGTGGGTGTACTTAAGAAAACTCAGTACTACTATGTATATGCATAGCTCAGGTAGAGAAGTAGACCACTTGCCTTTCCCTGACATTCCACTAATCTCAGCAGCCTGAATCTCTTGATTTAGATGCTGGGAGTAAGCCACTTTCACTGCAGAGCAGAAATATTTAAATAAGTGAAGAAATATACAAAATGATTCATGTCGCTCCTCTCCAAAATTCTTGCCTATTCGCTAAGTGCAAGCACTCAAGCTTAAACTCTCGCCCTTCATCTCTTTACCAGCCTCCCACGTCACTGCTCACTACACGAACTGCAGTTGACTCAGATTTCTTTACAGACACACGTGGCTCCTTTATAAGAGTCAAAGCTTATTTTCAAAAGTAAAACGGAATGATAAATGCACAGATACTGATGCAAGCTGGAGGTTAGGCCCAACACAAGTATCAGATTCAATGTTGGAACAAACTAAAGTTGGGTCACTACATCTCTAGTCAGGGTTAAATATTGCCAATGTTGGTTCAGCTCCTCTGCATATTGCAGCCCTGCAGAGAACAACAGTCCATCCATTTTCTGAGCTGCTGATCCTGAATAGGGGGTGTTTGAGCATATCCCAGCATTCATAGGGCGAAATGCAGAAACAACCTGGACAGGTCACTGCAAGGATAACGGATTTAAAAATGAAGTAATCCCTGCATCAGGAAGGAACCTCCAGAACCTCCAGGTTGCAATTCCTGCCCGTTTTAGTGGACTATCTAGGGACAATTTGATGAGGACGTAGATACATTTATACGTTTACGCCATTTAGCTAACTTCCAGTTTCTGATTACAGGTCCAGTCCCCCTGGAGCAACTCAGGGTTAAGGGTTTTTCTCAAGAACCCAATGGTGGAAGTGCTGGAGGTGGGATTCTAACCTGTGACCTTTTGGTCTGTAGCCAAGTATCCTACCACTAGACCACCACCACATGCACCACCACACTAGCATCTAGAAGTTGATCAATGACTTCCTGTGGGAAAAGATAGAAAAAAAGCTGCAAACAACACTGCTATGTCTGGTTGTGTGAGGTCAAAGCCAAGCTGAAATTTCTAAACCAGCAATAAAGGAAAACAGAAGAGGAGATTGAGCAGTGTTTGAGCAGAGTTTGGTCACATCATAGTGAAAGCTTCATCTTGTGAAGCTGAAACCTGCCCTGCCTCAAAAAAGACATCAAGCAGCCCCTGACTGTCCTCAGTTTGAGACAGCAGAAGGGAGGAAGAAGTGGCCCATTGCAAAGAGTTAATTACCCCACCAGAACCCTCCACCCAGTTCAGCATGAAGGAGACCACATTGAGAGTCAAAGTTAAAAAAAAAAAACGTCATCAGAGCAACCCAGACTAGCTGGGCTCTGGTCCAAATGAAGTGCCATACTAAGTTTGCAAGTATTACCAGAACCACCTGGACAGACTATTGGGATACACTGAGGTGATAAAGCAGATGGGGAGGGATATGACCATCTCTCTGCTCAGCATGGAAGGTAAGATCTTGTTGAAGACTCTCCCTAACGCTCTGACAGAGTTCCTCCTGAGGAATTCCTACATTGACACCTCAGCTCAGAAGGGAGGCGCACTGGGTGTGCCAGGTTACATAGAACATATGGGAGTGGTTAACCAGTTGATCTATGAGCCAAGGAAGAACAAAGGAGACCTGTCAATCATTTGACTAGAACTTGCCAATGCTGATGTATCTATTCCACAAAACGTGCGGCAATAATGCTGGTATCATGTTCAAGAGAAAAATGGCTCCTACAGCTGTTTCAGTTAAAGAGTCACTTCTGAACCTTCAACATCTGCATAGCATCAGCTAGAGAAAGCAATAATCTGGTTGTATAATATCAGTGTCTTTGCTTAGACAGTGATCATGCTTGTCAGAAGTGGAATTGTAGTGGCTCCTTAGGTCTCCATTAGGATTGCGTCAACTTCCATTCAGATGTTTCATCACTGGACAGTCAAAGCAGCAGAGGTGGGATGCAAGTGGCACTTCCAGGGGTGGGATTGTCTAACTGCTTTGGCAAAGTGAGTTTCAAACCAGTCAAATCCAGATCCATGGCTTTGATGACAGTAGGAGTGTTGGATTCTCAATGTATGTAGTTCAAATTACAGCAGTGCTCTGCCTGCTGAGGTTAGATCTGAGGTTAGTGGAGAGCTTGGGAAGACCTTTAACTGCACCTTGAAAGACGCTGTGGCTTCCAGCCAATCAGCAGGGAGCCAGTCAAATGTCTAGCAATGGTAGACAAATCAACTTTCAAGGAATTTCAAAGCATGGTATACTTCCGAGACTTCTCTGATTGCTGCTGATATATGGAGTGAGAAGGACTTTGAGTAAAACATCAGCCAGCTCCTTCACAGATGGTGGGCCCTACTAAACAGCCTTCTCTTCAAAAGAGCAAAAAACATATGCCACTTCCTTTCATCAGCCTAGCAGAGGGGTTTAAGCTAACTCAAGCCAAAGAATGGTAACTTTTTAGAGATTCAACCAACCATCTGAGTCTTTTCTGCAGGTACAGCGGTTAGAACTGGGAGGAAATAATGAGCAGGACAGGTAGTCAACCAAGCAGAAGCAAGCCCGAGACAGGGCATCTTAGTATGCCCTGGATAAAATGGGATCATTCAACTGCCTGTAAGATCACCAGCTCAATGGCCAGACACAAGTTCCTGATTTAGTCCATTTTTGATGTCCTCCCAAGCCCATCCAGCCTAATTTGTAGGGATCTAGCCAACACTCCAGGATCTTGCTGCACTTGAAGTTCCTTGGAGCATATCTTAGAATCCTTCAACAAATGGCTTGGCAGAAAAGACAATAACTGGCACTTACTCCACAACATTACCTTTGTCATGGTCAAAAAAGCCTCAGCCAGAGTTCAGGGGTCTCAGTGGTCTACTAGCCATGGCATGTGACTGGCAGCTAAAGACTGACCTAGGACATATTCGCAGTCAACACTCAGGCCATATTATGTCTTAACATCAGGACAGTCTATGCAAGTGGTTCTGCTGAACCTCGATGTCTCAAGGGAAGGAAGAAATACCTCCAACTGGTAGCCAAGTGCAGAAGCCAGGGATGGAACACCCATTGAGACCCCATTGAGGTTACCTGCAGGAACCCTGAGATCCTGGTTAGAAAAAGCAGTTAGGATAAGTAAGCAGGAAGAAACAAAGGCTGAATGGATGGATGGATGGATGGATAGATAGATAGATAGATAGATAGATAGATAGATAGATAGATGGATGGACGTGCAAGCCAATAGTTAGACAGACAGACAGGCAGAGAGATATCAGCCATGGTTTGGTCGATTTCTCAACTCTGTCGATTTAATCACATAATCGACGGCTTGTTATAGAACACAACTCAGCAGGAAGATGAAACAGAACATTTAAAAGGCTGTGAACTGTGCACTTGACAGATTTCCTCATCACCATCTGCTCTGACCTGTGAGGAAATGCTCTCTCAGCGAGACGAACGCCAGCACTTTCTTTAAAGCTCTGCATATATTTCCACTCTGCGCCACGATCCTTCAGCCTGGCAGGGTATGATGTACAGAGCAAGCTGTCTGCTCAGAAGCTGCCAATCAGACGGTGACAGGCAGAAAGGCAAGAACACACAGCCAGGTTCAAAATACGGCGTGTATTTTTCTCTCTGCGCTAAAGGTTGAGCTTTTAGTGGCTGGGAGCCCTTTTAGGTGCAACACAAAGCCACGAAGGCGAGACGCGAGCAGAAAAGGAGGCTGCCAGGGTTCAGAGCAGGGTTTTCAAGATGTACAAAAGCCTTTAAGTGCAAAGCTGAAGCAGAGTCAACTACACGACTCGAGTGCATGTGTGTGCGTGAGAGAGACGGCAAGGGAGATAAAGGAGAAAAGACACAAAGGAACGAGATAGAGACAGAAAAGAGTGCAGGGAAAAGTGTGACAGACCATTGAGAAGCGATTTTAGGTGACATATTCTGCCTCTAAAGCCATGAAATGGAATTTTATGAGGCTAAAACTAAAATCCCAAAGGAAGATTTGAGACCTTTTCTACCAAATGTCTATCTAATGCATCTACAACACATGGTCATTCATCAAGAACAACCTGAGCGAAACCCTTAACCTCTTCTTTACATTTTTAAGAAATAAAGAAATAAAAAAATTCTTAAATTCTTATTAAGTAAAGCGGATCATTAATAGGGAAGCTGACCGAATATCAACGAGACCAAACCTTTTGAGGTTCGAGAAAAGCTGCCAAGTGTTAAAATATTCTGGAATTCAGGAAAAGTCATAAAAAAGCAAATACTCGTACTTCTGAAACATGTTAAGGCTCCTAACATCACCAAATACACATCCAAATACATTGCATGGGACTTAGTTTAGTTTAAGGTTAAAGTTTGGGTTGAGCGAGTGAAAAGAGTTGTCAAATTCTCATTTAAGGCTTTAAAAGGCAACATTTAAAAAATTTTTTTTAATTACAGTTCACGTTCCATCTAACACTCTCTGTATAGGGCATACGGTCTCAGTAACAATCACTCCTTTCGGTCTGCATCACTGTAAGAGAGCACAACATCTGTCACCTTTTCTCTCCACAGCTGCAGCAAAAGTAGCATTTCATGATGGAAGAATGTGAAGGTAATGTGCTCGGTCAAGAACGTGGGCTGTTCAGTCAGACAGGGAGCCCTGTGAGGGACTAACCATGTCAGAAACACTGCTCCAGCCCCAGTAACAAAGTGCATCTGTGTGTGTGTGTGTGTGTGTGTGTGTGTGCACCGAACCCCATAATACCACATATTTGACCGAAGCACAAGCACCAATGATTGGACAAGCCAGTCTTTGTTGATGTTAAAGCACACCAACATCTCTTGATAATGTGGGATGTGTCTCAGATCCAAATAAACAAAGTATGGAATTAAAGTCCACCATGACTCACCACGTGCATGTGAGGACATGGCGGCGGTAGAATGGGTCCATAAACCCACGCGTGCTGAAAGATGTATATTGAGAGGGAGGGGCTGTCCAACGCACTATTGTGTAGCTTCCAGGAGTCAGGGCCTGTAAGGGAAAGATGTGAAACTAAGTGAAAGTGACTATTCGTCAGTCGTCAACGAAACACAACACAACCCCTGCTTTTAACCTACACACACCGTGCAGCGTGAGGCAGCCATGTCCAGCGCCTGGGGAGCAGTGATGGGAAAGCACCATGCTCAAGGGAAACTCAGGGTAACCTTCTAGACTGGGATTCAAACCCATGACCTTGCGTGACGTAAAAAGCTTTTTACATTTTATTTTACTTTATCATTGCAAAATGCAACCAAAACATACCATCAAGTAAAAATAAACTATTATTTCGGCCCAGTCACGCCTGCACTGGCCAGCTAATTAAAGAAAATCCACCAACTGCAATGAAACAAGGTGAAAATAAATATGCGATCAGTAGATGTTGTCCTAGTAGGACAGATTTCTATATTCTCATAACGTCAAGTTTTAAAGCGGATTGATACAATTCTGTCTGCTGTATGGACATGGTGTACGGAGTTGGTCCGCCTTTAAAAAATAAATAAATAAATGCACCTGCAGTGGACCATGTTGGAGTTACATGCCCCAACTAAAGGTACTAAAGATGGTGAGAGTCCCACCCCAGTGATATAAAATAGCCCAAACCAGCCTCCTTTATCTGAGTGTACAGGGTTGCCAGGTCTCACGTGTCCTACCATGAGACCAGCCAGCCTCATGTTAAAAATGAAATCATCCATCTCCTCCCAGTCAACCTTGTGACTTTACATAAACACATCAACGGCGGAACGCGTGATGGTCCGTCGGAGGAGTAATTGGAAATGTACTTCTTTATTTTGTTACACTGTTATCTTCGAGGGGTTTGAGGTGATACTGTAACATTGGGAGAAGAAGTTTAACATTTTGTCAAGAAAATACACATCACACATGGCTGATCGAGTTTCCATGAATTAATCCCAAGAAAGATATAAGAATTCTATAAACGAGAGTTGAATTCTGCATGGATGGATTTATTTGCTTTGCCCGCCAATGATGTTGTCGAGAAGTTAGCAATCAACTGATAACCAGTGATCAGATACGTCTCGCGACTCCAGTCGAATGGTATCTGGTGAAAGAGGGACGAAATATCAGCTTCTGTAGGAACCGTAGCTTACTTCATTTGTTTAGAGTCACTAAATGACTTTGGAGCATCCTGGAATCAGCAACGATGGAAATCACCACCAAACTAAAGTTTATTGCAAAAAAGAACATCTGTCCTACAGCGAGACGTCCCGCACTCAAACGAAATAATACAGACTCCATCCTACAGCTGTGTAACTGACAGTGTCCTTAATGATGGAAGAGAAAAAAACACAGTCCTGGTAAACAGCAGAGAGACAGCGAGAGAGAGAGTGTAAGAGGGGTACACAGAATTAGAGAGTGATGGAGAGAAAGAGAGGGAGAAAGACAGATGAAGGCAAAAAGAGAGGTGGAAACAAAGAGCAGTGTAAGAGAGAGATGGGAGAAATAAAGAATGCCAAAAGAAAGAAAGAGAGAAAGAGAGAGAGAGAGAGAGAAAAGGTCAGACAGTTCGTCTCTTTCACAACATGCGCCTGTTTTGTAAAATCGCAGCCTCATGTGTCTGCATTTTACTGAACCCAACACTTTAATGGCAAAACTGAATGATAGTTTGGGTTTTTTTCTGAACTTTTTAATGAGAAGAAGAGGAGTGGAGGTGCGAGAGGCAGAGAGAGAATGAGGGAGGCAGAGAGAGTTGAAGAGAAAGAGCCAATTTGAGGGCACAGACACATTAATCATACCCTTAATCCCAATACAGTGTGTTTTAGGTGTCAGGAAAGTGCACCCACACACAGTAGGTGAGTAGACAGGTGAGTACGTGAGGCCCAGCAACACACTGGCCTTAATGCTATACTACAGTGCCATCTGCTGGACACTAGTGGTACAACAAGCATATTTCAGACAGTGCATTTAAAAGACTGCCTGTATTTTAAGTGAAACTCTGCATCTATAGCAGTTACAATGGCCACTCACTGTGGAAACTGATGGGCAGCGGCTGGATTTTGTTAAATATCTTTTGTAGAAATCAAACAAGTTTGCGGTGATACACTGACGATGTGCTGTGAGCAAAGAGAAGGTGAACCGAGAAGCTCCTGTTGCTCTGAGTTGGATGAAGCTCAGAAGAACAAACAGCCCTCATGTCTGTCTCATCATGATACCTACCATGCAGAGAGAGGGGGGGGGGCAAAGAAATGAGAGGGAGAATAAGTGACTAATAGGGAAAGAGGTAGACATTAAAAGAGAAATGGAGAGAGGAACACACAGAGAGAGGAGAGAGAGAGAGAGAGAGAGAGAGAGGGAGAGACTGAGAAAGAGAGAAGGAAAGTGAGAGATTGCGAGAGAGAGAGAAAAGCAGAGTGATGAAGTGGGGGACAAAGAAGTATTTACACATTACTGTTGTGTGGGTGCTGGTGTGTTCGTGTGCTTCATGGTGTGTATATGAGTGCTGGGATGGGTGTGTGTGTGTGTGTGACTGTGTGGAAAGGACTGGAATGACTCACTGGTTTTATTTGTGTGCTAACGTCAGCTGTACTGCTGGATGAGGCTGATGTAGCTGCAGACAGGACAGAATCCCAGCAGCACCAGCATCACAGGATCACCACCGTTGCCAGCCAACCCATCACCACACATGCAGACGTCGTCCCGCGGAGAGAGAGGAGAGATCTTGGAATGAATCCCTGTCCAGTCTATTCCCATTAGGTTCTGATTTTAAGAACCGACGAAAAAGTTCTTAATTCTCCTTTTCTCAGTGCAAATGAAAAAGTACGGACTCGTACTTATCCATTAATAATGAATCATTTCCCTTAAGTGCATGAATAGTACAGGAAGAAGTACAGAGTGGTAAAAAAGAGAATGACATCAGCGGTCCGTGTGCAAAGCGAACTTCACACCATATGAGAATAATTTAAAGAATATAAAACCATTAAAGTAAAGAGGGAGCTGAAAGTGCAGATACTTCTGTTAAAGTACAAATGGGTCAACAAAAATGTATATTTAGGTGAAGTGTATATACCTGACAACTTTACTGAAGGACAGTAATGAAGTATTTCCACCACTTTATTGCCCTACTCGGTTCACATTTCAGACATTATTCCAGATTCTCCCCCGACTTTAACAGCCTTAAAGCTGCGCTCTGGATGGACTTTAATCTTTTCCCACAAACATCTTTATTTTCTGGTTTCGGTCTGGGTTTTATGAGCGTTCATCCATTCAGGTTAACTATCCTGTGTTCAACTCAATGATGCTCATACTTATATGATACCTGGATTGATTTTTTCTGTAGAGGGACCCAGAATGAAGCCAAGCAAGTGCTCACGCTCACTATAATCTTTTCTCCATTTATAAAGAAAAGTAGTGGGTAAATCCTGTAACCTCATATGCAGGGAAATTACTGGATACTGGAGACCAAGTAACCCACCATGCATAACTCCACACGCAAAACCTTCTCGGTGGCAACCTAAAGCACTAGTCACTGTTGAAAGAACATCCATCCATCCATCCATTATCTGATCCACGTATCTTAACCAAGATCGTGAATACTGCTGGAACACCCTGGATGTGCACACTCCAAAGGAAAGGACCCAGGCTGGGGATCGAACCCCCAACCTTCTCGCTGTGAGGCTTACTCACTTAAAGGTATCTTAAAGGCAAAAAAATGTGATCCATATAATTTGCTTTGACCCGAAAAACAAGCAAAACTGAGGAGATGTAACAAATATAACATCAAAATACCCAGACGTCAATAGTTCTGATTTTATTCAGCATGAAATGAGACGGTGCATTAAAAAGGCCTACATCTGTTCTTCGGATGGATTACTGATGTGTGAGGCAATACAACGATATCAACATACTGCCTGTCTAAATGATCAGAACAAAAGTATGATCTAATGAATAGAATCCTCGTATATATTACAGAACGGATTTAGAATATTTGACAACTGACAGTGAGAGAAGCCCGGCCGGGGTCAGGGCTTAATATCTTTGATTATTATTAATATTGTCATCCCTCTCACTGCGCTGCCTGAGGCTCAGACTCTTTGTCCCTTGCCAATCACGGCAATTCGGGCTACATTATCGGCAACACCTCTCTCTCTCCCAGCTCATTAGAATGTGCGAAGAGGAAACCACCTCGTCTCCAGAGCTACTCATTTATATGCTAATTACACCCTGTCCACTCACAGTGCAGAGCTGACCCATTCCGTCTTTACTCAAGGAGAAAAGAAGACGTCGAACCCTGCAAAAAGATGTGCAATCATAGTTGAGATCAAGCGTTTGTAAATCGATATTCAACAAGTCTCCTCTGAAACCCAGAAATAATTTTGAACATCCCAGACGTTGGCGATTCCAGCCTCTGGAGATGCACAAGCCAGTGCATCTGTGAAAGGCGTTTATTGGGGAGGGAAAACCTTTGCCATATTCATTTGCAGACCTCTATACAGTGGCGATACAGAGCTTGGGGCAGTGGTTGCTTAATGGTTAAATACTAAGCCCCAGGAACAGTAAGTTGAGACCAGTAAGATGCCCTGAGGTGCCCTTGAGCAAGGTACCGTCCCTGACACTGCTCACTGCGCTGGATATGGCTGCTCCCTGCTGCATGGTGGGTGAGTCAAATACAGGGGATGTTATTCACTGTGCTTGCAATAAAAAAGTCACTTTCACTTCACTTTTCATTTACAGCATTTAGCAGAGGCTCTTATCCAGAGCGACTTCCATTTCCTAATTACAGGGACGGTCCCACTGGAGCAACTCAGGGTTAAGGGTCTTGCTCAGGGACCCAGTGGTGGTAGTGCTAGAGGTGGGATTTGAAACGGGGACCTCTTGATCCAGAGGCAAGTACCCTACCACTAGACCACCGCCACCCGCACTTCCAATTTGCAATCCCGAACTGGAGCAAGGTATGAGTGAACCAGGTTAGCAACAACCACAGTGCTCTTAGCCAACAGGGTCCAATGGGTGGACACCTACGGTTGACCAAAGGTGGAGAAGAAAGGGAAGGAAAGTCCATAGAGAGGAAGAGAGTGGAAATGAGGGTAGAAACTTTGAATGTTGGCAGTATGACTGGTAAAGATGGAGCTCCCAGGCAAGGAGGACAAAGAGGAGGTTTAAGAATGTTGTGAGAGAGGACACAGGTGAAAGTGAAATAAGCAGAAGACAGGAAGAAATGGAAACAGATGATTCCCAAACAGAAGCAGCTGAGACGTTGGTAAGCACCTCATACAAGTATTAAATGAGAGAAGAAAATATCAAAATGGTTAAAGAAGTGGAGTAGAAAGGAAAACAGACTTTGAATGAAGCAAATTAGAAAGCCCAAACATCTTTATCCTCCATTTCTTCCGGTCCTCTGCATCTTCCTCTATCACACCGACCACCTGCATGTCCTCTCTCACCACATCCATAAACCTCCTCTTTGTCCTTCCTCTGTTCTGACAGCTCCATCCTGAACTTCTCACATCATTATCATCACCTCTCCTCTGCACATGTCCAAACCAAACCGATCTCTGTGTGTATCCCTTACCTGGGGCGGAGGTGGTGTGATGCTCTGGACAATGATGTGGTTGGAAATCTGGGGGAAACGGAGACGTGCGATCTTCATAAAGATTCTTGGAGGACCCTTCATGGTGAAGGTATTCCCTGATCGCGGTGACCTCTCTGCCACAAAGCAAAAAGTCTTCAACAATAGTTTGAGAGAAAGAGGTCAACCGACAGGTCTCAGTCCAGCATCTGCGGGACACACTAGTCTAACGTGACCACCTTGCAACTCCAGACTGGAGACAGATACACCTTCGGTGGTCCTGCTTCAGCAGATCAGGACTGTTTTGCTGTGGCTGATGTACATGCACATACTTCAGGTTTTGTTCTCTGAGAGAGTGTTTAGGTGAAAGTCAGTAAAGTCTTATTTTTGTTGGCATGCTGTTTGAGGGGTCTCAATAAGAAATTAAGTCTGAAATTAAGTTTAAATCCTGCAGATTTATTTTAAGTGTCAGACAAAGCCCACCATCAACCCTGAGGGTCAATTTAGGAATAGTTAAGCCATTTATGCTGATTATTTCAGTTATTAAGTGCCAATTTTAGGGTGCCTAAATGATCCACTAGGCCCCACAGCTCAGAGCTGCATAGTTCAGCCAAACTCTGTAGAGCCCCGTAAAAGATTTTAAAAGGGTTTAAAACGTTTTAAGCGTTCAGTTTGATCGAAAACCGATCTAAAACGGGTTAAATGTTACCAGTCACCATGATAAACACCCCAGAAATAAAATGAAGAAAAAAAACACCGCCGTGTTGAATCTGCCGTGTCGAAACAGCTGTTCCAAATCAGCAGATATAATCGGCCGCGTCCAAAATGGCAAGCATGAACACTACATACTGTGCCTAATATATGCAACCGTTATGAGAAACCTGTGAAATGAGTGTCTGGCGTGATTTGGGACGCAGCCGTATTTCGCGAGCGAGTGGACTGAGCGTGGCCGCGTCCCAAACTGCACGCTAACACGTAATAAAGCGTGTAAAATGGTAAATAACCGTTAGAACCAGAAAAATGTAGAACATTTGACGCCATCATCTCACAACAGTGCAGGAAAAACGACGCCGGCTGTTCTTTGGTGTGATTTGGGACGCGTCCCAAACTGATTGCACAGTTAACGCGATTAAAATAGTGCACTTTTTTTTTAACCCGCTGTGTAAATTTGGGAGGCGGTTCAGCATGACAATGGCCGCGTTCCAATCTACACAGCCCTAAATAAAACACTAAGTAAACAGTAAATAGTACAGCGATGGTCTTGATGAAAATTTAAATATAAGTATGTTAAACGGCGCACCGCCACCCGAAGTACGATGTAGGTAAATAAAACGTACGCGTGCGTGATTTGGGACGCAGCCATTGTGTTGCGGGTGGGGAGCTGTGAGTTTTGAAATCGGTCGCGTTCCAATTTGCATACTTCCCCACTAGCTAGTGTCTAAACTGTCAGATTAACACCGAACTCCTTCTGTAATGTCAGTATGTTGGCGGAACAAAAGAACGAGTTAGGGAACGAGAGAGCAAAGGGATTTAAGGGAACACAGTC
The DNA here is from genome assembly GCA_017165825.1 of Hepsetus odoe. NCBI lineage: Eukaryota > Metazoa > Chordata > Actinopteri > Characiformes > Hepsetidae > Hepsetus > Hepsetus odoe. Next base: position 3,573,358 of record CM029367.1, read on the forward strand.
ACCCTCCCTTACAGCTCAGCATTGGTGGTTCAGTGGTAGAATTCTCGCCTGCCACGCGGGAGGCCCGGGTTCGATTCCCGGCCAATGCACAGCACTCTTTTACCACTGATATAAAATGATACATTGCGTATTACAGTTTATTCTGCACATTCTCCCTCTATTTTACTGTCTTATTTATGCCATTAGTGTGCATAAAATGCAGAACTACAGGCTGCTTCACAAAAATATTCTTATTGCATCTGGCAGGGGCAGCTGTAGCCTCGTGGATAGGAAGTTCACCCAGGATGAGAAGGTTGTGGGTTCCTCTGCCCTGAGGAACCCTTGAGTAATGTCCCCATCACTGCTCCCTGGGTGCTTTAAAGAGCTGCCTCATGCTGCACAGTGTGTATAGGTTAAAAGCAGAGGTTGTATTTCATTCTGGTTCACTGTGTGCTGTACTGTGTTTCACAACAACAATTAGTCACTTTCACTTATGAGCTGCGTTCAAATTTAGGATTTTTCCTGTGAAAGCATTTCTGTCTCTCAGTTTTTACTTATTTCCAAAATATTTCCTAGTAATGAGGACTTCATGAGTGGACATGGCTTGTCCTCTTAGAGGCTCCCAGATGTCTATCTGGCTTGTCTTTATGGAGTTTACATGTAGACCCAGTAGTTTGTATAAAGGCTTCTTCACAAGAGTAGGTTCAGTACTGATTCCATCTCTCAGTACAGCTGCTCTTGACGTTCCTCTAAAAGATTCACCTCTGGCTTCCAGATAAACAATTTACCCGTTTTTGTCTTCCCAGTCTCCTACTGGATATCCCAGGTCCCTACTGTTTCATCCTGGAGTGGAACGGCAGAAACAGGACTGGGACGCTTAGAAGGACTTTACAAGGTTTGGTCATCAGTTTTTTCCACTTTTAAAATATTTTGCTTCATTACGGAGTGTATTTCCAGTCTGTCAAATTTGCATTAGACCTGTAAAATAATTCAGTCTAAATACAAATACAAACAGATAAAAAACTAATCATTTTTTTTCACGTTTCTAACACTTCTCTAGTTCATAATTAAACACTATTGAAAGCTCTTCATAGTCTGCTATTGTTAAGCAAATAAAATTTTTATAGACTTAAAAAAACGATTGACTAAACACTAATGAAACTCATTAAAGTAAACAGTTGGATGGCATGACCTGACAACCAGAATCTTCACGTGGGAAGTCAGGTGACTGAGAGCAAAGCAGAGCTCTTAGCTGAGCAGAGCTACTTGCTGATGTGGCTTCATGCTCAGACTGCTTGCTCCTCACAGCTGGATGGGTCACATGACCCTACAGCTCAGCATTGGTGGTTCAGTGGTAGAATTCTCGCCTGCCACGCGGGAGGCCCGGGTTCGATTCCCGGCCAATGCACAGCACTGTTTTGCCAAACACGGAAACAAAACATCACTTCCACAAAGTAGCTCAGATACGAACCTGTATCTGTAATAATCGACCAACCAGCAAACAGCAGAAGTGCTTTCACAGGAAAAGGCGTGAAGTTAAGTTCTGCTGTCCTGAGAGATGGAATCAGTACTAAGACTATTATGGCAAGCTGGCTATAGCGCTGAACTTTATAAACACAAATGGTATTTATATATAAACTACATAAAATAGTATTTATTAAATATAAAAAAAAAAAAAAAAACAGTGCTGTGCATTGGCCGGGAATCGAACCCGGGCCTCCCGCGTGGCAGGCGAGAATTCTACCACTGAACCACCAATGCTGAGCTATAGGGTCATGTGACCTTAGGCCCTGTGAATGTGACTCATGCCCCAAGTACGCTTTGTTATAGATTTTCATGCCCTGCAGGGACAGCAACATGTCCCAAACTCTGAAACTTGAGCATCTTCATCTCAGAGTTGGAACATTCAGATCCAGAAGTTCAAACCAGTTTCCCCCTCGAGCTCTAAACAGCAGCAGGGGAGCCAATGCTGTTGGAACAAACTGCAGAAGTGGATTGATGTTTTTAAATTATTAATCGACCTAATCAATCAGAGATGCATCTTTACTTTATGACCATCTGAAAGAAGCTGTAGTTGAAGTTGAATCCTGCAGTCACCTACATCAACTTCCCATGCACAGCTCCCCCATGGGACGCTCTCCCCACAAACTGCTCCCCAGGCTTTTCGTCAGGCTGAACCCAGCAGGGTTCTTCAGTGGGGAGCAGTCTGGGCCTACAAGATGAAGTGTTTTATATAAATGCATGCATTTGTGTACTCCTAGGTCTGCATCACAAAACCATATGAGTTTGCTTCAGACTATTCCACTGGATGTCAGCAAAAGAAAGCAGATACATCTAAAACACATCAATAAACTCATGGTGAGGTCTAAACCTGTGACTCAACCCTGATTTTTTAACAAAGCCAGTGCTGCCATCTAGTGGTCGAGTAACTGCTCTGAGTGAATCCATTGGCTCGTCTCCAGGCAATCTTGATTCTACCAATAAGTTCCCAAGTCTTAACAATCCAGTCTCTCTCTAGTCAACCCCAACATATCAACCCAGTTTGTCATTCATTTCTTTGGAGATGGATCACCATGAATAGCAGTAAGTATAGTGATCAATTTATACTGAATATTTTACAGCTGACCACATGTAAATATTCCATAGCATGGGGAATGGTTTTGATTGAGCTGGGAAAAGGTTTCTGTTGCTGTTGTCTGCGCAGTCCAGTATTAAAGGACTATTGAAGTTTAAAACAGTTTCATTATGGTCATTAATCTATATCTGTATTTTCTCAGATATACACTGAGGACTATGTTGAGTGAGTGACTATTGGTAAACGAGACTAATTTAAATTTTGATTATTTAATCACCAAGTAACTTAATTTAGTAGTCAGCATTTGAAGTGTTGGTCCAATTTGCGATGGCTGCCACCAAAAGCTTCTGGCTGAATATCATTTTACCTCCTTAATCCAACATCCAGCATCTCCCAGCTGCATTTCCAGCTAGTTTGTGACCAAAAACACCACACACATTAAACGACATGAACTAGTCGAGAAATGTATTGGTTCTGAAAATTCAACTACATTCTTTAATTTTTGAGGTGTCAAGATTTCCTAATGGGTCCGAGTTTGGGCTTCTCGAAGAAAAATGAAAAACTTTCCTTCCCCAAATGCTGCAATGGTCCTTCTGATGCTACAGCCATCCATTTCCAGGAGATCAAGACAGTGCATTAGTCTCTGGAGGGGGATTGCCTTTTTCACTCTATCCATCCTTCACATAAAAGAGTAGATTGTTAATGTTCTCCTCCATCTTCCAAGCATGCTGAGCCAGCTATGTTACATCACTAGGAGTTCAAGATGTCATGTAAAAGTAATATTTTCTCATCTTTGGCATATCGAGTAGAATAAATGAAAGAAATGGGAACAAATGTTTAAGTGCTCCAGGCTGCAATGTGTCAGGTACTGCTCAGGTACAGAGACTGGACTGAAAATGAGAGACAACAACACTGTCCTTCAGGAAGATCTGGAGAACTGCTCAGGTACAGAGACTGGGCTGAGAATGAGAGACAACAACACTGTCCTTCAGGAAGATCTGGAGAACTGCTCCTCAACAAGACATTCAAAAGATTTTGGCTCTTTGGAAGAAAGTTATGAAGAAAACAGGGGTGGCACAATTTAAATCTCCTTCTTTCTGTCCTGCATTGATGGACACACCACAGAACCAATGTTTTCTGTTTGTTTTTGCCAATTTTGGCTGAAATGTGTCTGGATGTGAAACAAAAATAATGGAGAATTCCTCTCAAATGCATTCAAACAGCAAATTTCAAATATTTGTAATAAAAAAAGGAAGAAAAAGTAATCAAAGAATTAAAAAAATTAAAAGAGAAAAATTAGCATCTTATTTCTGTGGTGTGTATAAACCAAGTTCATTTTGTGTTTAACTGACATACGTGATCACTAAATTACAGCAATATAGTTGTTGTTGACTCCCATGTTGGAATACTACTGATTACTGCACACCTCTGATGCAAGACCACATGTGTAAGTCATTGTGAAACAGAGCACAGACAAAACCTCTACTTTTTACCCACACACACTGTGCAGCAGGGGGCAGATATTTAAAGCGTCCGGTAAGTGGAGATGGGGACAGTACCTTGCTCAAGGGTACCACAGGGCAACCTAGTGGTCTGAGATTTGCACCCTTTCAATCCTGGGGCCTCGTCCCAAAACACTAGACCACCGCTGACCAAGAACGCCCACAAGTATCCAGACATCATTTGTAGGTATTTTTGCTTCAAAGGGAGTTTCACAGCTATAATCTGTCCATCTGTTATCTTAGCAGCTTGTCATAAAATGGGTCACTGGCATTGCTGGAGCTCTCACAGGTGGAAAAACACCCTGTACAATTTGTCAGTCTATCGCGTTGCCACTTATAATCCAAAATATTAAAGAATGGTAGCCAAAGTTCACTCGGTACCAAATGTCAGCTAGAGGGGGTAGGTCACCTCTTTTTGGTTGCATATCATATGAAGATGATATGAGGAAAGATCTTCCTTGCTCTGTAAACCAGCACTATTATCTTTGCCATTCTGTCTCCAGTGAGAGTGTGAATCCACTGAGCATCACATTATCTCAAAGCCCTTGAGCACGAAAGATACCATACTTGAAGGAAGAACCCACTTACGAACCATAAGTCAATGCTCTTCATTTTCATTTACTTTGCAACATGGACAAATCTTCCTGATAGAATTGAACTGTTTGTCCAGGAAGGGAGCATTAATCAGGACTTTATACGCACCGCTTAAGACTGACAGGGTACTAATGATTTTTACCTGTGCTATTCATTCTAGGTCTAAATTCATCCAAAGCAAAATATGAAGAAGTTATTTTTTTGCAAAGTACTCTATAAACATCCATCTACAATCTTAGCTGCTTATCCTAACCTAAACAGGGTCAAGGCTGGTGCTTGAGCCCCTGAAGTCCTATGGCAGACATACTCACAGTTACACCTAGGGGGCAATTTAGCACCTCATCCAGGATGCAAGCATCCAAACAGCACCCAGAGAGCACCATGTTGGGGGGATGAACCCAAGCATCCTGGACCCAGAATTTTCTTGCTAATGGAAATTTACAGTTTCATACAGTTTCTATTTCAAACTCACCTACATGTATCTGACACTTCATCCTGCGATTTAGCCTTGCTGATTCATGCAGAAATGCAGCATTGCATGATAACTGCCTTTGTAATAAGGCACAACATAGGGCAATCAATCAGAACCGAGACTGCCTACATACAAAATGGACAGAATGGATGTTTTTGTGCAAGAAAAAGCTGCAATATTTGCACCTGGGGGCAGTTATGAGTTTGTCCAAGAGCACTTCAGCTGTAGAAAGAGGAGCGGCAAGCTGTTGTTCACCCACCCACTTCACCCACGCTTTTCCTGGTGGTCCATGGCCTTGGACCAGAAACCTTTTGGGCGCAAGCACTCTTCTTTATCCTTTAGGCCACAGCTGCTCCATACAAGAGAAATGTGAGGGAGTCAAATGTGTCCATTTGATAACTTTCCCGATCACCGGGTGCTCATACAACATTTTGCACTCAGCTAGAGCTGATATAACCAGCATTATCTCTTAAAATAATCTGAAATGATCTATTCTTATAGTGTGCTGTGAATATTTCCCCTTATTTGAACTCTGGTTGGTTTGAACTCTGGTCAGGATGGTAAACAAGTCAGAAAGATTACACAATAAGGGTTAGCAAACTCTCAATCCATGCATTACTATCCCTGCTCTAGAAAAGTTAACATGCATCTGTGAACATGCAGTATGCAATAAAAGCAGGCATTTGAAAAGTTCACCTATATGGACTGCATTCACCTTTACTTAATTGATCATCATGCTGTTAGTTCAACTATACAGCAGGTGGACATGATTCTCCAAACACTCTACACTGCAATCACTGAAGAGGACAAAGTCTGGACCAAAACAAACAATTAGCTTCTCTGGCCAGCAGCAGATCCTTAATAGTAAATGATTAGGAGTCAAAGATCAGTGTGCATTCAGTACACATACAGAGGTCAATCCCCCTTTTTATCCCCAACCATTGGGCTCTGGATCGTCACTCAGTCTAAAAACCATGAAGCTCAAGCTGCAGCTGCTGTTTCTCATCCTCTGTGCCTTCATCTTACCTGCACAGGTGAGCCCTTAAATCTTTCTGCTCAGTTCACCCTAAATAATTCTGCTTGCATCAATGATTTCTCCATTTGACCGCGTTTTACGTTTTACAGCTCTCACCAAACAAGAAACAGGATCACCATGGTGAAGAGAAACAGAGACCAGGACACAGTCCAGAGGAGAGACCAGGAAAAAAACCAGAGCATAAACCAGAGCACAGACCAGATCATAAACCAGAGCACAGACCCGATCATAAACCAGAGCCGAGAGCAGAGCATAGACCAGGAGAAAAACCGGGAGAAGTTGGCCACGAGCATGAAAGGAAACATGGAAAACGAAGAGGGAAAGTAGAGGGTAAGTCAACTTTTCACACTTCCCGCCAAACGTTCTGATTCGTCGGCTGAGCTCTATTAACAGGCCAGTCATGTTGTACTATCACACAAGCATACACGCTGATTACATCCTGCATGTTTTACTTAAAGAACCGGCATTGCATGGCAAAATTTGAATTTTCTTTTTTCATTTCACTTAAAAAAAAAAAGTATGGTTAGTCAATTGACAGTGAATGTTCTGTAAAATCATGAACCTTTTTAATAGTTTTGGAGAATCAAGAATTGTTTTCACATAATTGTATATATATTATATAAACATGGTCCTCCCTGTACATCCAAGCAGACCCATATAGCTGATTTCTCCACAAACTCTTTACTCACCAGACTTGCTGGCCGACTATGAAGACCTTGATGACGGAGACGATGATGATGAGAGAAGGGGCGATTGGCTGTTTGAGCTTCAGAATGTCAGAGGTACAATCCGATTCTGTCCACTGTCTGTATCTGCAGAACACCATTAACCGCATTTCTCAGTTAATGTACATAAACATCAAAAATAGTCACTTTAAATGGTAATTCTCCCTCACCTGGCTTTCGGCACCCACTTCTGCTCTTTCAGGGAGTTGCACCCCGAATCCATGCCTCAATAATGGAGAATGTGAGGCGAAGAAATGGACTTTTAAATGCAAATGCCCCAAACCCTTCAGAGGCAGGAGATGTGAGAAAGGTGAAAGATTTTTCAAAGTTTGGGCTGCTTATCAATTTACTTTAACATCCTTTAAATTGATTTTAAAGCATTGGCTATGTTGATCAATTAGAAACCTCAGTTCTGTTGCTTTTTGGATTTGTGGGGCAGCCTATTGGTCCGATTGCTGGTTTTATTGGCCATGAATAATATTTTGTCGCCCCCTGTGACCCAGATGAAAATTGTCCAAGATATACTGCCTATTGATGTGCAAAACACTTGCAGTTTTAAATATGAAAAATATTAATATTCACCTATAATTGTATACTGCTTTTCAAAACTGAGTACCTGAGAGTGTATTTTTGTTCTTCAGGTGAAATGATTTGCAAGAGGGACACATGTGGGTATGGTCAGTGTGTTCTAACGTCGACCCCACCTTACTATGAGTGCAAGTGCTGGCCCCCATTCAAGCCACCAAACTGCAAATCAAGTAAGATTTTGGGTCTTACACAACTATATGTACACTATTTAAAAAATGGTAAATGTAAATATTAGTGCTCCTTGGTATAAACTCTGTAAATGGATATGTCAAATAGGCATTGAAGCTCATAGCTGCACACAGGCATGCCTAAATATACATGATGCAGGACCAGTTATATTGATTTAATGAAAATTAAAGGTATTCTACACTCAGTTTTCAAGGCATTTTTTATTACAAAGGCTAAAAAGGTAAATTAGGAAAAAATAATAAGAAATGACTTGCAACATTCATTAGAGGAAAAAAAAAAAGAAGACATTCAAAGGCACCTAAATGTGCATATTATTGGGAGACTGCAACTTCAGCCCCCAGTGATGCCCCAGCCATTCATAAATCAGGAAGGATACAACTGACCTTCTACTCTCTGGATGGGATGATGTGAAAATTGGCCATTTTTATACTCAACAGTAGGTCATACAGTGAAAATGTAACTTGTCCTAGTTTGAGAATAAGTGTGTCATAAATTTGGCTTGTAGTTGGCATGCTAAGCTATAAACCTGGTACTGGTATTCCTTTAATGATTTAAGTGGTTTGGACATTTTTGCAATTGGAGGCCTTTTCTTTCTGAGCACTCAGTCTTTTATTAGTGTATGCATTTCTATCACATTTGCTGCATTACAGTTTCCCCTTGCGAGCCTAACCCGTGCAAGAATGGAGGTTCTTGTGTTAAGGATGGAAATGACTTTGACTGCGTCTGCAATAAAGGCTTCAGTGGGAAATTTTGTCATGTTGGTAAGTTAAGTGCACATACTCAACCAAAAGTACAAAATATGTGACATTTTCCAAACTCGCTTTCCTAAAAAACCAAGCTGATTAGCACTTTATTCGCCATTCAGCATACATAGTTGCACAAAATCTCTTCAACTTTTATTTTGCTGGTTTTAAGCATGATTCATTCTGCAGACCATTTTCAAAATCTCTGTATTTCTTTCAAATATAATCATCCGCTTCCATTTCTTCTTGTCCTCTGCATCTTCCTCCTTCCCACCTGCATGTCCTCTCGCACCACGTCCATAAACTTCCTTTATGAATTTCTGTGCTACCAGACTGCTGCCAGTGGTGGACTGGTCCCATTTCTATCTTTTTCTTTATGGTAGTTAAGTGTGTTGTGCTCCTCAGGCCCAAGTGACTGCTATAAGGGAGACGGAGAGTCGTACAGAGGGGTGGTGTCTGAGACCGAGGATGGGGATGACTGTCTATTCTGGAATTCCTACTTCATTCTGGGTAAAGGAATAAACCCCTTCACTGCATACGAAGATGATCATGGTCTGGGCCCACACAATTATTGCAGGTGAGTCGACACCAATTATGTGTGTTTTTCCTGTTTAGACCTCAGAAATCACATTAATTGCCGGTAAAATGCTAGAATTTAACATTAAATGCTGAAGGAATTGAATAATGTTAACTGAATGTTAACTGAAATTTATTAAGAATTCCAGGGTATGCAGGGTTTAGACTTAAGGCTGAAACCTTAGAGATGTTTAAATATGATTTACCTTTAATGATGTGTTATTACACACTAAATTCTTCAAGTTGATATCAACAGAAACTGAAAAGGATTGAAGAGTAAAACTTGTTGATAAATCAAGTTTAAATTCTGTGAATGTGGCCATTCAAATGTACCTTTCTAAATAATCATTTTAAATACTATAAATAAAATCTGCATTATATTACATAATACCTGCAAGAATTTATTCAATACACTGATACTCTCTGGAATTATGTCATTTATTTTTTGAGCAAATCAGTTTTGCTCTATTGTAGAAAGGGCAACCGAAAAATTTTGTGAATGATTTAATTTAATTGAAAAATGAAATAAAAGAAAGAAAAAGATTTGATGAAAAGAAAAAAATAAAATGTAAAAATATTGTAGGAAATAAATAATGTAAAACCATTTAAACTTGTTTTCATATTTTTGTATTAGGTTAATAAAGCTGAATATAAATATGAGATGGAATTGTAATATGAAATAATAATAACAAAACATTAATGTTGATACATGTAATAAATAATAAAAGAAAAAATAAATTAATTTGATATATTTTGCAGTTATTCAAAAGGTTTGTCAACCTTAAAACCTAATTCATTCAATACCAATCAAATGGGAAACAACAACTTTGAAACAATGCAGTTTTATAAATATATATATTATGTAATGTTGCTATTACATATCAATAACAGGGCACACATGACTTTTTGGGGTTACAGGGTTAATCTTGAAATTCTGATCAAGTTTCATTCCCTGCTTAACTTTCTAAAACACAGAAACCCAGATGGTGAAACAAAGCCATGGTGCTTCATACGCTTGGGAAAAAAACTAAGATGGGATCACTGTGATGTGAGGAAATGTACAGCCAATGGTAATTGTAATCTCCAGTCTGAACATATTTGTTTACGATGGTAAAATGAATGGGATGGGAAGCTTTGTTAAGAACAGTCTTTAATTTTTCACTATTGTTACAGATACTGCAACCTCTGCCCCTCCTAAACCAAAACCAACCACAGCCAAGCCTATGTTCAAACCTACGCACAAGCCTGTGCTCAAGCCTACGGTCAAGCCTACGTTCAAGACTACAGTCAAGCCTATGATCAAGCCTACGTTCAGACCTACGGTCAAACCCACCCCTCTCCTTCCAGTTCCAACAAAGCCCAGTGCTACTCATCCTCCAGAGATCCTGGCCACAACAAGCCACTATGAATTACCCCCCCAACATGGTGATGTCCCAGGAAATGTCCCCTCAGCTGAGATGATGTTTGCTACCTGTGGGAAACCACAACCAAAAAGGTCACTGAATCGTATTTATGGGGGTCTAAAGGCTCTTCCAGGTGCCCAGCCTTGGCAGGTCTCTATACAGGCCAAAATAAAAGGCACCACCCTACCCTACAAGCACATCTGTGGAGGCATCCTCATCAAGCCTTGCTGGGTGATGACTGCAGGACATTGCATGTGAGTAGAGTTGATGCTGAGTGGGTACAAAAAGGAACCTGTGCATCTTGTTTTCTTACATCGTAGTGCATCCTCTTATCTAAACATATGATCCATCATGACCAGATGTCCGTTTTCCAGGGGACAGTCGTGTTTTCCAGTGGACAGTCCCTGTTTTCCAGGGGACAGTCCCTGTTTTTGATGGCTTGCTCCTGGCAGGAACTGTCCTCAGAATTGTCACTGTTTATTTCTTTGAATTAAAAACAGAAGGGAAAAGATTGGGCACAGAGCAGACATCCCACATTATGCTTATTTTTGCACAGCAGAATCTCTCGCTATAGCAGCATCAGATGACTCTTCTTCTGCTACTAGAACATCAGCACAAATGCCCTTGTAACCCTGGGTTAGAATCAGGGGAATCATACTACCAGGTGTTAGGAGCTAATCTGCAGGCAGTCAGCTTTGAAAGGGATTTTTAAACAAAATCCCACTGTATGTAAGATTTATGGAGGGGTGTCTCCAAGATAATTGATTGAACGTTCACTGACCTTATCTTCTCCAGTGACCCAAAACTCAAACAGAACTGAACAAACAATGTGGTCTACACTGTTTGGCACCAGGCTGCCTGGTAGTGCAGCCGGCCAAGTGTGTGGGAGAAGAGTGGGCCTGCTGGTGCGAGACCAAAGGGCATGTTTAGAAACTCAAAATCACATTAATGATTTTACAAATAATGATTATTCTTAGTTTTCCTACTTCAGAGCACTTAGCAAAGAAGTAGTCCCAACTGAAAAATCCAATGTTTCAAGCCTTTGGCATATGTCTTCATTCAGTGTCATGGGCTGAAGATGTCCAGATATTCAGAGGAGACCTATAGTAGGAAAGGAATGATTAAAGGATGATTAAACCAAAACTAAAGCCTCACCTGTTGCTTCCTGATTGCTAAATACTGAAGTTGTGTGTTCACAGTAGCAACAAAGAAGATTTCCAAGTGGTTCTGGGAGGTCTGGACTTGGGCAAGATTGAGCCATCAGATCAGACACTGGAGGTTGTGGAGACCATTGTCCATGAACAATACAGAGAAACCCCAGATGCAGTCTACAATGATATTGGTGATCATTGGTTACTATTTGTCTTGTCCCACAACAACATAGATTGTTTCCTTCACACATTGACTGTCCTCACTTGCAGAATCTGTGCAGGTTACATATATATATTTAAAAGGAAATATGTACATTATACACAGATATGCAGTTGTATATACATACAGTTACAGAACAGAACCTTTGCAAAAGTTGTTTTGCATATTTTGTGAAAGTTGTTGGTGAGTGAGTCTCCTGAAGTGACTGATGGGAGAAAAGTAAAGAGTCCATAGTGAGGGTGAGATGCATCCTATACAATGCTCTTCAGGCTCCCCAGGTACCATTTAATGTAAATTTTCTCCATGGTGGGCAACTGAGTGCTGCTGTTCCAGTCTGATGTGGAAACCATACTGGGATGCAGCTGATGAGCTTGCCGTTCAGGTAAAGAATATGAAACTTGTGACATGCCTCACTGAATCTCCATTGATCTGTAAGTGTCTACTATCTTACATGATGTCCACATTGGCCTCCTTGGTCTTATGAGCCAGGTTGTTGATAGCACAATAGGCAGCCAGTGCTAGACCTCATTCCTGAAGGCCTTCTAAATCATCTCCTCTGGTCTGGTGACTGGTGCAGTCTGCTAATTGATTATGATGTTAGGAGCATGTCTAGCAACACTGTTGAGGGACTGCAAAGGAAACACCAGCGTTCAGGTTGTGAGTGGAAGAGGAAAAGTTGTTTAACTAATAGACTGCCTGTCAGAAAGGTGTGTGTTAATACTGAGCTTGAAGATCATCATGAAGGGGATCATAGTGTTGTGATATAGTTTTTTCAAGGATATCAGGTGGGACAGACCCAGGCTTTCAAAGCAGTCATGTTTGAAGGTTTGCTTGTATACAGCTTTTTCATAGCAGAAAAGGAATGAACAGAATGCTACAGAATGATTATGCAAAATTGATACTTTGCAACATTTTGCCTGTCGACCACCCCCATTCATAGCAACCACCTGGAAAACCACAGCGAGTCAGCCTGTCACCAAAGACACTATAGCAACCATACTTTAACATCCAAGCATCCACAAGTGGCCAAACAACACTTTACACTTTAGCACTATGAGGGAATACCAGACATCCAATATTTTCTTCGCTTCTTAGTTATGTTTGTATTTTTATTATTGTTGTCATTTTCTTTGAATCACCTGCATGTGTGTACTTGTTTGGCAGCCTTGCTGAAGGTGAAAGCCAAGAATGGGACGTGTGCAAAAGAAACCCAATATGTAAAGACGGCCTGTTTGCCCACCGAGACCTTTCCCGATGGTACTGAATGCACTATTTCTGGCTGGGGAGCCACTCCGGATTGTAAGTTCCACTTTCGTTTCTGTGAATGTGAGGGACAAAGTACATTTAGCAAAATTGAATTCAAAATTAGACACTAAATTTCACTTGATAAATCTCTTTTGCCAGCACAGTATGGTTCCAGCCAGCTGCTGGATGCTGAGGTACTGCTGATCTCCCAGGATGTTTGCTCAAGCAGTAAAGTGTATGGGCCAGTCATAGATCAATCCATGTTTTGTGCTGGTTACCTGGAGGGGGGTGTGGACTCATGTCAGGTAAGGAACTTCTTCATTGGGCTTAAATGAATCGTAGCAACTAAATGCCTTCAGGCATACGAACATTGTCAAGATGAACTGCTGCTGTTCAAACCAAGCACCAAAATGGTGAAGGAGATTAATTATGTCACTCGACTTTTGATGGTTACTTCCAGAAGCGTGTGCCATGGAACAGCTTAAAACATCCCAGACTGGTTTCTTGAACATGACAATGAATTCACTGTACTCAGATGCCCTCTACAGTCATCAGATCACAGTCCATTAGAGCAACTTTGGATAGAATGGGTGGCCAAGCCCTAGAAATCTGCAGCAACTTAATGAAGCTATCATGTAAACAGTCCTTGAAGAATGTTTGCAGCACCTTGTTGAATCTATGAAACGATTCTATAACAGGGATCCAACCCAGTACTAGCAAGGTGTATTTAATAAAGTGGCTGTTGAAGTGTACATTATACCCAAGCTACACCTGCAATGGCAGAACAATGTAACTGTTCAATGTTGACAGGTATCTTTAACCCACCATAAGAGTTGTTTTTTCTACAATATCAGCTTAAACTGAAATCAGTGTCAGTGTATAAGTACAGTGCCAGAGAGTACGGTTGGTGGGCAGGGTGACCACTCCATTGCAAAAAAGTTGCAAATGGTGGCAGTTTGGGGTGGAGCTTCATGTGTCTCGGAGGAAGCATGTGCAGAAAATTGGGGAAAACAAAGAAAAGCAATCATATACACTGATACTACTACAGTTTGGCTCAACTAGATCTGTCTTGATAGTGCACTCGAGACTTCTTTCAAGCTCTTTATCTCTGTTCCCTGATAGGGCGACTCCGGAGGGCCCTTGACCTGTACGAGAAACCAGACGCACTACGTGTACGGCATTGTTAGCTGGGGCGATAACTGCGGAGAGAAGAACAAGCCTGGAGTTTACACCCGCGTCACTCAATATTTGGACTGGATCAATGCAAAAACAGCTTCTTTACCCACTCTGAAAAGCAGAGTGTAATTCCTGGCTTGAGAACGGAGTGAAAAATGACAAGTCATGGAAGTGTGGATTAATGATTTAGCCTGAAAGCCTTGGACATATCCATGTGTTCCTGAATATCTGTGATCATTTTTTTTAAAGCATTTGTTGCTGAATAGCAAGACTGACAATATGAGTAACTGGGCTGAAGTTAAATGTGCTTAACTTTGGTATTTTCAAGTAAAACTTGAGCAGAACTTCTGTTTTTGCTTGGTGACTGTTTTCTTTATTTAGAACTAAATATATTATTTAGAACTTCTGATATAGATCTGAAGGTTCAGAGCGTAAAAAATAATTTTTAAAGCACTTCTGTAAGGTAAAATTTATAAGGCTGCACTGCATCTAGATGAGTATTTATCACAATAATTCTCCTTTACTTTTATTCAGAACTTTACCTTTATTCCAAACTCACATTTTCATCAGTTAGCAAAAAAAAAAGTGCAATGACAATTTACACCATTTTGGATAAAACGTTCCCTTTCTAAATCCCAAGTTCTACTCAGTTATAAAAAAACTTTCAAATGAGGCATATAATACTTCTACATTAATAATACATTTATCTTCAGGAAACAGCTTCAGTGAAGGATAATATTTCAGAGAGATGATTAGCTAAACACAAATGCTACTTTGACAGCTGATAAAAATTGTGATATTCTCCTTTAAAACCCCAAAATATGATTAAAGCCATCCACTGTTAAAAGTACTCTGAAATGTTAAATATATAATTTTTACTGGCTTGCAAACTTGATTGTGCCTCACAGTTTCACTTAAAAGCTTGCAAGCAATCAAGTTAAAATCTAAAGCCCCTGCAATATAAAAATTACAAAAAAAGTTTTATTTCCTAGCCTAGATTTGAAACCAGACTGGCTGTTCTGTAGTCCTGCAAGATGGCAATCAAGTAAGCATAGGGCTAGGACTTTGTGGGAGTGGAGTTACATATTTTTATAGGCTGTGAGTTGCTTCCTTGCAGATCATGTCCTGGACACAGAGCCAGATGTAGGCTATCTGTGAATGTCCCAGCACAGAAAGTAAACAGCGGTGTCATTGTGTCTTCCCCAAGGAACATCACCAGTCCCACAGGAAAACTGCAAAATATACCAATCCTGTTAAAGCAAGCGCAAACGGGCAGTGGATGGCCTTTGCCGTCATGCCAGGCTGTGTAGTCTCCGTCAAAAAACTCTACACACCAAGACTCGTCTCTTCGACCCAGCCAGCAGTCCTCCTGGCGGCCCTTGCGGGGGATGGAGGCGTAAGTGAGGCCCAACTCCCAGTACGCCTTACCCTTCACATCCAGCTCCCAATAATGGCGCCCGGAGTCCCAGCTTTGCAGGCTCAGGACATTGAGGGTGGTGTCAAAGCGGCCCTTGTGGTCAGATACATCCTGCCATACTTCGGTAAAAGTGGCGCTATCCTGCGCTGGGGAGACGATAAGCTTGGGGTGAGCTGTGGTTGGGTCCAGGGTCACCTCAGTCAAATCTGAAAAAGAGAAAGCCAACCTGAAGATTTTTCATAGACATCTGGATGTCTCCATGAGTGTAAGCCAATGTTTCCCTAAGAATTTAGGTCATACAACCCGTTCTGCATCCTGACACACTTGTTTAGGATGTGGAGGGGGTATACCTGACCTAAAAACTTTAAGGTTCACGCACCATACTAGTACAGGCCATTTCACTACTTGGTTACCATCTTAGCTCTGATTTGAAAGGTAGACTTACAACTCTTGAGCAGTCTTTTGGCGATGGGGGTTTGAGAGCGGATGAACAGCAGCAGGTTGTTGGTTAGGTCCAGTAACTGCTCTGCCTTTACCTCGTCCAGTCTCATGAGGTTGGGATCTGTAACTTTTAGCAAGTCCGCAACCCTGACAATGAACCAAAGATCAACACTACAAATCATTCCTGCCCTGCATTATTTTAGAGCCATTCTTATTTAGTGGACGGTACGCTCATAAACAAAAATAGGTTTCTCTCCATTACTTCAAACAGGACTGCACCAATACTGATACTGTAGACCAGGTACAGAAAGATCAATGTTATGAATGAGAAGATGTTAAATGAGCTGAACACAAGCTAAGATTAGATAGAGGTGTCACAAGATGAGTACTTGCATCACATCGTTGCTATGTTAATGCAGAACTTACGCTTGTCACTCAAAGTCAGACATGCCTGCCATGGTAATGAACATTAAGGTTTAAGAGGGGGAGCAGCTGTTCATACCTGTCTTCAAGTTCTGTGACCTGTGGGAGAAAGAGATGGAGAGAGTGAGAGAAAGCTACAGAGCATTTGCACCATGGCCAGTTGTTTGGACATGAAGGATTTTATTATATATGGGTGTACGGGTGAATGAGATCATACAGTTTGTTTGCTTTTTTCACAGTGATAATGCTATCCTACAAAATGAGATGGAGATATGGAAAAAAAGAATTTCTTTGGTCTTCAAATAAACCCCCCCTTTGTTTTGATGGAGCAGTTTAAGCAGCTGGCTGATTGATGGCTGGGATAGGGTGGGTTGTGGGTGGGTTGTTGGCTGGGATAGGGTTGGTTGTGGGTGGGTTGTTGGCTGGGATAGGGTGGGTTGTGGGTAGGCCTTTGGTTGGGATAGGGTTGGTTGTGGGTTGGTTGCCGGCTGGGATAGGGTGGGTTTGTCGGTGGGTTGTTGGCCAGGATAGGGTGGGTTGTCGGTGGGTTGTTGGTTGGGATAGGGTTGGTTGTGTGCAGGTTGTTGGTTGGGATAGTGTTGGTTGTGTGCAGGTTGTTGGTTGGGATAGTGTTGGTTGTGGGCAGGTTGTTGGTTGGGACAGGGTGGGTTGTGGGTGGATTGTTGGTTGCGATAGGGTGGGTCGTGGGTGTGTTTCTGGCTGTGATAGAGTGGGTTGTGGGTAGGTTGCTGGGTGGGAGAGAGAGGATTGGTTGCTGGTTGGCTGTGTGGAGAGGGTGAGTTGCTGGGTGGGAGAAGATCAGTTGTTAGGTGGGTGAGGGTAGTTTTCTGGGGTGGATAGAATTAGTTGTGGGTAGGTTGCTAGGTGGGAGAGAGAGTATGGGTTGCTGGCTGGCTGAGTAGAGAAGGTGGAACAAGAGGTCGCAGGTTCTAATCTTACCTCCAGCATTACCACCATAGGGTTTCTGAGCAAAACCCTTAACCCTAAGTTGCTCCAGGTGGATTGTCCCTGTAATAAGGAAATGGAAGTCGCACTGGACAAGAGTATCGGCTAAATGCCGTAAAAATGTAAAATGTAAATAACATGCTAGGTGCGTTGTTGGTTGAGTAACCAGGTAGATTACTGGGTGGGAGAAGGTGGGTTGCTGTGTGGGTGAAGTGAGTTGTTGGATAGAATAGGGCAGGTTGCCTGATGAACTAGGGAGGTACACTAAAGGGGTAAATAATGGGAGGCAAAATTTCTATTTTGCAAATTTTCTGTGCTTTTCTGTGCTTTCTGTGTTTAATGCAACAGAATTGGAAAAAAGTCAAGCCTATTCTGTAGTATGAGAGTTAAGACCGTCCTTAGCTTTTGGGCAAAAGCGTCGGACTAATTGGGAAATCCTGCTCTCCCAAAAGATTTCTCACTTTTCCAGATAACTTAACCCCAGAACTCAGGATTAACAACTCTGAGTTGAGATTTGGTTTGTTGAAATAGCAGTTTGCACAGCTGAAAATGAAGTATTACCTTCACCTTTTCTATACGAAAGTAGTAACATACCTTTTAAGCTTATCCTAAAGTCAAGCAATTTTGGCTTATTAAGTCAGCCATGATCTGTTTTCGATCTTTCTGAAAACAAGTGATTCTCACCCGGGCTCCAGACTCTGTGTCATTCTTCACTAATTCCTCTCTGAGTTGTAATTCAATATCTTTGAGGACCTCACAATTTCTCTCCATTAAGTCATCCAAAGCTTGGACCGTGGCTTTCTCTTCCATCTCCAGCAGAGCAAGAGTGATCCTACAGTCTTCCTCCAACACCTTCTTCATCTCCTCATACTTCTTGACTATGTTGTCTCGAATTGCAGAGGCCTTTATCTAAAAAGGAAAAATAGGAAAATTCAGTTTGTTTTCCAGACTGGGCAAAACACACACATATTCCTTATTTAAACAGAAGTACAGAAACATGCAATAAATGCAATTAACCCTTTTGTTCTTCCCTCAAATATGACTTTGGCTGAAATGGGCCATGATGTAATAAATGTGATAGAAAAAAAAAATGGAGAATAATTCATAAATGAAATGCTTTCACACTTAAGAGTAAGAGTCTTTTCTGAAAGTGTTAATTTCAGTGACAATTACTGACTTTAATTTCATTTTGCTTGCTGTCCAGTTTCTTCATCCTGTACGCAACAGCCTGCTTTTGTCTGTTCAGTTGTTCCTGAAAGGTCGTTTTCATCTCCTGTGAGAAAAGCAATCAAATAAATAAATAAATAAATAACAAAACTAAGCAGAGTGAAGATCAATGATGATGAAGGCTGAACCGTCCGGCACATCTCACCTGACTTTGAGCCTTCATGATAATCTTCGAAGCTGCAATGTGGGAACCTTCTAAACTACAGCAGCAAACTGCAGAAGGCAGTTAACTAAACATCAGGACTACACAGACTGAGAAGCAGCAAACATTTGGAAGTGGCTAAAAGTCTAAACTTCACAAACTGCTGGAAGCAGCTAAATATCTAAACTACACAAACTGTCAGAAATATTTAAACTACATACATCTGAGGAGCGTCTAAACCACACAAACTGTGGGAAGGAGCAAAACCTCTTAACTGTGCCAACTGAGAAGAAACTAAATGTCTAAACTACACAACCTGAGAAGCACTTACACGTCTGAACTAGAGAAACTATAAGAAGCGTCTAAACTACACAAACCGAGACACAGATAAACATCTAAACTACACAAACTATGAGAAATGTCTAAACTATACAAACTGAGACACAGCCAAATGTCTACACTACACAAACCAAGAAACAGATAAACATCTAATCTACACAAGCTTATAGTACATGCATTACTGTGCAAAAAGTTTAGGTAGGTGTGAAAAAATGCTGCCAATCAATAATTGGTGTGACCACCATTTGCCTTCAAAACAGCATCAGTTCTTCTAGGTACACTTGCACACAGTTTTTGAAGGAACTCGGTCGGTAGGTTGTTCCAAACATCTTGGAGAACTAACCACAGATCCTCTGTGGATGTAGGCTTCCTCACATCCTTCTGTCTCTTCATGTAATCCAGACACACTGGATGATGTTGAGATCAGGGCTCTGTGGGGCCAGAAGATCTGATGCTGGTTTGAAGACAAAGGGTAGTAACACCAAATATTGATCTGATTTAGATTTTTCTTTTGTTCGCTCACTTTGCATTTTTTAAATTGATCAAAATAAACACCCATTATTTATATTTCTGAAAGCGTTCTGTTTACAGCATTTTTTCCACACCTGCCTAAAACTTTTGCACAGTACTTTAGGTAAAAGTCTAAACTACACTAACTGAGGCACAGGTAAATGGTGAACCTACTCAGGCTGGAGTAGTAGGGTCCTGGTCTTGTTGACAGTGAGGGACAGCGTTGGCTGGAGGGTCTGTGTGCTTGTGTGCAACGTTAAATCATGTGTTTTCTAGCGGAGGGCCGTCATCATTCACCTTGACCTGTCAACACAGCGTGACATCACTCAATTCACCCTCCAGCACCTGTGCTCACAGCCCGGCTCTCTGCACTCTGACATTTATAGAGCCGGTATTTGTGGAAGTGGACTCCAGACCAGCTTTCAGCCGACAGGCAGGCGGAGTGCTGCTTCTCACACACTGCAGTTAAGACCAGCTCGAGATGGTGGATCTCTCTTGAGCTGCTTGTAAGAACACAGGTTCCAGACTGGAGCCGACATGCAGTAAACCATACGCTTGCGTCAGCTGCACACCTGATTGAACATAAAAAAATATATAAACAAATGAAAAGAAATAAATCACTGATCAGCCAAACCAGGTATTGAACAGGAAGTATTAATTATGCTGGGATACCCTGAGGAGAGGTTAGACAAGATTATAAAATAGTGTTTATATGTTTATTACCATTTAAAAAATACTAAATAACAAAACAACATCAATGACAATAATTATTACAATACATCTTACATAATGAAATAATAACATTTATCACACAAAAACACACACACGTATGTACATCTGCTATTGTTAAAGTATATGATTTGTTGTCGTTATTGTTGGTTTTGCTAATAACAACTGCCTTAATAACAACAATAATAATAATATTAATATTATTATTAATAATAATAATAAAATCAATAACAATAATAATGATGAGGACAACAACAATAATAAAATCACTAGCAATTACGATAACATTAATAATAATAATAATAGTGATTTATTATTGTTGTTATTGTTATTATTATTATTATTACTACTACTTCTACTCTTGTATTATTATGTGACTTTCACAAAGATAAACATTTTAATGGGGCAGAAATGTGTTTTATAGTGTGGTTACAGTTTCCGAATTCAGTTTGGAGCAGAAGGGTTGTATTGGTTATAAAGTCCAGGCAGCTCTTTCCACTAGATGGGAGCAGAGCACCAAGGTTTTACATGAATGTGAAGCAGAGTCCTGCATAAAAGAGCAGCAGTGCTTTGGTGAAATCTCCCACAGGGATGAATAAAGGACAATAACAGCGGCTTAGATTAAAACGCTGTTAGTGAAAACAAACATTTTTACAACATGCAAAAGAAAAGTCTGCTGAAAGTGCTTTATTGCAGTTTTAACTTCTACACAGATACACAATATATTCTACATACAGTACTGAAAGTGAAAGTGACTATTCTTGTCATTGTGAAACACGGCACAGCACACAGTGCTTTTCACCCACACACACTGTGCAGCAGGGGGCAGCTATTGAAAGCGTCTGGGGAGCAGTGATGGGAATGGTACCTTTCTCAAGGATACATCCTACTGGGCAAACTCCCTAAACACTAGGCCACCACATCACATTTCTGGAATCATCTGCACCTGTTTCTTCACTGCTTCTTGTCTTAAGTTAGACACTTTGTTCTGCTTGAAGGTTCAGACGTAGATCACTGTGTGGATTAACCAACACAGAACTATCAAACTGCTCAGGTACAGAGACTGGACTGAAAATGAGAGACAACAACACTGTCCTTCAGGAAGATCTGGAGAACTGCTCAGGTACAGAGACTGGACTGAAAATGAGAGACAACAACACTGTCCTTCTGGAAGATCTGGAGAACTGCTCCTCAACAATACACACAAAAAAATGTCTTACCCTTCTGAAGTTAAATTTGAATATAGGAGGCTTAGTTATTAAAGACGTCTACTGTATGTCATGCCATAAAACTCACATATACTCCCTGACAGTCCTCTGACCTCATGGTGTCCCTTTGTCCTCAACTTGCTCCCTGCAAAACAATAAACTGGCTTTGCTTACGCTCTAATCAGTGCAAGACCAATCACATTTTTGGCTTTGGGGAGTTTAGGAAAGATCCTAAGATCACTGTGATCCATAATCACCCTTTGTGCAATAATTTCCTGGAGGAAAACAGGCCCCTGCCCCGCTCATGTCCACCATTAGGCAGCGAGAGCATGACCGTACCTTTACCTCTGCGGTGGACTCCCACTAAACCACTGTCTATTAAACGGTTCAAACCAAATCCCAGCCGTCGGACATTAATAAGTGAATATTTTCTCCAATATTTTAACCTTGTTATCCAATATCCTGCTCTGTATTCACCTGGGTTCCCTCAGAGCGCTGAAGTCATGCAGGCAGACAGATGAGCCTGAGCTTTAAGGCTCTGTGTGGTTTCATGAAGAGGAGGTCCAGCACACACTCTTCATCACAAAGACTTCATCTCCTACACACACACACACACACACACACACACACACACAGCAAATATAGCCCAGATTCAAACTGTTATACTGAAAACTCAACACATGGCCAATGCAGTAACAGTATTGTTTACTATTATTATTTTTTTTACAAATATTTTATTCTTTAAAACATTACAAAAGCATTAGGAGTGTATTATTTTATATATAATATTCACAGTTGTACAAATAAATTACATGTAATTTTAGTTATCAACTTAATAATAATAATAATAATAATAATAAAAAATAACAACAATAACTAAATGCTTTGTATTATTATTATTATTATTAGTTGTGCTATAATACAAATATTTAGTTATATAAAAATATAATAACAGGTTATTGTTATTTTTAAAATTATAACAGCATTGGGAGTGTAATGTTTTATTATAATTTTATTTATTATTCTATTATTCACAGTTAATGTGTTCAAACAGTTTAAAATCAAACTAGATGTTATTATAATTTTAATAATAATAATGATAATAATAATAATTTTTTAAAAATGCTTAAGTATAAAATGTAATTATTAATATGTATGTCAGTATGAATGAAATCAAAACTGTGGAGTCCAGCTATCAGGTTCTTCATTTGGAGTCCCACAGGTCTGTAAGTGTGTGGAAGTGTCTCTGTGTGAAACCCAGGTAACATTATTTTAGGGTAAGAAGGTCCAAAAACTCACCTCAGTGTCAGGAGACACTGTGACCTTATCTCCTGTGTTGGTTTGCAGTGGGCATTACTGTTTGGTCTAGTCTTGCAGTAGGAACACCTGTCAGTGCCAGGCTTACAGACTTTCACTTCATGAAATATGTATGGATGGTGTGTAACAGTGCAGGGTGAGGCTAAACAGGGAATGACCCTTTGGAGGCCTCCCAGAACATGCCTTTTAGCGTAACAAGATAAAAGAGCAGCCCCTGGGTGTCATCACACACACTTTTAGACGAACGGTATAGTCCAGCTTTGGCTCAGAGGGTGAGGAACTGTGGAGAAACCCATCAGTGGCTGATAAAAGAGCAGCACCAGGGCTTCTTCAGTGGCTTCTATACCCATTAAGGCAGTTGTGCCTTTAAGTCTGCTGTATGTAAATGACCTTTGTTGTGATTGGTGGCCGTATTCAAAAAGCAGTCCTGTCCTAGGACTTAACTGTGAAAGGACTAGGCTAAACCTCCGGCTGACATACTGTATGTGAATGTATTGTTGTGACATAACGAAGGTCAGACCTTTCATTTTGCAGATTATTTTCCACATAAGAAAGGTGATGAATTGTGAGTGAACTGGAACCCTGGAAAGGTTGCCAGATCCATTACAGGGAAACACATGTCACATGTATTGGGATCGCCAATCCACCACGTGTGTACTGCGGGAGGGAACAGACACAAAAAGAACACCACACCAAAAGAACCCATGCTGCCATGGAGGGGAATCAAACCCAGAACCTTCTCTGTGAGGAATTGCCTTATTTATTCACGTCTGACTCATTTTCACAAAAAGTAGTCCCATTTAAATTCTAGACTCATAGTTTCTATCTAACCCCTTTTCCATTTTCTTCCTACCCGGAGTGAGCATATTAGAGCCAGCAACGGGATAAGGTTTAGGACGAGGCCCCATCATCGGAAGGTCGTGGATCTGATTCCCAGACCAGTGTGTTATGTTATGCTAAGGTACCCTTGAGCAAGGTACCATCCGTGACCCTGCTCCCAGGTGCTGGATATGGCTGCCCCCTGTTGTGTGATGGGATAAATGCAGAAGAAGCATGGTAGTCACTTTCACTTTATGTTTACCAGTTTGTGAGCCTTGCTTTGGAGGCATGGAACTATAAATGGCCGGCTATCTTCAGTCAGACAAAGGCCTCGGGTAAGATGTGAGCCATACATACGGGCAGATCAACTCATCTGAAACAAACATGACCGGGGCTTGGCTTCTCCTGGCCAAACAAAAGGCAGCAGCCATCTGGGCCGCCCCGACGGACAAAGGGCCGCAGGGCTCTGCTCGCGTTTCACTCCTTTGCTTACGTTACCGTCTCACTTACTGTACTTCCTCTGCAGACGGGGGAAAAATATCCCTTCTATCTCCACTCCTAATGGCCACTTGCTTTTTTGGGGGGGAGCAGAGAGAAGCAAGAGCTGCAATCGCTTAGCTTAGCTGGACACAGAGCGCGATCTTGAAATAGAAAACGGGAATGGGGTTGCCTGGATGAGCTGAAATGTTATTTGGATGATACCCTGCATTAAAAGCTGTGTTGAGTTTCTCATTGAGAGGCAGCAGCAGGACTCGTTGCGATAAGGAAATAAGGCTAATGTTACCTGATCTGGTATAATGTGAACCAATTACCACTCCATTGCACTTCATTACAGAACTGTAATAGGGCCGGGGTCAGCCGCATGCTACCGGAGCGGCCTGGGGAGAAATTGAGTGGTCATTGATAATATGATAAAAAGTGACAGCCAGAGAGGCCACTCAAACAAATTATTGAAATTTACAGTGGGCAGGCGAAACAGAATCGGCTCATTTAGGACGCCGCGGGCCGGCACTTGCGCGAAGCAGCCCTGGTGCACACAAAGAGGCGTCTATTGGGGGGAGAAATCTAAAACGATCGAAGAATTGCTCAAGATGCGGAACTCCAGAGTTTGGTAAAGGACACTGCAATTGGTCCTGGGGTGGGAGGAGAGTAATGTTCTTTTGTGTGAGACACAAGTGATCTGTTCATGGACTCGATGTCCAGAATTCTCCCGGCAAATGAGCGAATTTTAGCTGTCCCAAGTGTTCGGTTGCACATTCATAACCTCCATAGAAAAGCATTGCCACTCGAAAGGAACAGGAATCAATTGGCTGGAGGGGAATAAAGCCCTCCTGCAATCGGCTGCGGAACAGTGAAGTACCATCCCTGGAGCTTCTGTGGCTGAATGCACTCAAATCCTCACAGCCATGTTCCAACATCTAGTAAAGGCTTATTAAAAGAGTAGAAAAAAAATCAGAATTTCAGAAGAAATGTTGGCTGAGCTGGTGTCCTATAGTGTGTTTTGGTTCATGAGGATATGAAGAATATTATACACAACACACACCTTTCTTGATTGGAAAGTGAAAGTGACTGACTTCGTCATCTTGAAACACGTCACACAGTGAGCCACAACCAAATTCAAGATATTTAAAGCAGAGATGGGGATGGTACCTTGCTCAAAGGTACCTCAGGGCAACCTACAGCTCTGGGATTCGAACTCATGACCTGACGACCCTGGGGTCAACTCCATAACCACTAGGGAAATGCTTGTGACCGACAGTATGCCATGGCATTTTCCATTTTTGAGCCATTTCTCTTGTACGACTAAATCACCTCATTTACTTATTTTGAAATCACACTAATTATAATTACACAGTATATAATTCTAAATATCAAACAATACATATAAAATGAATAAAGAAACAAAGGAAACTGGTCGATGCTGGTATTTCCTCCTCCGAGAGAATTCTCCTTTTATGGCCATTCTGGAAATGAAAACATAAATAAATGAAATAAAAGTAAAAGATTCAAACCAATTCCTGTCAGGTCCATTCTTGAGTCCATCAGGGTAATCAGATTGTGTTTACCTGGATGAGGACAATTGTAAAATGTTATTAAAAACTTAAATGGAGTTTAGCTGGAAGAAGACAGCACATACGGAGGGATGTGTAAACAGCAGGGGAGGGGAGATTCCTATCAGTATTTAGACAGGCACTGGACAGAGTGGTAAAGGGAAAATTAGCATTGAGACTGTCTTGTGTTGATAAGGACCCCTCATGGAGAGGAATACCAAGAGGGGTGTGTAGCGCATCGGCGGGCCTGACACGAGCCTGTTCAAGTGCTCCGTAAACGGAAGAGATGGCGCACTTACAGCACTCTAGTGGCAGCCAGATAACTAGGCCTAAAGGGCTTTGTTTAAAAAAGGATATCGTCCCAAGAGAATAAATCACAAAAGAATCAAATAGAGGAATGGAAAATGCGTAAAAAAAATAATAATCACATGGTGGGCTAGGGTTCTTCCTGACAATTACTCAAATGTAAATCATCATAATCGTATTTATATATATTTACCCAATTCCAGCAGCTTTAAGCATCAGTGTACCCTGAAGAGATGGGCCGCTCATATGTCAGCAAGATAACAAGGCCTGGAGAGCTGCGTAAATATGAATAAATAACAGCATGAAGTGTTGCGAGAGAAGATATGATAAAAAAAAACAAAAAAAACAAAGCAGCATAAGAAATAAACGCAATCCATGGAAAATCAGAGCATCTTCAGAAGAACGTTACGAAATTACCCATCATAAGAAAACCACCCCAACAAATCATGCTTTAAGACATAACGTTTGACCAGAGTAATAAACAGAATCACAAATCATTCTATCTGAGGGTATAATCAATTGAATATTTTATGATCGAATTGAATGCCCGAGATCAAAAACAGGAAAAAATGATCAAATAATATTATTGCGGAGTATATTGTTTATTATTCAAAAAAGTAAAAAAAAAATTATATATATGTATATATATATATATATAAACTATATTCTATATTCAAAACTGTTACTAAAGCTATGAACTTGTCTAAAGTTTCTTTCTTTTTTTAAGATCTAATTGAAGGGGCTTTTAAAGGTGCAGTCTGCCTAATCTTTGGCATCTAAATAGGCAATACGCCGAATGCATGCTTGGTTGATCAAACCTGTTGTGACGTGACTTATCGACCCGGCTGATCTCAAACCACTGTTTAAAGATCATTCTGCTTTCATGTGCCGCCCGCACTGCTTAAAATCGCAGGGGCCGCGATAAGCGGCCAATTTGAAATGCCACTGTAGGCCATACAGTAATCCCAGTGTCGAGATTATTCTTGTTTATCTGTGCGTGGGGCTGCAGCGCGTGCCGGGTTCGAGGTAATTGTGTCATTGTGAATGGGAAAGCTGCCCCGCGCAACTTAAATGCCCTCTTCAGGCTAAAACGATTAGCGGAAATGAACGCTGTTAGAGGTGCCAGTTGGGGCCTGCCAGCAAGTGCTGTCCTTCTGCGATCGGATGCACATATAGGATGAGTTTGGCAATTAAATCAGGTTTATACAGGCACATCTGACTCTCAGAATTGCTTCTTTGGGTTTGGCTCTACAGCTATGAGGCTAACGCAGCTAAAAAGTAATTAGTGTGGTGCTAACTGCCAGCCATAATGATCAGGCTTGAAAAGAAGGTAGAACATGGTTACTTAGGCGGTTTATGACACTGTATGATACACTTTTATCTATAAAAGTGCCCATAAGGACCACATTTTAGCTCCATGCTATACATCTATGTAATAACATAGTAATAACATAGTTAGTTACAGTAACAGAAGTAACAACAACGTAACCATTGTGAACCGTAGAACAGTTGGTATAATTAGTAGTATTAGCAGTAATTACATGACTGAAGTCGATACATAAGCAGTGGATCCGTCACCTGTAGTTACATTGCTAAAGCATGTATCCTTAGTATGTAACTACACAGTTATTAGGTACACAATATAGAGTCTTTCTTTTTGTCCCGCCCTAATAGCTCTATGGCACATACATAATACTTTTCAATACTTTTGTTCTTGTTCCCATTAGCGGCTCTATAATTAATTACATTTCTTTGCTTTTCAGGGGCTTTGAAAAGGGCCTAATTTCATGGTGAGCATTGTGACGAACGTCCTGTAAACGTCCCGAGGCCGTCCCGTCTGTGCAATGCTAATACTTTCATAATGCATTCAATTATGAAAGAAAGAGCACATTTCCTGAGGAAAGGTGCGTGCATCATTTAAGCTCACTTAAACCCAAACTGACCTAGTTCGTTTAGTCTCACTTAGGCATAAAGTGCGCTTGTTTACATTCTTCTTTGAGGTTTTAGCCTGATTTCACATCCCTGTTCCAACGCGGGGCAGTGAACGAGTACGTTCTGCAGGTCTGACCATTCAGGACGACGGTCAGCAAAAGGTCAAGCCTTGCTTTATAATCATTAGAGCAAAGTTTAGCCCTACGGAGAACGAATCCAAGCAAAGTGTATAAGTTACACTGTAAGCCCACTATCACGTTCCTCTCCTCCCTCAATCCTGACATGTTAGCTTAATCATGCTCTCATTTACAATGATAGCGAACAGTAATGTGATTATACCGATGTCGAGTAAGTAATTACCCGATTCTAGGGTACAGGCAACGCTAAGACTGAGCGGATGCCGTGAAACGCTACCTATCGCCATGGAAGCAATGGATTCCTATAGGCCCCTAGCTTTCTTTTCCGTGTTCCTCGGACTCTGAGGGCAAAACCGAGCGCCGTACGGATGCTTAAAGGCCCCCGAAACAAACAGCGCCTTTGTGCCGGGCCTAACATGACACCCAACGTGGAGGAGGTAAGCTTCCTAAAGTTAAACGCATCGCTTAGCTCATTTTAAAGGGCTTTGGACGAGCAGACATTAACCTGAAATATATGCGGCCCTCTACCTCCCGCTTAATCCAGTATTTAATTAGAGCAGGTCAAGGGCTGGGGTCGCGTGCCTGCCTGATCGGCAGCTAACACCAGGCCCGCCGCACAAAGGGAGCAGTGATAAAGCGCAGCCGCAGGAATGGGAGGAGATTTCACTCCAACATATTGCAGGTATTCTTACCGGGTGAGGGCACGAACGGAGAACAGCACACACAGTTAGATACGGCTCGGAAACTGCAAACAGGTCGGGGCTATCTTACGCTTTCAGAAAGTGGCTTTCAAGCACATTCTTAGTCAGATCGTGTATGCATATGCACCTTTTACTCGATAACTTCTATAACTCTCCTAAGCTGCAGGTTTATTGTGCAATTTTTACATTCATGATGCGTTAAAGCGCTTAGAAATAGTTCAAGTAAGAGTTACTACAATAACTATTACAATAACGTAATGCATCTTTTATATAACTACCATCAATATCACTACGTCTACTTTTTAAAAAAATAATATACAAACTAATCTACGCTTTGCTATTTTAACTTTACTGGAACTGCTCTAACTACTAGAACTACTACTATATTGCATTACAACAATTATAGAACTTTTCTAATAACTACCATCATTATTTATATGCAGTTTTTAAAGCTACTATGCTACTTTAACATTAAATATAACTATAAAAAATGCAAGTTTTACCATTAAAAATGACTACTTTAACTATACTAACCAAACTGTAACTCCAAAAATATTATAAATCATTTACTGTTAAATTAAATAAAACTACCATTATGCTACGGTTTAAATTTCAAATAATGGCTGTAATTATTACAATTATATGCAAGCTACTATTTTTACAAAAATCACATAACAACCAAAAACTAGGATAACACACACACAATATTTTATATATATATATATACACACACACACACACACACACATACACACACATAATATTTTATTATTTTTATATTATTATTATTATTATTATTATTTATTACAGCTATAACTACAATTGTAAATGTTACTTTCAACAAGTACAAAACATTAACAACTACCTTTACTTATGCTTGTATTTTAAATATTGCTGTAAAGTAATATACTGTTAAATACTGTAAAGAAAAAATGATGTATTTACTTAAAAGATGTAAAAGAAATTGTGTTGCATTCAAACAAATTTCAAACTTTAAAGTAAAAACTGATTTAAAGATTACAACAATACATTTATGTAATAAACTGAATCATTTGTTCACTTTTTTTTTTTTTAGAATTGCATTTTCACCCAATAATCTTCAACATAAATGATACTATTGCGTTTCATCAAGCTATTAAGAAAGCAATATGAAACGATCGTATGTTGTGTAAGCCACATGCCTGGGGTCCCTACAGTTTCATGAACAGCTAAGAAAGGAACAAAACAACAATCAACATGTTGGATAAATCTCGAGAACCTTTCACAGCACTTCATCTTTACACACCTGCATGCACTTTTTTCAGCTTGTATTATGAGGCCCTTTCCCCTTGACTTGTCTTCCTGCGCCATGGTCACTAGAGGGCAGAGCTTTACTGCAAATGTCCATCATGTTCTCCTCCTTCTCCATGCATGCCATGTTCTGGACACAGCCTGCTTATCAGGAGCACTGAAGCCGGGCGAGATTTACAGAGAAATAGTTGAATAAAGTTGAATAAAGTCATTATAAATCCCATTAATCTACACATCGTTGTTGATCGAGATCAGTGGTGTGAAAATACGCTTGAAATTATTTTCAAAGCACGGAAACATTAATAACCCAGGCTGGCAGGTGGCTGAGTGGGCCTTGACAGTGATGTGCTCTGGCAGAATAAAGATGTTTAATTGATAGCTGGCCTGCATTGAAGAAGAATGTGTGTGTCATTATTTTTTTCGCTTAAGTGCCTGATTAAGAAGACAATGTGAGGAGCCTATTAAATGATACGAGGAGACCATTCCATTGGTTTTATTTCCCTAAAAGAAAGCTTGAATGCATACAGTATGGTTCAGTTTTAGTAACTGACCTATATATACATTAAAAACCCCGTTATTGACTCTTGATCTGGGCCAGGTAATTACAGATGCAGCTTGTAGCATCACGTTCCAATAACAGCCGTCGAACACTTGGACGAAAGACATGAATAAAGCATGTATTTTTGAGCTGAGCTATATCAAAATGTCCTCTTTTATTCACGCCAAACCAAGGACAAGATAAGGTGCAGAGCCAGGCATGATATATCAAAAGCAGGAGCATTTATTTCTCAGAAACGGCCTTTCCTCCGTGGGGGCCTGCTGACGGTATGGCGTTCATGATGTGGCTATTGACAGCTATAGGATTAGCCATGCATTAAATCAATAATGGCTGCAGATAGGTCAGCAGCTTACACAATTGCCTCTGCGAGAGCTAATACGTGAGGGAGGCGTATTCTCCGGGACCGGCAAACGGTGTCTTTTTGTATCCTTGAAAGATAACGGGACATGCACAAGAGGCTGAAAGCCAGGATTTCCCTCCATGAATGTGAATGGCGTGTATATGTCGTGTCAAATCCAGGAAGCTTCCAAAAATAGGTCAATGTGAACAGATCCCTCGTTCTGAAAAAGGGCCCAAAATGCTGTTAAATGACTGATCGTTTGCATTTTTCTGCTGATTAAAGCTAAACCACATGGCTATACATGCTAGGCCACCTACTTTGCAAAGAAAAAATGTAAAAACATTACAGGAAAAGTTACGATACGTATGGTAAAAGTCCACGTTTTTACACAATGCCGGATTCGTAGTTGATCAGCCAAGAAGATTTTGAGGTCCAGAGTTTCTTCTTTTTTTAATAACACGTCACAAACTCTCAACGTAGTTTCAGTGAACCAAACTTTGCATTATGTGCACAGAGCAACTGGTTAGCAACACATTGGGACGATTCCGAGCAAATGATATAATGCAAACAGAATTGGATTTGGAACTCCTCGCTTTTTGTGAAACATCCTGCACCTGAATAGCTAATTTAGCTAACGTGTTACTAATGCTAGAAATGAGTGGGCAGTAATTCAGTACAAATACAGTACTTAAGTATTTTGAAAAGTTTTCAGGTACTTAAATGGATTCATTTTCTTTTACTCCCTACTTCTGAACGCAAATATCTATACTTTCCAACATTTTCAAAACTTCTTCATTATTTTCATTTAACATCACCTTCCCAACATCCCGTTTCAGCCAAAAATGGACAAACACACAGAAATACGTCCCTCTGTGTGTCCATCGGTGCAGGACAGATGGAAGGAGACGGAATAGAGTGAAGTTAATGTTCATTATTTTCAGTAAATTGAAGCTTTAATAGTCTCTGAATTCTATTAATATGCAGCTTCGGGTCATTTTCAGCACAAACTTTTGCTAAAAATATAAAAAAATAATTTAACAAACAACAAAGTAACAAATGTGTGCAAGACTGGGTTCTTTCGTGAGATGAACATCCTTTCCTAGGTTTCTGAACTGAACTCACCAAGGCCATGTTAATTAGTGGAGATATTTTTCATAAGGAGAAAGGCTAAAGTCTGCAGTAAGGTGGAACTAACTTTGCCATTCCGATGTTAATTAATCACAAATAGACTCACTAAATTAGTTCCTGACACCACATATCAAACTTTTACTAATGAAGTTGGGCCGAATATGGAGTAAACTAAACTCGAACTATATTTTATTGCTTTTTTTTTCCATTTTTTAAAAAATATATACGTTTTACTCTGTAATTACTCCATCCCAAGTGGCCAAACTTAAATTATAGGGTTGGAAATACGCTCCTAAGCATGCATGTATAATCAGCAAGCTGGATTGCAGTTTGTATCTCTGAATTCCTGCTCATCACAACTGGACTCCAAAAGCCATGTGGTCATTTGAAGAAGAAAAAAAAAAAAAAAGACAAACACGGTTACCTTCTTCTGTCCCAAGCCGTTTTCAGAAAAGGGGGTGTACCCCTGTCCTCCTTGGTGTCGAGCGAGAGAGGGAGACAGGCCCGTTCCACTCCCGCCTCTTAACAAGCATAGTAATACATCAGTCAAAAGCAATAATTTTACAATTAATGAAATTCCAATTTGCCTTCAGAGCATTTCGCGTTGACATTTTCCACATTGCAACAGCGCTTTGATAAAGTTTTTAAAATGCAAAAGCGCACGGCGGAGGCTACAGAGCAGCCCGGGTGTCACCGCGCCTGCCAGAGGACTGTGGTACTTAATTTTTATCGCCGGCCGCCCCGGGGCAACGAAAGCCTGAATGTTAACATTGGCTCCATTTTCATTATCACCATATGATTATGGATTTTACTGCGTTTAGGTGATAATACAGCTAGGAGCTCACCTTAAAATAATTTGCTGGGAGCCACCATTCCTGCCCAAATGAAATTTTCATTTGACAAACAAGTACAATTAGGCCGTATTTCTTGTTCAGTGTCAGTCTGTTTTCTGATTGAACTTAGACCAATTTGCTGCCGCTAAATGAGTTTGAATAATTTACATTCTGAATGGCTCGGGGACATTAGCTTTTGGAGTGCTAAGTGGCAGCATGCTTTTTGAAGTTGCTGATGAGGAGATGTCACCCCCCAACCACCACCGCCGCCACCACCACCACCACCACCACCACCACTACCACTCTCCTCCACCTATATGTTTTTTTTCTTCTCCTTCTTCAGCCTACTTCAAAGTTAAAGAGTGAAAAATCCCA
This sequence comes from Hepsetus odoe, assembly GCA_017165825.1. Classification (NCBI taxonomy): domain Eukaryota; kingdom Metazoa; phylum Chordata; class Actinopteri; order Characiformes; family Hepsetidae; genus Hepsetus; species Hepsetus odoe. Next base: position 3,606,722 of record CM029367.1, read on the forward strand.
TATACCTCAAAGTACAATGAGAAGTTAAAATTGATTTTTTTCCCCCTGTTGAGGCCAATTCTGCGAGGCAAAGCGAAAATGACTTTAATATGTGTGTAATGCACTTCGCTGCCTTCAATGCACTTTGCCATTCTTCTCCATCCCCCCCCCCCCAACGATGGCACTTTTTCCTATTAGGCTCGTTTCATATTGGGTTGAATGAGAGGATTTGTTTCTGTAGAAGGGAAAAAACAACTAATAAAACAGTATCAGCATCATTAAGCAGAAACATTTGCTAATTGGGATTTAATAAATGAGAGAGTGAGAAGGTGCACCGAAAGTACCGTCTCCACAAAGCTTGAAGTTGAAGCCCATTTACACGAGCTTTCCATCACTGTGCTAATTATGCCGGTGCGCAGTTGGTTCTGTTGGTGAGGTGAAGTGGTGTTAAGAGTAAATTGCTGTTTGCAGCGCAGCAAAGCGCTGATATCCATTCATCCCTCGTTATGAACCGATCAAATCAGCATTAATATGGGAGTCTTGTACAGAATTATGTCGTCAAATTGGCAGAATATTAATTCCTTTAGACATGCTTCAGTTCTTTGGTTTTCGACGTCAACCAGCAATCACTTCTCCACGGAGAAGCCTCGACTCACAATAAAGGCCTCACTTAACCCGAATCTAAAGGTTGCCCATTGCTAAATCACGATTTGCAGTTCCTCCACAATAGTGTTGCTTCATTCTTTGACGTTCTTCATGACGGAAGAATGTCGATTTACCCACGTTCCTCCATTTTTCATACCTTGACATGCCATGGTTCTTCTTGACGTCTTTTTCTTGATAGAATACTTGGGTCCGGATCCACATTCGCATGTTTGTTCTTCTGTTCATCATGACGGGACAAGATCTAGCACCCTTTGATCCTGGTTAGGATAAGTGGCTCAGATATTGGACGGACGGATGTGGTCCTGTTCTTCACGATGGTAAAATCCTGATTCACTCTTTGACGTTCTTCTGTTCTTCAAGATGGTTGAATACTGACTGACTCCCTGAGGTTCTTCATGATGAAAAGAATACTGAAATGGACTTTGACGTTCTTCTGTTCCTTGAGAAGGCTCTTTATGATGGCAAACTATTGACTGACTCAGAGATTCTACTGTTCTTCATGAGGGCAGATTACTGACTGATACTTTGATATTCTGCATGAAAGCAGAATAAGAACTCTTCAGCGTTCTTCTCACCTTCAAGATGGCAGAATGCTGACTGACACTTTGAGGTTCTTCATGACACTACATTTCACTTTCTTCTGTTTCACAAGACAACAGAACACTGATTCATTCTTCAGTGTCCTACGGCCCTCATCTCAGGCTTCTTTTCACGGAATCCAATGATCTTCAGTTATTTGGTTGAATAGTTTCTGAGGAGGAACCCTTCCTTGGGGGCGGTTTACACCTTAAGAACTAAAACCTATCAAACAGAACACCAGCTTCACAACTACATATTGTAGGGGAATTGTGAGATGTTCTTCAAAACCATGTCATCATGTCTTCTATGGCATAAAAGTAAAGTGCTGATGCACTTTATGGTCTTTTTATGTTCTTCATACATATTTAGCAAGCTGGCATTGTTTTTCCTCCAATAAAGTGAGCAAACGTTCCCTGCCACAATTCTTCCATTTACATTTACATTTACGGCATTTAGCAGATGCTCTTATCCAGAGCGACTTACAGGTCCTAATTACAGGGACAGTCCCCCTGGAGCAACTCAGGGTTAAGGGTCTTGCTCAAGGACCCAATGGTGGTAGTGCTAGAGGTAGGATTCGAACCAGGAACCTCTGAATTCATAGGTCCGTAGGCAAGTACCCTACCACTAGACCACCACCACCAATTCCACTCATTCTATTTTTAAGTATTGCTGTTCATGCTGTTCTTCTCAACTCAGAGAACTCTAAGGATCTAACCCAGATATCAGGAATTGTACAATTCAATTTTTAGTAATTCTCATTTTTTATAGAGTTTCCGCATCTGAACCCAGCACCAGTTTTACTCATTGTGTAGTGTTTTGTAATGCACTCTTTATGGCTGCCTTCAGTTACAGTATTAATCAACCACAGCCAGATCTTTAAAGGGAAGTCATTGAGTGGTCATGTGATGCACTGTAGATTTATTCACCAATTTGGACTCTTAACAGTGGTATTCGCTTACCATCTTAAGTGAATTTTTGGCCGAAAATCCCGTTTCCTTAAACGAGCTATGCAAAATGACTACAGGGAAATGTCCCTCAGCCATTGGCCCTTAGAGCACTGGGATAGGCTGGTTAAGATAAGTGGCTGAGATAGAAGATGGAAGTATTCTTTATGTAATAAGCTTATATTTACTACTGGAGTTGTTGTTGGTTGCCATGCACCACTATTTTGTATGTACCATTTATGGGCTTCTGGATCTGGCCTTATATCCAGTTATATATCGGACGGTCACTGGATTATTAAAACACACAGACATATAACTACCTTGTAGCAACAAAATTGCATCAGGTCTGTGCATACCACTATTTTGGGAATGGACTTGTCTTTAATGGTTTTGCTGAGTGGCTGAAAAGGCTTAGACTTCCAACGCACTTACTGTTAAACTGCAATCTAAGCAACAAAGAATGGTGTAAATCAGTTGGTGTAGAGGGTTCATGGGTAAAACTCAGCTGGACCCCTAATAAAAGTTCTGCATTATTTGCTCTGAGTATATCTGGCCATGTCACGACAAAACACTGAACGACTTTTAGTTATGTCTTCGCCCTTCCAAAACAGAGGAACGAAAAAGAGCATTAGTGCTTATGTTGCTCAGCACACCCCACTTACATTCAAACACACTTGCACACGCACACTCCCACACACTCCCAGACAGGGTAGAGGTCCTCTCCACTCAACGACATCCAGTTGTTGTGTCAGTTTGCCAAGTCCGTTTATGGTTTCCCTTCCAGGGGATCCGGTTTCCTCCTTTACAAATGTACCTATTGTGCGGGGTCTCCTGGCACGGCGGCTGTTCTTGCTTTAATATTTGCGGGCCGGGATAACCCGCCGATACAGAAGAGGTCAGCTTGCCTCATTTTCCAGATTATAACTCGTTTCCATGACTGCAAAGCAAACTGAGAAGCGACTTTATCAGAGGCCTGAGTTACAGCACAGAAACACACACACACACACACACACACACTCACACACTCACACACTCACACACTCACACACTCACGGACTGTCTTTCTAGAACAAAAGGGCCTCTAGAAGATGTTCAGACAGCCATTCTCTTGGGCGGGGGTTGGAATAAATTGAATTTTCACAATTTTTTGCGCTCGCCGAGAGTCATAATTAGAAAAAAAATGAAAAAGGACGCCATTGTTGTTTATGTCATTATAGGCCTCTTCCTCCTGACATCTGTTTAGGATCAGTCCTGTAGGCAATTTCTCCCAATGAAGCCAAGCCTCTCTGAGCTTTTGAAAGGCTGTTTTTTTTTTAAACTCCAGCACAATTCATGTAAATATATTAGAGCGAAATTGTGCCGAAGATTACCTTCTATCAATGGAGGGAACTAAGCCTCCGCTCCAAACAGAGCGATGAAGAAGTGCTGAAAAGCAGGTCACTGTGGCTGGGCGAATACAGCAGTGTTATTTGTTTCTCTCTCTCACTCTCCATCTCCCTCTCTCTCTCTTTCTCTTGCTCTCTTTCACAAATGGATTTGGAGTTGACCTCAAATTTGAGTAACAGCTATTTCGGAGTAATCCATTCATGGTGGAGAATGTGAACACCAACGCAGAGGGGAGCGAGGCAGAGAGAAAAAAGCGAGGGAGAGGAAAAAAGAAGGGGGTGGGATGGATGAAAGGCAGTGAGGATTTTTACAATGTGATTAGGAAGTAATGGGCTCAAAGTAATGCCTCTGCAGCTCATGGGAGCTATGCAAGAGAGAGAGAGGAGAGAGTGAGAGAGATGAAAAAACGAGGAATTTCCACTGAAGGGAGACTCTTCTTTTCCCCTCATTGAAGGTCAAGGGCTCAAGTTGGTATGCAGATACCAGGATGGTTATGGGGCGAGCAAGCGAGGCCTGATTTGGTGCCCACCACTTTCAGCAACAATACGGCCTCTGTCTCCCCCTCCCCATGATAAGAGCACACACACTGACTCCATCAGCGTCCAGCGAGCCCAGGTGGAAACGCTTCACCCTGTAATGGCTCCTTGGAATGCAGAAGAGTGACCCCTGTTGGTCGCTCACCTTAATGAGAGTGCAGGACGGAGGGTTTAGGTTTACATGAGGGTTATTAAAAGAAACCCAAAGAGGGTTCTCGACCACTGGTGAAAGCTGGTGGGATGGGAAGTGCAGCGAAAGTTTATTTTTGTGGGAGACACTTGGACCAAGCCCAGTGATATAAGACTATTAACCGTAGATGTACACGTTAGAGATCTAATGACATCACTCTTTGCATAGCAACAGGAGGCGATTTACATCCATGCTAGTGTTAAAGAAATCTAAATTGCAACAAAGTATCATTTAAATAAATATTTTGACTTGAAAATAGTTTCCCCTCTCACTCACATACTCATTTTCTGAGACACCTGTCCTATTAGGGTCATGTGGTGCTGGAGTCTCTCTCAGCTCTCAAAGGACAAAAGGCAGGGAAACACCCTGGGTAGGCTGCCAGACCATTGCAGGGCAGACACACACACACACACACACCTAAAATGCATGAGGAACCCATCCAGATACGGGGAGAACATGCAAACTCCACACAGAAAGAACACGGACCACCCCGCGTGGGAATCGAACCCAGGACCTTCTCTCTGTTAGCAGACGAGTCCAAATAGTGCTCCCTTGGTTTGGTGTTGGAATATGAAGGCTTATAATTCCTCATATTTCTATCTTCAGGAAATTCTTCAACCATCTCGTCCAGCTCTTTGTTAAGACTTGTTAATACAGTTTAGGACACAGTATGACTTACGGTCCATGTTTGCTTCTGCAGAATATGTGCTGTGGCTTTGACCTACGACACCTCATAGCCGAGGACACTATGCCTGAGTGCCTTCCCTTCATTTTTTTATTTATTTTTTTTTTTTTTAAGTGTGACCTTACTAGCTGTTCCATTTTCACATTCCATCATGAATGTAAGAGGAAATACAATGCTAACATACAGGTATTTAAAAAATGTACAGATAGATTTAACAATCTGGACCCATTTACCTTGTATCAGTGTTTGCATAGCATTAAACTGAATTGAAAGTGACTATTAATCATTGCGAAGACACATCATGGCACACAACGAAATGCTTCTCTGCATTCAACCCATACATATTGGGCAGCCTTATTCAATGCCCCGGGGGAGCAGTGATGGGGATGGTACCTTGGGGATGGTAACTCAGGGCAACCTACTGGTATGGAACTTGAATTGACGACCATCCGATTATGGAGCCTAGTCCCTAAACATTAGGCCACTGCTGTTAGCATAAGTAACCCATAGGCTGTGTCCCAAAGTTTGTTTCGGAACACTAGGGGGAATAAAAGTACACAGCTATTAGATTTGCACTCAGTGTGTAAAGTATACAAAAGTGTGGTTTGGGGTGATGGCAACCACCATTTGAGCATCAAGCAGAGGCCAACAAGCCATGGCAGCAAGCTACAGATCTAGAACCTGCGTTGTGAAAATGAATGAGCCAAAATCAGAATACTTAATGAATGTCAGACCTGATACTGACTGAAATGGATGCCTGCTCATTTTTATTGCCCATGATTAGTTTGGCGGGCTCCCTCCTGGCCTGTTGTGTTGACACTTCTTCATTTTTTGTTTTACAGTAGTTTTCTTTATAACAGGGAAAGAAGAGTGATGAAGCTAATATCATGAACAGTCTGCCAGATTTGATCTGGACAATAAGCCCAAATTCAGTGCCAATGCAGTCAAAGCCTAAAAACATGATGGAACACAAACATGAATTAGCCTCCCCAAACCCCATATCTCAACGTCATTGAAGTCTGGGATCATCTTGAAAGAAAACAGAACAAAAGGCAGCGAACGTCCAAAGAAGCATTTTTTTGCTTCCAAAGAATCAGACTTTTAAAAGTTTTTTAAGGCCTTCTTGAGGAGCAGCTCTGCTGAAGCTCTCCCGGAGGACTACATTTTTGACTCTCATTTTCGATCCCTGTGCCTGAGCAGTTTCAGAGAGAGAAGCAGTGTGGGATTATTAGAGAGTCGAGGTCCAAAGAAGAGCTTTGGAATGTCCTTCAAGAAGCAAGGAGAGCTTTACCTGAAGACGACTTAAAGAAGCGATAAGAAAGCTCGCCTATGAGAGTTCAGGCTGTGCTGAAGAACCAAATAATGACTTCACAGCTGGTTAGAATGATTTGAATTTGGTATTAAAGACTATTTTTACATGCATGTTGCAATAAATCACTGTACCTGGTGTCTCTTTTGTGCAGAGACAACGAAAGTGGCGGATCAACAGTTTTGCACAGTTATATATATATATATATATATATATATATATATATATATATATATATATATACACATACCGACTGCTGCACTGAGAATCTCCCAAATTTAGTCAAAAATCGGGTCACGCTAATAATAAAACCCTACAAGAAGGGATAATAAGAAGTTCTTGGCAGCTTGTGAACAGATCTCCAGCATGTCTTCACAAGCAAGTCATTACCTCTGTTAGGTCACACGGCAAGAACACTTTCATTTGAGCCATCCAATATTTTCTTATAGCCTTTTTTTGCTGAGCAGAATTATGCTTTTGCATCACTAACCTCCTCTTTACTTACACCCTCCTTGAAAAAGTTTCCTCGTTGCTTGCCTAAGAAAAGAGACAACATAGTTTTGTGGAAAAGAACAAAAATAAGTTAATGGCCATTTCATGTCTGCACCCTTAGGTAGCTTTGGAGACCAATACGGAGCGCCACCAGGCTTCTGTTGTCCAGCCCGGGGTAAGGGATGCGATTAATGGAAAGAGAAAGCAAATCTTGAAAGGAGAAGATGGTGCCATGAGCAAAAGAAAAAATAAGGTGATGGATGAAAGGGAAGAAGAAAACAAACACGTGCCGTGAGCAGGCCGATCGCTAATGCAGTCTCGGGAGAGATCAAAGCCGTCGCAATTGTTTGCTTTTTGTTTCCCTCGACAAGTCTGCATGCTGCCTCAATGCTTAGCATATGTTCCATGTCCGCTTCAGGATTACAACGCAGGACTGATGAGGTGAAGTAGTGTGGGTAATGAACGTTCACGGACTGTTTGTTGGCGTCGTTTCTCGGTCGCAAAGACCGAGGGCAGGCAACGTTGGAGAAGAGGAATTGTGTGCACTGACTGATGTCATATCTCGTTTATTTCTTAAGTACAAAGCCAATCTTGCAATATTTCCAGTGTGCATCACCGACTCACTACAAATGGGCATTTTCCAGACCAATCACCTTGTTTTCTGCAAAAATACTATATTACACCCGTCAAACTGACTTATCTTTGTGGATTAAATGGAAGAAATGGGAATAAATGTTAAAGTGCGACAGGCTGCAAAGTGCCTAAGGACACGTGGTTCTAGTTAAAGGAGTTCCAACCACTCAGCGTTCAGCATCAGCAGTAAACAAATCAACTGATCATCTGGAATCATCTGCACCTGTTTCTTCACTGCTTCACGTCTTAAGTTAGACGCTTTGTTCTGCTTGAAGGTTCAGACGTGGATCACTGTGTGGATTAATCAACACAGAACTATCAAACTGCTCAGGTACAGAGACTGGACTGAACATGAGAGACAACAACACTGTCCTTCAGGAAGATCTGGAGAACTGCTCAGGAACAGAGACTGGACTGAAAATGAGAGACAAGATCACCATCCTTCAGGAAGATCTGGAGAACTGCTCCTCAACAAGTCATTAAAATACCAGAAAGACTGCCTTTGGAGGGAAATATGAGGAGATAACGGTTGTCTGATATTTACAGTTACTGCATTTAGCAGACGCTCTTACCCAGAGCGACTTCCAATTCCAAACTAGAGGGACAGGCTACCTGGAGCAACTTGAATGTTTTGCTTAGGAACCCAAAGGTGATGGTGCTGGAGATGGGATTTGAACCTGTGGCCTATTGGTCTGCAGGCAACAAATAAATAAAATAGACTAAGAATAAAGATTCACAATGAAATACATCCTCTGTATTTAACCCACATCGTGCAGTCATATCCAGCACCCAAGGGGCAGTGAAGGGGACAGTACCATGCTCAAGGGTACCTCAGGGCAACCTGCTGGTCTGGGATTTAAACCTATTATCTTCCGATAATATGCAAACTATCATAAAATAACAAAATAAACATAACCATTTTGACAACTACTGTAAATATTCACACTATTACAAATATAAAATTGTTAGCAAAAGAATTCTACACGATGATAGATGTTGTATTAGTAGCCTTTACTGCAGCAGCATTGTAACCTCCACACTTGGCAGAGCTTTATGTAGTTCAATTTGCTGATATGACTAGTCTTAAGTCAATTCTTCGCACAAAGATTACATGTAGCAGTTACTCAACATTTTAACAAATTAATTGAGCATTTCGGCTGAAAAGGGAATCTCCTTCTTTTCAAACTTGCAACTTTTGCAATTTAAATTTAATTATTTCCTATGGTATGCAATACTGACTACTTGGGGGAGCTTAATAATAAAATCCAATAATGTCAAGCTTATGAACAGGAAGTCATAAGTCTGAAAAAAATCGACCTTTGGATGAAAAAGGCCTGGGTGGATTAACATCTTAATTAATTCAAATAAATTAGTGCTTAGAAAATGATATATTAAATATTCAATATGCAATCAAATGCTGACTGAGAAAATGCAATTAGACATTGTCCTCAGATGATTAAGTCCAACTTAAAACATGAAAAAGTTAAAAAACAAGAACATGATGACTCTCGAAATACGCTCATTTTGTCCATAGAGGAAAAGGTCCCACATTTTGGGATGATGGCAAGAGCAAACAGGAAGTCCTAAGTGGTCTGTAGCAAAGGGTGATATCTATAAAAATAAGTGAAAAGAGAAATAAAACTACACAAGCTTAGGCTTATTCTAACAAACGTCCTTTTTTTAATGATTATTCTGAAAGGACTTCATAAATGACCAACGATATGACGGAAAATGTCTATGTAGGTTTATGAGAGATTTGCATACGTCATCATGAAGCCTTATAAATACTGTCCTTCAATAAAGCGTTACTAATAATCCTATGTAATGTGTTTCCCAATGTCAAGAATAGTCACTTTCACTTTCAGCAAGGTACTATTCCCAGCACTGCTCCTCAGATGGGCAATGGAGAGCTCAGCTACACTTGGTGAACTGGAAGCATTTTGTTGTGCTACATTCACAATTGCACAATCACTTTCCCTTTTCGGCGTTACGAGTCTGCTGTTCATCTGCAACAAGAAGTTTGTTTGAGGTGTTGAATCGGCCAGTACGGTAAATCCTTACACCCTTGCAGAGCTTAGTCCTTCTCGGCCAGGACTGGAGCTAAGAAAGTTTAACATGGCGCGTTAGCCTCCTCTATGTGGTCTTAGCAATGGGGAGTGTCCCGATGTAACAATGACCCGCTGCTGAGATGATGTTCGACTCCGGATTAAGTTCACTCTGAAGTCTGGCCACTGGATGAGATACTCCTAGCTAAATTCACCTCTCTGAATTTGATCCCCAGCCTTTGATGTTGTTTTCCATGTCGCTCAAATCCTGTGTCACAGCAGTCAAATCTGCGCATTATGCTTGTCAGTGTCAAAAATGCTGGAGTTTTATCAACAACCCTGTACGATGGCCCTACCAAGATGACTCCTTCTAAAAACTATCCAACCCTCTCCTCCTTTTCCAGGATAACCAGGCGTTTAGAGGCAGAAGCTGCGAGAAACCTGGCAGTTTGAGGAGTTTAAAAACTCATTAAAGCTGTTGGAAATTCTACATGCATTGTACTCTCCCCAGACAGATTTCAGGAAGATCTGGAGTGCCTAAATCCCTCCCAAACCACTGTGCAAACAAAGGCTAAGTAATAAATCCTAAATCTGATTTTGGTATCTGCAGTCGGCAGCACATGTACCCCACTCCGGACAAGGCCTCATTGTGTGTTGGCTGCATCCGTCTGTCTGCCCGGATCTAAGGAGCCGAAGACCAGTAGCCGCACAGATTGGCCTGCTTTTCCCTCAGACTGCCTGGGTAAGTGGGTTAAAGCTATCTGATGTGATTAGTGGGCAACCGAACCCATGAAGTCAAACAAATCTAAGGAAAAATGGTGAAAAGCTTCTAAGTACCATTGTGTCCTCAAAGCACGCCAGCCGAATGAACAATAAAGGTTACTGCACACGTCTGATAAATCTTACAACAAGCTGAGGCTAATTTTACATTAGAAACCTTATTAAGTCTGATTACGAATTCAGAGCTTACCCTTCTGCTTTGGTGGATTTAAAATATTCTGCACCAGTAAATGCAGTGTTTGAAGGAACGATGGCAAAGTCGAAATGAAATGGTGGCTGGCACCATTTTTGTGTTGGAGGGCAAGCATGAGGGATGGTGCTCTGGAGTTCTATCCATCAGGGGAAACCCATCATTTTTTCACATTCTGATTCCAAAGAACAAAACGTTATTTTTTTTTTTTTAAGCACTGTAGGTATATAGAATAGTTCTCTTCCTGAAGCACAATGCTTTTGGTTCTCATTTTCAGTCCAGTCTCTGTACCTGAGTAGTTTCAGAAGCAGTGTGGGATCATCTCCACACAGGGTAGAACAAAAGACAACCAACCTCCAAAGAAGAGCTTTGGAATGTCCTTCAAGAAGCATGTAGAACTGATCCTGAAGATGACTTGAAGAAAAGACAAGAAAGAAAACCCTCTTCGTGTTATAGAATTTTTCCATGTTTGCTGCAGTAAAGCACTGTACCTATTATCTCATTGTCCTCGCAAAATATATTAAAAAAACAAAAAAACCACAAGGGGTCAAGACTTTTGCACAGGGTTTTAGTGTCCTCTAATAGTGCTATCATGTCCAATGATGTTGGATGCTGTTTTAGCACGAACCACTTGCTCTCCATCTCCCCCCTAGTGGTGGCTGAATCAGGAGTCCTGATCAGTGGGTGTAAATGGAGATGACTAAATTGGGCAGGACACTGGGGGAAGAAATTCTCAAAATTAAAACTGATTTTTGGATCTTTAGTTGCATCCAAGGAGACCGTATATTCCTACAAATGAGCAACTTTCACTTGAGCAAGCTCATCTCTGATTCTAACCCTGGGCTCATGCTTGGAAAGGATTCAACGATTCAAGAGCTGATAAGCTGTTTTCTCTACAAGTGACGTACCAGTGATTTTGATGGCATACTGGCAACATGCAAAAATTGCTTCCTTTCTTGTCTTTTGGCCCAAATATTAAACATTGGCACCCCCAAGACAAGAAGTTGCGCATGTTTAGGGAGCCTAAATGATGACTCAATAGAAGAAGTGAAGACCACCAGGTTGGTTCCTAGTTTGATTGACGGAAGTGTGATTTCCAGTGTTGTACGAGTGTGGCTGAAAGGTGATATTATTGTATGTTTACGCATAGACATAAAGGTGCTCCTCCAGGAGCCTCCGCTGAAGCGGACCCGCTTCAGCATATAAAATACCCTCCCTGCAACATGAAAGAGGGAAGGAGAGAGAGGAAGAGAGCGAGGAAATGAAGAGAGAGGGGGGTGTTAGCGTTGGAGGCAGAAGGGACTCAAACAAATGGTGGAGAGTGGCAAGTTTGCATTGCCCATACCAACAAGGCCCTATCTCATTAACACACCGCTGAAATAAAAGAGGGCTTTTTTGGCTCACAGCTATAAAAAAAATTATCATAGTGATGATGTTCCTCAGCCGTCAACAGAGCCGCGATAACGTTGTTTGATGATGACTTTCCCATGAATGTTAAGCAGCCGCCGCAGCGGAGGAAAGGAGCTTATCAGAGCCTAATGCCCATCTCTAATTCCTGCCCTTCTTGAACTAGCCATTTTCTAACAGCGTTAACTGTCAAATTTACATCCCGTCTTAATGCCACTAAAGAGGACGAGGGATGAAGAGTAAATGACAGCAGTGTAATGAGGAAGGCATCTCTCTCTCTCTCTCTCTCTCTCTCTCTCTCTCTCTCTCTCTAGGCATGAGATTTTCCACAATTTGGGGGTCCTTTCTCTCCCTGCTTTCTGAACTCTGATGTAGAGCTTACCTGGCTTATTTTGCAGCAGACATGTTCAATTAGCTGCTGAATCTTTTATGGCATTAAAAAAGGAGCGAGATTAATTTGCTGCCACAGAAATAAATCTAATTGAGCAGAAATGAATGAATATTGGTTTCATGAGAGTATTTTATTAATGGGAGTTAAAATGATCAAAAATTAAGAAGCTTTAGATCTCGCAAACTGGGTGATGCTTTTGTTCAGTCCTCTTCTCTTGCAGCCATCGGTCGGAGACAATAAGCTCTGAATGGCTCCAGAGATAAGGAGGCTTTCATCAGACTAAACAGTTTAACCCCCTTTTCACAGTCTCTGCATTGTTTTTGGGGTCATCTCAGCATTTTTTATGCCATAATATTGGAATACGTTGTCGTGGTGGAAATGCGCATGGTTACGAAGCTGGATCCCCATCTTCGTTGGTAAGGAAGACAAAGTTGACAAAGTATAAACATTTCACAAGAACAGCATGTCTTCTGTGGTTGCCCAGAAGTTCATTTATTGTCAGTTCATCTATAAGGTGGATCATAAATGACAGAATGCCTTACAGTAGATTCTGGGCCAAAGGATAAGTCACTTATCCATGGAAATGTAATGGTGATAAAAGTTGCTCAGACACTAAATGCTGTTTAGAATGTAAAGACTTCTGGAAAGCCCAAATGAGCACCATAGATTTATGAGTTATGATCGGAAGATTTCTTGCACCCAAAAGAAGGAGCTCTGGCTGGTTTTCTTGTAGTAAAAGAAGAAGAAGAAGAAGAAGCAGAAGAAGAATTCTGCATTCTTGCTGTGCAAATGTCTGAACCACCCTCAATTTTTGCTTCCAGACCTTGTTTCCTGCAGGACAAAGTTTTTGTCTCTCATTTTCAATCCTGACCCGGAACGTGACCAGTTTCAGATGCAGAAGCAGTGTGAGATCATCTCTAAAGAGAACGGAGCAAAAGGCAATCGACGTCGGAAGAAGAGCTTTGGAAAGGCCTTCAAGAAGGAGAACTACTACTGAAGCCACCTTAAATAAATGACAAGAAATTTCGCATAAGGGAGCTCAGGCTGTGCTGAAGAATATCGGTGGTCAACCCAGAGGCTGATTTTAAAGCTTGTAAAAGTATACATTATTTATGGAATACATGTTAGTTTGCAGTAGATCACTGTATCTAATGTCTCGTTTTCCTAGAAAAATATACGTTGCGCAGTACCAGACCCATACCTGCATGTGTGACGTACAGGTGAGCATCGTGTGACAAGCATTGCCCAAATACTGAAGACCTGGTCAGCAGTGTTTCATGGATCTACAGATGAATGGAGGTGTAACCCTGACCCTGGTTGGTTGAGATATAAAAAAGGCAGAATCCAAAGGGCATCATTATCTTTACCATCCGTCCACTGAACTTATAGAACTTGTCTAACCAAGCTTGAACTCCTACAGTCAGATTAGGCGTGAATTCCACACATCAGGAAAACCGTGGAAGCGTTTTATTCCCTGTTGTTCATCTGAAGGAGGGCAGATAAATGCACGCAAATCAGCCAATTCATTTCCTATTTCTGACACTAATTATTGGAATGGCCGTTGAATCTAATTAAAACAAGTTAATGAACAAAAGCCCATTATTGGAGTTCACTCGTTTCACCTTTTTCAAAAGTCCCTGTTTTGACCACGTTTAAAAAGCAGAGCCAGTTAAAAGTGTTTGCCATTTTATTCACCAACAAAGTCAATTGCACACTGACCTGAAAAGGCAATCAAAGCTATGGGAGGTTTGGAAGAATAGTCGACTGCCTAATGAGCGTTTATAATAGCGAGAGTCTGATGGCAGCGAACAGGATACAATGGATTCTTACAATGGCCTTTTAAATCAATCGACAAAACTAATACGCTAATAATAAACCTTCATATATGAGGGAATTTATTTAAATACTAGAAAACCCATTTGGTATCAGCAATTTACTGCCTCAGACCGTCTCCGAGAAACGGAAGCTATTCTTTTTCCAGGTTTTTTACTGTTGCAGGTGAGGACAAATTCACTGAGCGGAAATCACCAGAAGGTGAACTGGAGTGGTGCTTTTTATCTTATTATTGATGTTTTAAATGCTTATTTGAACATAACGTTGTGAACCACCATTGTGCACGGATCCATCTATGAATTTCTGCAGAGCTCCTTATATGGAATTGCCAGGCATTAGCATAGCTTCACATGGCATAATTAGCTTTTATTGGCAAAATATGGAGAACTAACCCTAATACTGATTTTAAAATGTTGAAATTTGGGCATTAATGAGGTTTTAACACTGAATACCGAAAATAACTTTTACAAATATGCAAATCAGCTGCTCCCGTTTAGGGGTCGCCACAGCGGATCATCCGTTTCTTCCGGGCCTCTGCATCTTCCTCCTTCAAACCGACCACCTGCATGTCCTCTCTACCCACGTCCATAAACCTCCTCTTTGGTCTTCATCTTCTCCTCTTTCCTGGCAGCTGCATCTTCAACATACTCCTCCCAGTATAATCCTCGTCTCTCCTCTGCACATGTCCAAACCAACGCAACCTTGCTTCTCTAACTTTGTCTCCAAAGCTTCCAACCTGAACTGTTACTCTCTCCCGAATACACTCATTTCTAATCCTGTCCATCCTCAGCACACCTAATGAAAATCTCAGCATCTTTAACTCCGACACCTCCAGCTCCACCTCCTGTCTTTTCGTCTTCAACCTGTACAACATAGCTGGTCTCACTACTGTCCTGTAAACCCTCCCTTTTATTCTAGCTGGTACTCATCCTTCACAGATCACTCCAGCCACTCTTCTCCACCCATTCCAACCTGCCTGCACTCTCTTCTTCACCTCTCTTCCACACTCGCCCGTACTCTGAAATGTTGCCACATCAATTTAATAAAAAAAACGAAATTATAGTTTTATAGTTTTTGGTTCTTTTTATTATACAGTTGGTTAACATGAAAAATAAATGTTTTGAAATATTACAGGATACAAGATTGCAAGACTGCCACGCGTTTCTAACAGCCAACATGCATGGCCTAGTCGTGTTGTTCAGCAAGAAGTTTATTTTTCACCATATTTAAGACTAAGAGGGCAGCGAAGCCAATCAGTGGAATATTCTGAACGCTGGACACGAGGACGCACCTAATTATAAAACATATTAGGACAGGTTTAGGAATATTATTGAATATTATCACTGTCTTTTAAGACTTTTTTAAGGAGAGATTGCTTCTGCTTTTGCAAGGACATATTCACCGTGATCAAAAGCCCACCTCCATTGACCACTGCCCTCTCATTTGGTTTCCAATCTCACCCAGTATAATGGAGCATTGGATTACTGGAGCAAGGAGTTCAAGGCAATTATAGCCAGAGTGAAACAAGATAAAGTGAAGAAGAGTAACGAAGCGAACGTTTCCGGCCACTCGAGGAAGAGGTTGGTTTATGTCTTTCTTTGTTTGCTGGGTGGCGGGTGGCGGACACCTTCTAATTGCCCGGTTTCTGGCGCATCACAGCGATTTTGTCGGTTAGTCTTGGGAAGGGAGCGGGGCAGGAGGAGAACCCAGCGCTGGCTCCATGCAAATGAGACAAGTTGAAAGTTTTGCCAGCGCCTGCATGTAATTTAAGATGGCATTTAAGCCTCTTACCCCTGATCGTATCTCCTAAATGAATTCATCAGGTAATATTTCCCATTATTCAAAGGCATTATTTTATGTCAGCCAAGGTAATGGAATGATTACAGGGCCATGCACATAAATTAGCGGTGGAAAAAAAAAAGAAAAAAAAAAAAAAAGAAAAGAGAGAAATGTCCTCCCTGTGAAAATGATATCGCAAGCAGTTCGGAATTAATTCCTTGTTTTTTTTTTTTTTTTCTTTGCCTTTAAACTCCTTTTAAAGTCTAGGGTGCGGAATTTGCCACAAAATATACTAACAAGTCTTGGAGGCCAATTCAATTTGCCATTCACTTTCATCTTTAATGATACATATCTTCCTACTGTTCATATTTTGATTTTGAAACCATGAAGGAAAAGTGTGGTGTGAAGCGGGGGGGATTAATATCTGAACGTTTTCTAAAGGAAATTGTGTGGAGAAAGGAAAAAAAAAAGAAGAAAAAAACCTAAAAGAATGGCTCCTCCTATCACCTGGTTTCAAATCAGGCATGTAAGTGGAGTTTCATCTGGGCAGCCCCTCTCCAGCGGCCATGCCGTCGTTCCTCTCTCCGATTAAATCTGCTCCCGTCTGATCGGAGCGTGGAAGGGATTCGGGCCCAAGCTCAAAATTTCACACTAATCAGCGGCAGGGCTTCCGACGGGTGAAACGAAGACGATCCGAGGAAAGAAACAGAAAACAGATAATTGTGGAAAGCCTGCACTCCACCAAGAGAATAAATGTTTCAATTTAAATGTATGATTTTATCAGAATGCGATCCAGCTGGGGAGCTTTCTTGCGATTACACAACTAAAACACCAGTGATAGTGAAGCACAGGGCCACACAAGACGGTGCTTTAATGCAATATATACTGTACGTTCGCCACACAGAGAACACGGACGTCTGACACCGTCCTGTGGTCTGTGCTGTCTGCAGCAGACGCCCTTCATTCTGTTTGAAGCACCTGCCTTTTACTTCTGGCCACTTTATTAGAAACCCCTTCTTGTGTCCTCTCGCAGGTCATGGATTGGAAACACAAGTGTTTCTGAAAAGCATCCAGTGAGTGGACGTACGAGGTGGGCGTTTCCGATAAAGTGGCCAAGAAAGTGGAAGTAAGAGGTGGGTGTTTCTAATAAAGTGGCCAGTGAGTGGACACATAACTTAGGCGTTTTCAATAATGTGGCAAGAGTGCAAGTGAGAGGTGAGTGTTTCTAATAAAGTGACAAGTGAGAGGAAATACAAAATGGGTGTTTCTAATAAAGTGGCCGGATTTACTCAGATAGCCATGGGTTTGAGTCCAGGAGCAGTACTTTACCTTCAGATACCTTTGAGCAAGATACCGTCCCCGTCACTGCCCGTCACCGTATGTCTGGTCCCCGCCCCACTGCATGATGGGTTATATAAGCATATAAATGTTGTCTTTCACTGTGTGCTGTTTCACAGTGACAGTTAGTCACTTTCACTTTCAACCTGTAACAGCACGCTGTTCTGTGTTTGTGGGCGGAAATGTTTCCTGCATGTTTGGACTTAAAGACAACGACTACAATGGCGAACGCCTGTTTATGCGTTCATCATGACACGTGTTCTGCAAAAGACAAGTGGCATCTGCGATGCGGCGCATAATGATCGCGGTAAAACAAAGCAGCATTTCTGCACAAGCTTGCTGCAGATTTGTGTGGCACGGGCTGCCTCACGTCTGGCATGAGCTGTTGTCGAAATTTGCCCATGGGCGCTGTGGATTTGACACTAGAGTGCTGATGAATCTCATCTGTTTAATGTGTTTATGCTTGCTAAGCCTACAAAGCTTATTGCTGTTCAATGGAGTGTCTCAAATTTGCCTTCTCTCTCTCTCTCTCTCTCTCTCTCTCTCTCTCTCTCTCTCTCTCTCTCTCTCCCCTGATCATCATTCTTGGCATTGTTTGATGCAAACAGGGCTTGGGGCGCTGTAAAAATAAGACGAGTGTGAAAATCAGATGGTTTTTAAATGTTTCGTCGACATCATTAACACCTTAAACTTCAGGCTTATTATTCTGGCATTCATAATAATGCAAAAACACATTTTCCTCACTTTGTCGGGTGCAACAAGTAAACATGTGTTTGAAAATGTAATCTTGTCCATTCAGTCCACACATGCAAAGGAAGCGACGGAACCAGCCTTGTTGAATTCCTTGATTTGTGATGTCACAAACATCAACCCTTCTGCATGGAAGTGTCTATGCAGTTTAGCTTCGTCCAGTTACATCCAGAAGATGTGATTCAGAATTTATAAAACTCCAAGTTGTTTTTACGTTTACTCCTATCT
This sequence comes from Hepsetus odoe, assembly GCA_017165825.1. Taxonomy (NCBI): domain Eukaryota; kingdom Metazoa; phylum Chordata; class Actinopteri; order Characiformes; family Hepsetidae; genus Hepsetus; species Hepsetus odoe. The sequence goes on from CM029367.1 coordinate 3,624,862, forward strand.
GTGCGTTCCACAAATTTGACAAAATTGGCAAAAACCCACTGAAAAGACGTCCCTCTGTGTGTCCTTCGGTGCAGGACAGACGGAAGGAGACGGAAGAGAGAGGACGGGGAGAGTGGACGGTGGAGTTCTGGCGTGTGTTGAGTGTGATGTCCGTGAAGGGAGAACTAGTAGAGACGTGGATGAAAGTGAAGCGGTGAAGTTAACGTTCATTCCTGTACTTTTTACTTTATACTCTCAGTACATTCCTGTACTTTTTACTTTATACTCTCAGTACATTCCTGTACTTTTTACTTTATACTGTACATTTCAGTAATTTTTCACTGATTAAAGGAGTTGCATTCGAACTTTAACCTTTACCAGAGTTGATTTCACACAAGTATTGGTATTTCAAATAAGTGAAAGCAAAAGTGAAAGTGACTAATCACCATTGTGAAACACAGCACAGCACAGCACACAGTGAACCACGACAGAATGCAGCCTCTGCATTTAACCCACACACACACCATGCAGCAGGGGGCAGTTGTTGAAAGCGCCCAGGGAGCAGTGATAGGGACGGAACCTCATGGCGACCTACTGGTCTGGGATTTAAAATTGACCTTCTGATCCGGGGGCCTAGTCCCTAAACACTAGGCCACCGCTACCCCAACAACAGCTTGCTGGTGATGTAAAAAGCTGATTGATCATGAATTACTCCGAAACTAATATTAGTATGTGATTATGGAAGATCAAAGAGGTGTGAAATAAGAAGATACTGGTTAGTCAGACTGACGGGAATGTCTACTAACATAGTGGAATATACAGTCCTGACTTATTTTTGCCCTCGGAGTCTCTTTTTCACTGAACCTGTCAGCGCTAGTTTTCCTGTTTCCTCAACTTCTAACACTCGCCTGCTTATCCTAATAACGCCGCTGGTTGACTTCAAACAGCATGTGTGAATTAAATCGTCATGCTGGCAAACCATTAAAGTATAATGGCTCGGAAACTGCTCAACATTACTGCCACGATAAGTAGTCCTGGCTGACAGGTGAGTCCGCCAAATAAATAAGTTGAAAATGCCGTGATGGAATTATCCCGTGAGAACATGTACCATTAAAATGTATGACCCCCCATGAGATGCCAGCCTCTCGCACAATTACAAATTAGCCACACTGTCACGTTCACTGCTCCACCAACGGATCAGCTCTGGAAAACTGAATTCTGGAGAACGAGAAGGTGAGAACAGCTCCAGCTGCTGTACCGATTAGTACTTATTAGTTTTTCCTAAACAAAACGATTCCAGAAGACTCTTGGGTTGCCATTTTGAACACTCTTTCAGTGTCCTTACACACTTCCAGTATATTCTGGGGGTTAGTAGTGCAACAAGTCAACAACACTGGAACGAAAACTAGTGTTTTATGGTGAACATCACCAAGACATATCTGATCATCTGATCAAAGACTATTTTTAAGAACTTAAACCTTTAACTTTCCACTTTATTTTATTCATGGGATTGATGGTGTCAGCAGTTCTGGTGCATTACGCTATTAAACACCATGGCAACGTGTTCTTAGATAGAGGTTAGACCCAAATAAGCAAGACAATTTCACAAATAAGACCAATGAACAGCAGTTACTGCTGCTCCTGCTGTGCCGCCATCTTGGATTTTTGAGGTTGGGGTTGGAGAGACCCAATTTCAGGGGCTTTTCCAGTCCCGACATCCAACCTGGAACTTGAATATTCTGACCATTTCAACTGGAAGTCACATTAACCAGAAGAAGATGCTTGGATTCCACCTGAATTCCACACATCCAGTATGTATTCAGTGTTAGAGGCTGAACCATTTTCCACATTGTTATTCCAGAAGTTCCATCACTAACACACATCCAGTGTGTGTTCTGCCTTGGTTGCTCATCCAGGCTATTCCAGGCGATGTCATTGGTCCAGCTCCGAACAATCTTCCAGTATTTACTGCAATTTTGTTTGCACTCCTGTATGTTTTCAGTGTCAACCACTCATGCTGTTGTAACACTTTATTATTCCGAGAGATCCAATTATGTTATACGTCCAGTGTTTTCGGTGTTAGTGCCCACCCATTAACATTGCTCGTACGTAGCTGCGGCGCAAGGTTAATCCAAAGCCATTTAAGCCTTTGTTTCCTTTAGCTTAAAGAGCATCAAAGGAAAAAAAATCATCCTAAAATCATCATTAAAGGCGGCGGTCGTGGACGACAGGCTACAATGTGACATTCTGTCAGAGTAAATATGGTTTAATAAATGAATTAGCTCCATAAATAATGGCTGTAATGACATTTTAGGGGACAATAAGTCTGAGCGTTGTCAGGAAATAGTTGATGTATGAGTTTCATGCCTCAGCAGTTCCTCAAAATGAATAGGCTCTGGAAGATAGCTGGGGCATTGCGATCAGCCTATTTCCCCTAGAATTATCTACTTGTTGTCAATTTGCACAGCGGAATTACACATGCAAATTGCGCTGCCTGCACAAACACCACTTGGAGATGATAAAAACAAATTAACAAAGGCTATAGAAGGAGGATTTATTTCACTCGCTCACACAGGTCAAGCAATACATGTATTTGACGATTGTGTGTACCCAATTTTGCTGTAATTATATCTGCAAATTATTCTTTGTAATCTTATTATTCTTTCCCCCAACCTTCTCCTTACACTCATAATTAGCTTCCTTCACGCCTCCCTCGAAAACAATTCAGCCGGCCGCCCCCCCACCGCCGTCGAATAATCTGACCCGCTGGCTGTCGATGTACACGGGACGGTCAGGGGTCAAGGATACGGGGTGGGACGGGGGCCTGGGCCGGTCGGGGAAGCGTCCACACGCAGTGACCCAGTAACGTTCATCGTATTCGGGGCTAAACGAGGAGTCGGCGGACCTCCGAGTTGGCCATTAGATATCTCATTTACTTTGTACACACTCAGCTAATCTGCTCTAATGAATTCTGCCACCCCAAGCCAGATCCAGATGACTTAAAATTATTACCATTTCCTCAGATGTGCTTTTTCTCATTTGAAGCTCAGCTCGGCTGGCTGGCAAAGCCCAGCCTGTCACACTAAGATACTAATAATTAGGGGTTTAAGATGATTAGTTTATCTCGCCGCACTTACTGCCTCTTATCCGCCGTAGCCCAAAACTTAATAAGGGGGCTCCAAGTTTTAAACAGCTAACTCGAAATTACCAAGAAATGACAGAAATAATGAACTGGAGCCCCGGCCAAGGAAAAAGTGCCACCGTGAGACAACAATAATTCGAGTGTGAAATAGAAACACAATGTCTGGTAATCAATAAGAAAAAATAATTTCCAAGTGGCTGTAAAAGGCACGGCGGTTGATGTAGCGTGCCCAATGACACTGGGTCACCAAATTACCTTAAAAAGTTCATGCTGCCATTCAGTTGTCACATATGTAATTAAATTGGTATTAAGCATAAGGGGCGAGCAGCAGGCTATCAGTTTGCAGTGGAGGGGACACGGCGCAACAATCCCGCTGACATTTTTAATATATCTGGGTGACTTAAGCGCATCAAATGCACTTTAGGTCGGGACACTGTAGATGAAATTGATCTTTCGGGGGATGGCATTTACATAAGCTTCAGCAAGGTCAAGGAAACTTGGAAGACTCTTTTGGGCCTAGCCCAGTACTTCTGTTTTTGGGGGGGACTCCAATGGCACTTTTGCCAAAAGCATGGCTTGTTCTCAAGTTGCTCAATAAAAAAAAAAAAAAGGCCAAAGGCATACAAAATTACATCTAAACATGTGATCTCACACACACACACATTAATGCTTTCTCTCACCCATTCATTTCCTGAGCCGCTTGTCCTTTTCAGTATCGCGGGCGGTGCTAGAGTCTATCCCAGCTCTCACAGGGTGAAAGGTTGGGACACACCCTGGACAGGTCGCCAGACCATCGCCGGGCAGACAAACACTCTCACACACACAATTTAGCATCTCCAATCCACCTGACGTTCAGGTCTTTGGACGGTGGGAGGAAAGTGGAGCTTCTGGAAGAAACACGTGCAGACACAGGGAGAACAAACTACAGACAGAAAAGACCAGGGACGTCCCGCCTGGGAATCGCACCCAGGACCTTCTCACTGTACACATGCAATTTGAAATTTTTAGGTATATTTAGTATATTTACACTCCCATCAGAAAGTATTAAAAAGACAAACCCACTTGAGTTTGGAATCAAAAAATGAATATGATGAGAGATATCAGATTTATTATCAGCTATCAGAGAGAGAGAGAGAGAGAGAGAGAGAGAGAGAGAGAGAGAGAGAGAGAGAGAGAGAGATATAACCGGTTTTCCAGTTGGGCCGTTTAAGCAGGTAAATGCTGAGGCACACTGATGGTGGTGGATCTAAATGAGCATTTTAGGCAGCAGGGTTTACCGCCACAGGCTAGGCCACATTTGCATACTAATCACGTGAGCGATAAGGTGACGCCCTCAGCTGTTTGAATAAATTGAAGCAATCATTTCGCAAAAGGGGGCGCTTAATTATCGGCTGGGAGCAAACACTGGGAGCTGAGCTTTAGTTTGTTTAGTTTGTGTTATGAATGAAGGAAGGAAAATGCAGCCTCATGCCTCCACCAAGGAAAGGGAACGGATGTGGGAAAGCTCACCTGTGTCTCAGATTATTGCTCTGATCCAGGATGATGTACGTCCTGTAAGTCAAAGTCAGGGAGAGCCTTACAAGGTGATTTTTAATTTCAATTCAGTCACTGCAAAACAATGATTATAGATAGATAGATAGATAGATAGATAGATAGATAGATAGATAGATAAAATAATGCAGAGTAGATTTTTGTGAAATCATGTGTTCTAGTCAAGCACATCACATACATTCATATATATTTTTTTTTCTTTTTTCTCCAAACCAGGGGTCATCACATGTACAAAACAAATCCATTTTATTATTATTATTATTATTATTTGTTTTTTAAACGTTCAGCAAAATGAACCTGCACAAGTCATTTGGATTTAATAATTCATTCAATGAATTAAATAATTCATTAATAATTAATGGATGCAATAATTATTTTTTTTTACAATTATATAATTAATCATATAAACATTATATTAATTACATTATATAATAATATAATTTTCACTAATAAAACAACAATAATAAATCTGATAAATATGTTTCCATTTTAAATAAGCCCTCGTCTTAAAACACTGGAAATATCTCAGCCATTTGGTGTTGGTTTAATAACTAGTGTATGAATAGTCTTCTTGTGTAGGGTCAACAAGTCGCGTTCCAAATGGCATTCTAGCACCCTAAATAGTGTGTCATCCTGGGTAGTGTATTGGGACGCGACCTTACCGCTCGACGAATCAGCTGAGGCGTTCTTGCCGAGTGACAGCCCAGTTCGTCCAATAGTAGGAGCCGTCCCCCCCCCATCATCTCTCCGTGTTGTTGTTGCGCTTTGGAAGAGACCGTTGATATGTTTTAGCGTAAACTTAAGGATATTATATCACATTTTGTAAAGTAGCTCGCGAAAGAGGGTCAGGGAGTTTGTCTCGGCCAGAAAGAAGCGACATGTACAGCGGGCTCCTGCCGAAAGGACTAAGCGAGGCTGATGTGAGCGACGGGGAGGAGGACGAGGAGGAGCGCCGGCTGGAGGCTCACCCTCCCGCCGGCCATGAGCCGGAACACGGCCCCTTCTCACAATCAGCTCCTACTTTAGGGAACCAAGCACAGCCTGAGTTCTCCTCTTTTAACCTCCAAGCTGAGTCTAGGCTGCAGAACGAGCCCTTTTCTGAAGACTGCCTGCCCGGGGTTCCTGTAAAACTGTGGCAAGTACGTTCCTGAATGTTCCGCACTGAGATGTAAACAAAGTGGCCTAGTGTGAAATGTTTCGTATTACGTGATGGGGAGTTTTTATGTGTGATGTTAAACCTGGAGAAAATAATTGAAGTATTTTTTTGAGAGGACTACTTTTTTCCACGCACTATCCATATCCCTCCGCTCATTGCTCGTAGTGCCGCACAATCTGACGATATTATCGTTCTCGCGAGAGTTTCAGTATCGCGAGATTGCAATTAAATACTGGACAGCTGCATGTTTCTGTGCAAAAACAGCAGCATTTTAACTGTTTTACTGCAGTGCAAAACATGGTTTTAAAGTCAAAACATTGCTATCATAGTTTTGCAACACTACTGCCTCTTCCTCTCCTTTTAAATGTCATATTAGATGTCCTAAATGAATGAATGAATGATTGACACACTGCTAATTTCTAGGCCTCATCATAAAACAATGCAAAATAGACATGAACAATATGACAATATTTATAGTTTAGTGGCACTACAGGTTGCATTTCAACATCAGATGTCCCAAAGGAATCAACATCGTGGGATCATTTTGGGACATTTGATGATGTCCGCCCCTAATATCTAGGCCGCAACCTCGAACTTGTGCATATTTTTATGCTCATGCCACTAATTTATCATCCAAAATAACAATAATAATTATAAATCATGACAAATCATGACAGTTTCTTCACACCTATGGCATCAGATTATTTAATGTCTTGTTGGATCCCTTAAAGAGCCTCAAACGCGTCGCCCGTTTGGTTCTTATCGCAGTCACGAAGAGCGAGTTTTAGTAAGCCGCTCTAGAACAATACTGAGTGATCACATCTTAATGACTGAAGCGAGGAGAGATTTCGAAAAGTGAATTTGGCCCATCGCAGATAGGGCAGCAAGGCACAGTCTGTGTAGAATGCTGATTATTAGGAGCAGTAAATCAAGACATGTTTGTCATCGTGCAACAAAATAATGTGAACCAGTTTGTAGATATGAGTCCTCACACACTGGTTGGTGTGTGATCAACTGAAAGACATGTTCCAACCGCAAAACAGCATCATTACGATATGAACCTTTGTCTCTATGGAGCACAGTTTTGTCAAAATATGTGCTGGACCTTTTGTTTTTTATTATTTGACATCAAATTTGAATTCTGGAAGAGTGGAGTTTTCATAATCATGAAGGCTGCAATTTTAACTACATGCTGTATTAATCCATTCTTGACAGCTTCTGTGCAGCAGGTGGACTGAGGATACCGTGTGTGTGTGTGTGTGTGTGTGTGTGTGTGTGTGTGTGTGCTGTTCTTTGATTGACTGCTAAACTATTCAGGGATTGTCTCTACTTTTCACCCTCAGTGCTGGGATAGTGCCTAGCACCCTCCCTCTCCCTGGAAAGTATAGATGGCTTTATTTATTATAGCAATAATTATAATACCTAATATTGCAAAGCTCAAGATTGGGCAGCCAGTGCTGCAGACTAAAATGCAGAAAGTAGAAGTTTTTGGTGAAATAATGGCCTGGATGGATTTAAAAGCTGAAGAAAAATGTTTAAAGCATGTCATTTTTTTTGTAGTGTATTCTGGCGAATCAATAATCAGTAGAAACAGAATTGTTTGTAAGATCATAATAGAATTAAATCCTGCTGTGAATAGTGTGGGCGTTAATAGCTATTAAAATCGGCCTGGTTTTGCCTTTCATTTACTAATATTAAAAATTCCCTTTTAGTGATCATTCTGATGTTGTTTTTTTTTTGGTTGTAGAAATTTAAAGATCTTCAGCAGGAGCGGGAGGTCCAGAAGAAGCACCAACCGCAGAGGAAAAAGAGGAGAAAAACGCTTCGCAAAAAAGGTATGTAGGTCTTAAATGAAGCCAGTTTTTGAATACTCATTCAATAAGGGTGTCATATACATCAACATCTCTCAGATTATTGCGAAACACTTCCTTTTGGAGGATAAGCGATGGATTCATTTTGGTGTTTGAAGTAATTTCATTGTTTACCACCACTTTCTGCCAGCAGCCCAGTCTAGCACGTCCTTGATCCACCCTCCCTCTGCCTGTACGTTCTAGTCTCAGTACTAAACCGTGACGCAACCGAACAAATGAATCTCTCTCCTTCGTTTACATTTAGTTTGAAATATGGATGAAATGCTAAATTCAGATATCATGAATAAAGTCGAATCATCGTATCATTAAGCTCCTAAAGCCTGAACGTAAATGTGCAATGTGAAAGAACAGAAGATAAATGTGCAATAACGTAGAAATAAGATCTGCAAAATCTCGGATAGTTTTTCTTTATGAAAATTGTGCCCAGATTGAACCGAATTGTGATGGACTGTTGTTACACCCCTCAATGCTGATTACTGAAACGGTTTTATGGCTGTCCGGTGATGATGAACCTGAATGTTCTTGTGCAAGCAGATACAACTCAAGTACAGGATGGAGCATCAGAAGAGAAAAGGTATAAAACATTTCATTTTATCCCTTTATTTATCTAAAATGTTTTTTTTTCCTTCTTTGTTAGTTTGTTAACTATGCAGAAAAGATCTACACTGTGCGCACAATTATTAGGCGAGGGAGTATTTTGACCACATCGTCATTTTTCGGCGTATATTCCAACTCCAAGCCGTATAAACCTGAATGCTGATCGGATTTTAGCAGGTCAGGTGATGTGCGTTTGTGTAAATACCACTTCCACTCAGACACCAGCAAGGTGGAGGTGTGGTACTGGTCTGGGCTGGTCTTATTGAAGATCGGCTGGTTGGACCTTTTAGGACCTGCTGCTAGTTTTTAGACGCCACTTTCTTCAAGCAGTGCTTCAGGAAAAACTCTGATCTTTCAAGAAGACCAAGATTTTTCTGCGGGACGATGCTTCAACACATGCTTGGATGTTCTCCAGTAGAGACCTTAAAGAAGAAAGAATAATGACGCGCCCCCTTCCTCACCTGAACCTAAACCCTATTGAGAACTCGTGGACCTTCTCAAACGGGAGATTGACAGGGACGGAGAACAGTCCAGCTCTCGGAACAGAGTCTGGGAGGCCGTGTTTGCGGCTGCACAGAAAGTTGACGAACAGATGAAGAAACCGACTCCACGAATGGAAGGATCTGACCGTTATTGAAAAGCAGGATGGATATATTGACCACTGAAATGTCAGAAATGTTTATTTGCAAATCTTGAGTTTATTCTCACTTCAACAGTCAATAAACAAGAGCGATTGATATTTTTCATGTAGTCGTGTAATAATTCTACACTAATAGTTGTCTAATAATTGTGCACGCACATGTATCCCCTGAGTGTGTTCACACTCACATTCCCGGTGTGAAACATTCAGGTTTGAGGGTTTTATCATTCTGGATTGACTGATCGTACCGGATTTGTTCCAGATTAAACCTCAAGACACTCACTCGCCTAGTAACCGTGCACGGTGTACGGTATGCGTGTTAGTTTCTACCTCTCAGCAGTTTAGTACGAAAGCCAGGCTATCACCGACACCGCCGGTGAAAGATGTTTATTGCCTCTTTTTCGCACGTAAAGAAGTGTTCATCCATTTGTACGTTAACTGAATAACCCACCCAGCTCTGGAGTGGGGCTGTCAGAAACGGACAAATATAGAAACGCTGTAAAAGAGCGTTCAAGGTGGTCTCGCGCTGAACTGATAATGAACACAAACGGCTGTCACTGTGGTCTTCTTTCGCAGCGAGCGCGAAGAGGAGCGTGTGAAGCACTGGGAGGAGCTAACGCAGTATTTTGGCATCAACGATAGATTTCAGCCTCCCGCCTGTAGCAGGCCTCCACTGAAGGTAACAATGATTTCTGCCATCTTAACGTAGCGCTCTGTGGGTGTGCTAATTCCACCCCGATGCCACTAAAGCAATTTTTTTTTATCTCTCTACCCTTCTCTGTTGCATGCCTACTGTATGTGTAATGTAATTGTCCTCTATGTGAGATGTGAGCGACAGTCAGAAGAGGCATCTTTTCTTCAGCGTGGCACTGAGAAGAAGTGAATAGAAATGATTATTTTTAATGATGAGATTACCTTAATCTTGACACGGGGATGTTTCCCTGCACCGTCTGTTCTCCAGTTGAACGTCAAGATTGCGCTCGCGAGGTGGGTTTTTCTATAAGGGGTACAGCCGTGGTGGAAACCCTCAGCACAAAAAAAAGTTAATAGCTCTTGTAACATGCTGTAATTCGGCGATTGGGAAGGAGAACGGAAGAGTCCGTGTCTGGTATGGGAGATACTAGGCGAAGAACGGGACAGGTAGCATGTACCAAATCTGGACCTTGTGTCAAACAGCCATTTCAACACTCAAGAACAGAAGGGGTTTTCTTCACTTAAGGTCCCAAAAGGGCAGATCTGAACATCTGTAAGCCGCTTCCGGAAGAAAGTGTTATGTAGCGTCAAGCCAATCGTGTTTAGCGTGGGAGAATCCTAGCCAATCACTTGTCAGTACTACAAACGCAAATATATTTGAGGAAATAATAACATCGGTTAGGCCTGTGATGGACTCTCAGGCTGTCCAGGGTGTTTCTCTAGTTTTATCCCTTTGTATACTGGGAAAAATGTTTAATTATAAGAGAGAGGACATGCAGGTGGTCGGTTTGAAGGAGGAAGATGCAGAGGACCGGAAGAAATGGAGACGGATGATCCGCTGCGGCGACCCCTAAACGGGAGCAGCCGAAAGAGGAAGTAGTTGAAGTTACAAAGACATTAACCAGCCTTTAAATAACTCTTCCCAAACAGTTCATTTACTTGAAGCCTTTTAGCCTCCCTTATTTTTATTTATTTATTTATTTTGCAATAACGTGTGCATTTAATTCATAACTTGTCGCATAAGCAGAATGACGCCGAATGTAATTTGTTATTAGTTAGGAAATTCAAATTTTCTGACCGTATCCACATTAAAAATGTTATTCTCAGCACAGCTTATCTCGTCGCAGCATTTAATTATGAGGTGCGTTAGCCTCCGTCTCAAAGAGCGAGGCCGCGTTTTATTGGAATAAAACACGATTATTAAACGGCTCCGCGTGCACATTAAGGAAATAAGTTTTAATGAAATTGTCAGTCAGCTCGATTAAGCCGAGTGCTTTTTGGCCGCCTCTTTAAATGTTGACATTCCTCCAATCGCAGCGATTTGAGAAGTCATTCAGGTTGATTCGCAGCGAGTTGAGGCTGATTTTAAGTCAGGCTTTGAATATTAAAAAAACTCGAAGTGCAGGTTCGTCTTTCGGTCCGTTCTCAAAGCAGGGCTGCGCCCCTCGTTGTGTACGGTGGGTCGGATGTCTCCCGCTAGATGACGAGCAGCTTTGCTGGTAAATATGGATAGAAGTGATTAAAGACCAAAATTCATGTTCGGTAGTGTTTTGGGAAAAAAAATCCCCCCTTTTTTTGGTCCAATATTTAATCAAATAGTTTTCATTTATGAGAAGAAATCTACATATTTGTTGTAATGGCAATCGTATTAAAAACGAGAGCCTGGGGGACTTTTTTAGTTACTCTTTGATATATTTTTTTTTTCCTTTCTCCCCTTCTATTTCTGTTTGAAAATCACTTCATCCCCCCCCGCCTCATCTCCAGTCAGGCCTGGAAAAGAGCATGGAGCGAGCCATCGCTGAAGGGGACTACGCAAAGGCAGACGAGCTGAGTGACAGGCTGGCTACTCGCGAGGTATGTCACGCCGATAAGCCATCTTGGAGGGGGTGCGCCAACTGTGACAAATCGAGCTAATGGGTCTGAGAACATTTTGCCTGCAAAAGACACAGAGGCGGCAAACACACACTCTCTCACACACACACTCGCACCCCAAACGTTCGAGCCCCGTTGAGCGCAGGCAGAAGGTCCTGCAGGCCTTTTCCATTGGAGTTAATGGAAAGCCCTCCCCCCAGTTTTGAAGTGAGACAGTGTCTCCCTCACGTTTGGCTCCTCTTTTTAATGATGGGCACAATGCTCTCGAGCCAAGTGCTAAAACGTTTTCGAGGTGCGAGTTGGCACCTTTGAAGTGCGCTCGTACCTAAATGCAGGGCCCCGCAGTTTTAAAAACGGCACATCTTCCAAAGGTGCCCAGGATCAAGCGGTTTGAAGCTAATTTGGCAGAAAATGTAACGCTCGCACTCGTGTAATTGCTGTTAAAAAGACATTCTGCTTCCCTGAAGTTGGGGCCGTCATAGCGAGAGGTATTTTTACGTCTCGGAACTTTGCTTCAGCGGCCTCAGAAACGCGCGCCGCCGTATTATCGGGTCAAAACTTTCACACCGTCGTGACGGCGGGGCTCGGACGTTCACAAACTTCTGAAGACGTTCCGGTACTTTTAAGGAAGGCAGAGGGAAGCAAGTTTGTTTTTAAACATGATCATGGGGAAAGGAAGCTACTCGGACACTGCTGTTCAATATCTGGTGTTGGTTTTAATGTAAAGGTGAAGGCATGACCCTCATCCTAATTTGGAAAGAACGGCGTGATTTATGTTGTGTTTATTTTTGTTTGTACTGCTTTCAGTGAAAAAGTGCAGCTTTAATTAGGAGATTTGAATCCGTTTTGGGCAAACCGTTAATGAAAAGCGTCCTCATTTATCAGGTAATCAGGTAATCCTGAGGTGAGCGAGGTACTGTTCCCATCACTGCTCTCTAGGTGCTGGATATGGCTGCCCCCATGCTGCTTTTCTTTCCTTTCATTCTGTATAAGCTGTTTGTTGCTGATTGGTTCATGCAAACGACCTTCATTTCTATTGGATCTCCAAACTTTCTTGTGGCAACTAGGACTAAAGTGCGATTGGCTGAAGAGGCATTTGCTGCTTCGTTTTAGTGTTTAAACTGTGTGGGACAGGATTTAAACGGTAGGTTTTAAAACTTTTACAGTGTTGTTCAGCAATTCCGTTCAGGCCCTTAAAGATAACGTCATTGTTCCCCTGAAAGAAAAGCAAAATGATCACTGTCCATTTCCTCGCAGACTGCACCGTGTGTCCCTCTGAGACTCTCTCCGGCTCCTCCATGCCGGCGCCACAAAACACCGTGTCTTGATGCCACGTTAAAGATAATTTCATTCTCAAGCTGATTATTTTGAATGCGCTTTTCAATATTGCAATTTCAGTGATAATTCATTTTCAACTAAGCCAAATTTGCTCAGTTTTGTGGCTGAAGCGATCCCCGGGTCACGCTTCCTTAAAGTCCTCTATCAAAATAATTTAAACATCTAATTGGGTGGAGCAATGGTAATCTTGTTAACCTCAAATAGTAACTCACCTCCCCCCCCCTCGTAATCAATTACAGCCCTTATTTCCTCCAGTAAGAGTGTGAAAATGCCACTGTTTGCTCTGCATTAATAAATTCCAATTGTGATAAAATTGAGGCTAGGTTTATTTTTGTTCAAAGAGAGGTGATAATCATGTTCCTAACAGCCATGCCACCGTGAGAACAAGCATTAAATAGCTCCAGAATGCAGACAACATGCTCACGATTCAGGCAATTTCCCCTTTCAGGTACCCTTTATGGCGGTAATCCGTGCCGTTGTCACTTCCGCTTATCTGCGGAGCATCTCCGAGGGTCTTATCTTTTCTTTTCTAGGTAGATCTAGACAGTTCGTCGCGAAAGCCTTCCAAGAAAGGGGAGATTTCATCTCTTGATGCTTTCCAAGCATGCCTGTGCAGAGCAGCCATCAATAAATCGCTTCGGATGCTGTTTATAGTGACGTGCGCCTGCTTAGAAACGCATTTGCTCTTGTTCAACCTCACTGATGAAATCCGCAGGAAGCTCTGACGCGTTTAAGTCGAAAACTTCTGCATGCAACACGAGGCCAATTAGACGTTCGGCTGCGAAGACCTCCCTCGTTTCTCCGACAATATAATAGATATTTCACTAAACCGAAGCAGAAGTAACCTCGACAAAAAAACAAAAAAAAAAAAAACAACTTTCTTACCAGTCCTGCATCCCCACATGCCGAGTGGCACCTTGGCACGAGGAGCGAGTAAAACCAAAAAGAGTGGCTTTTCTCTTTGATTGACATACTTGGGCTGCGTCACCTCAGAAAGCTTCTTATAGCACTAGTGGATTTGAGCAGACTTAGCAGAGTCTTCCCCCTCTCACCTGCCTCACTCTTGCTCTCTCTCAGCCAGACAGCTGAGGCCTGGCCTGACAGAAGCCTGGCACCCACTGCACAGGAGTGTGTTATTGCTAGCTGCCTTAGGCACTCTTAGATAGGGGCACACTGTTAAAGACAGACTCTGTGTCAGTTATCCCTATAGTGCACTTTAAACAGTCAAAATAGTGAGATTTAACGGGCTGAATTTGTGACCAGCGAATGGTTTGGCTGCAGGAAATCAGCTCCAGATCTCACCAATAGAATGTTATTAACAGCAGACAGGTTTTAACTTAGCCAGAGCGACTTCCACGTCCTAATTACAGGGACAGTCCCCCCGGAGCAACCCGGTTAAGGGTCCTGCTCAGGGACCCAGTGGTGGTAGTGCTAGAGGCGGGATTCGAACCTGGGACCTCCTGAGAACCCTACCACAAGACCACCAAGCCACTTCTAACTCACATTATAATGCTCAGTGCGCACAGTGATCACTAGTACCTGAACGCTGCATGTTTGCAAAACTAGTTCAGAGCTCGGTGCAGCCTCTGAAACAGAATAAAAGTCCTGTTTTTTTTAAGAATATTTTCATATTTCTCCAAACGCTACAAAAAAAATACACGTAAGGCTAACAACAACCTGAATGGGTTTCATAAAAAAACCGGGGAAATGGAAAACAAAGATAATAAGGGCTGATTATCCCTTATTGAATCTATGCATCGTGTCGAAAAATGAATTTTGCAGTCCGTCATGCACCCATTCTGCGTCTTTGATATCGACCAGGCTGCCGTAAGTAGCATGCTGTGCACTCTGGCTTGGCCTTAATGATCGGTTCTTCTTTAGCCTCTCATAATAGAGCAAACTTTCAGTCTTCAGCCGTGACCGTTCAGTCCAGCATCGCGCGGATGTGTAGCCAGTGCTCAGACGGCGAGTCGGAGATAAACGGAGAGAAACATGTTGCCTGTACCGCGAGTCCTTGGGGGCAGTGTGGGTGTGAGCGCAGCATTTTACGCCCTAATTTCTAATCCGGCTAGCGCCGATTATCACAGCTCTCTCTGCACTCACCCAGCACCCCGTCCAGCCTAAACAGTGCCCGAGACGCCGCGGTTTCAAAGCAGCACGACGAGCCGCTAAGTAATCAGTAATCCCGACTGTGGCGAGCCACAATTTCAAGGTCTTAATAATGTTTGTATCTGCGGACGTATGGAATATCCTACATTCTGTAATGTGTTTATATTCTAACATGGCGTTAAATTAAGGTGTTTAGTTGCAAGTGAAACAATGAAACAGCGGAAGCCTTGCACTTTCAGAGACGCTCGTATTCGAACACGCTCCTGAGCGTGGGGTTATTCATCTCACTGGTCTGAACAGAATATGGATTTGGATTAAGGCTGTAGTTTGACATAACCTGCTCCACCCTCAGACTCCTATATTTCTTATATCGCTTTAAAGAGGCTCGGTGTGAGATGTGAAGCGTCTGGCAAAAATTTCTCGCGCACGCGGGGATTGTTTGTGACTCTCATGTTTTAGCCTCTTTAATCAATTAATAACGTTTCGCTTTCTTCCCTTAATCTGTATGTTAACGCAATTTGGTAAAGCCACGTTTGAAGACTTCCTACAAATTGCATGATATGCAGGCTTTCATCTTTGTCCAAGTACTGAGGACACACAACTGTGGATAATACAGGTTTCTTTGAGATTGTGCAAGCGTGCAAGCATGCAAGCGCATTCAAATGTTCGACGGGAGCTTTAACTCTTTTGTTTTAGACCTACAAAGCGCTTTTAAAGCCTCGTTCCATTTGAAAGTTAATGCCAGAGTTGGCTGTTGTCTCCATCAAAGCGATTAAGTGTTTACAAGCTCAAACTATTTACAGGTTGCAGTTCCAAATGCACCTCGTAACCTCACGGACGGTATTTACACTCCGAGAGTGGTCAGTTTACCGAGTTTTTATTTGCAAAAATGATGCATCCTTATTCCTAAAATTTATGCAGGCGGCAACGGCGGCCTAGTGGTTTGAGACGAGGCTCAGGATCAGAAGGTCGTGGGTTCGAATCCCAGACCACTAGGTTGCCCTGAGGTACCCTTGAGCAAGGCAACGTCCCCATCATCCCTGGGCATTTTAAACAGCTGCCCCCTGCTGCACAGTGCGTGTGGGTGGAAAGCTGAGGTCGCATTTCGTTGTGTTTCACTGTGTGCTGTGTTTCACAATGACACAAATAGTCACTTTCACTTGGTTTAGGAGCTGCAACGCTGAGTGGAAGTCAACAGTCACTCAAGTTGTTCCCATAAAAAATATGACACTCCGACACGTCTGATTCCAGATCACCACGTCTGAGCTGGTTTGTGAAAACAGACCTGCAGAGCTCGGCTCCACAGCTTTGTTCATTTTTTTCTCGCAGGGAGTCATACCACGTTAACAAGATCCTCCTTAATGATTCGGCGGGGGCCGTCTGGGAGGGTTGAGAAGTTTCGGGTGCGTATTTCCAGAAGCGATCTGACTTGCGTGTTCAAGCACTCTTGTGGTCCAGTTGATCGATTGATTGGATCTGGGACGAATCATGTAAATTGAACTGTGATTTGATGAAAGTGTTCTTCCCCGGATGGAACCGAATTCCCGGGGAACAGTTCTCACGTCGGCACCCCCCTCCCACCCGAAAGCCTCCTGAGTCTCTCTGTACTGGGAATAGCTTCCAGCCCCTAATGCGCTCTGTTATATTAGTTTGGTAGATTAACTGCTGTGCACATTCCAATTAAGGAACACACATGTCTTCTTTCTTTGATTACTGTACATTCTTTGACACAGCTTTAAGTTTCATAAGGCGTAATTAATTTCACTAATTAGCATAACATTAAGGGACTGCTAAATATAACAGACTCACCCAGTGTCAGGAGATTTCATATGATCCTGCTTTACTAAACAGAAGTGGATTTTCGCTCCAAAACTTGCAGCACAGCTTGTTTCCTCGCCTGGACCCAGTCCTTCGAGTCTTCAGAGTCTGAAACTGTCTGTAGGTATTGTGTCCCGAACATGATTGCACCAAAAACCTTTCCCCATTTTGATTTTAATCCACAGTACTGTGCCAAAGTCCTGAGCCACCAATCTTTCCTTCAAATTTTCTTCCAGAGTCCCAGACCTTCTTGTGTTTTTAATGTTCTGTTGAGGAGCAGTTCTCCAGATCTTCCTGTAGGACAAAGTTTTCGTCTCTCATTTTCAGTTCGGTCTCTGTACCGGTTTCTGTTGGTTAATCCACACAATGATCTGCGTCTGAACCTTCAAGCAGAACAAAGCGTCCAATTTAAGACATGAAGCAGTGAAGAACCAGGTGCAGATGTTCAGATGATCCGTTTCCTGCTGATGCTGAAAGATATCTAGAACCATCTGTAGATACTTGCGTTAAAACATTTGTTCCCATTCCTTGAATCTACTCAAGCATAAGATTGACAGGCATGAAATGGTATTGTTGCACCAACAAGGTGATTCCCGCAAGCGTGTTTAGGAGAAGTGGCTCATTCGGCCTACGGCGGAGTAGCCCCGCCCAGAGATCCTTTAAACATATCCGCTTCTAAACAAAAACAGCCGGTTGAATTCTAAAAAGATCATTTTTGGGAGGTGAAACCATTCAGATGTCCTAAGTGAGCCTCAAGAGTAAGTCTTTAAAGGGGTGAAGAACACATCCAGCTTTGCCCAGCAGGGTTCGAGCAGGAGGACTTATCAGAAAAGTTACGTACTCTGAAGGTGGCGTCTTTAGAAGGCCCTCCACTTGTTCTCGTTTCATTTTGTGCAATGAGGAAAGAATAATATCACGAGCTGCTGTGTGAGCTGGGCTAACTGCAGAAGCACAAAGCAGAGCTAGACAAAAGCACTGTCACACTGTGTTATTTCCTACTGTTAGCCTCTGCTGTGATCACCTTTATTAGCCTTACATTACCACTTCAAAACACAGAGGCTTTAGTGCGACTCGGCAGGGGGTGTTATGTCCATTTCATGTGCTCCAGGAGTCAGAGAATATGAAAAATGATAAAAGACAGAGACTTGGAGGAAAGGGTAATGGAGAAAAGAGGTCTGAAGAGAAGGGGGCATCAAGGAGAACCAGGAAGACGCACAAAGTGGATTTTTAAATTTATTTATTTTTTTATTTCCCCAAGTTCTCACTTTTTCCATTCCACCATGACACTGCCAACCAAGTCTGGCCCTCTTTTGAGAGGTTTTCTCACCATCGATTAAGTGAAATTGTTATGCTGAATGCTGATTCTTTGGGTATATTTGACTTCAACCTGCTCTTTATTGTATGAAGAGCAGGTTTGGAATAATAATCTGAGGGTTTTCTTTACCGAACTGTTATTTAAAGTAAACGTTGCAACTCTTTTGGCCAAAAGATGGTTTAAAGATACTGAAATCACAACGTGGAGATCATGTGTGGTCTTCAGGGCTGGGAGAAATGTATGGTGTGGTTGAAGATGAGATGGCTTTTAACGTGGCTTAAAAAAACACACATTTTATGTTCAATTTAAACAGTATATCCTTACAGGATATGTGTATATTCATATGTATACTCGTATAATAATACTTCAAGCTACAGCAAATCATTGTGCAACTAACCATGTGAGGCAAATTCTCAGTATTTTTCTGATGTTCCTCTAAGAGTTCCATGCTTACTATTTTATTAAGTTCATTTTTGCAAAGAAAACCACATGTTTAATGTATCTGGACATCCCCAGATTTGATGGACAGTGAAGTTGCTAGTGGACAGAATTACCCATCCGGTTCATGACCGAGTGATATGACAAATGGATATCAGTTCTCTCTTTCTCTTCTCCACATGTTCTCACCCTTCAAACGGAGGTTCCTGATAGTCACATGGGTTTAAAGTGTAAGAGCTCCGTCGCCTGTTCTCAGAGAAAGCAGATTAGGGTAGTTTAGACATATTCAGTTTCATATCTTTTATTTTACACCATTTGGAAACAACTGCCCAATTTATATACTTGATATATTTATAAGGGAACCAATCAGCCATAACATTAAAACCACCTGCTCACTCTCTTATAGAGAGATCTCTTGTAGTGAATTGGTCCTAAACGGATCAGAAGAGTTTGCACAGCACATCCCACACCCCTTTCTCGTGTTCCTCCACAGTTTACTGGTGTAACTGGGAGCGTTATCATTAGTGCATTGTTATTTTTAAGGAAAACTTGTGATGAAGTGCTGCAATTGGTGTTTATGTATTTTTGAATGTCAGGGTTCAAGGAGTCCCAGTGGAGTTTTGCCCACAGCATCATGTTTCTTCTCCCAACTTCCCTTCGTCCCAAATCACTCCATGATCCAGTTGCGATGCCCAGAAGTGGACAGGTATCACGGGCCGTCGTCTTATTACATTAACGCTGAAGGGCGGCGCATCACATCCTACCCACATGTATTTTTCTTTTCTTGGTTTGCATGCACGTCCCAAAAATCCTTTCAAGGGTTAATCAGGAAAAGCTATGGTTCCGTATGCATGTGAATGCATAAACATTTTTTTGTTTTTCATCGTGGAAAAGATGCTGTAAGTTGTTCTTTTAAAAGGACCCTTTAAATAGTTCTGCATCGCCCCACAAAGGTCAAACCTTTTACTGCGTCCAGTATAAAACAAGACACCTCAGAGTCACAGTCTGCATCGGCCCTGGTGTTTTTATATCCCGTGCTGCCTCTTCACACTCCTCCTTCCCTGCACAGAAATGCGAGACCCTCTCTGGTTTCCGCGCCGGCCCCTCGGGCGACGTAAAAACTGTTAAGGAAAAGTCTCTCCTTTGATCCTTTTTCCTTCAGCATAAGCAATTTATCACCGAATGAACTTTTATTATATCTCGGGATGACTCACATTAAATTTTTTTGCCCATTAATTTTGAAATGGGTTTAAAATGGGCACTAAGCTTTTATCAAATGCTGGGGAATCTCATTTGGATTATTGTATTTCATTAATTACTTGATAGACAAAGCATACTTTTCAATGTAGATTTTTGTGCTGTTTAATTAATTAGCATGTTTTCTCTTTTAATTAAAGCTTTTTTTTTTTTTTTTAAATTAAAGCCCACAGCAAAACACATATATAATTTGTTTGTAATTAGCCCTTAATTGGTGGTAGTGGAAGCTTAGCACCCTGGTTTTTTTTTTTTTTTTTTTTTTTTTTTCCTGATTGCCATTTTATTGCCAGTCAGTCATTAATTAAACTGTTTTTCTAATTAGCTTATAAAACTGTTGATGGCACATTATTGTAAGTATGAGTTCAAAGCTCGCTAATAAGCCTTGCCTACTCAGAAGAGGGAAGATAATGGAACATGTACAAAGGCAAGGAACTTTCAGACTTCTTTTTTTTTTTTCTTCCTCCTCCTTCCCTTTCTCGCTCGTTCCCTGAAGATGACAGTCTAGTGTATCTGGAATCAGATTATTGGGCCTGAAACACAGACAAGAGCATTATACCAAAGGCTTTTCCACTAGATCCCCCTCTGAGAGACTGCCTCCTTGCTTGTCTTGTAATGCTGTTTGTCAAGTTGGTGGCAAGATTACAGGGATCTTTTGCCCCCTTCCCCCCCCGAGACTGATAACCTACATTAACCGGATCTTTCCATGTGCTCGGGAAAACCAAGCATAAGGCGTTTAATTTGTGAGGCTTTTGTGGCATATGCTTTATTGTAGATGTCGTATTGCGTTATCAGTGGAGAATTGGATGCTCATACTGCATCCATTCAGATCTTCCCTTTATTAAAGAGCCCATAAATACAGTATCGTGTGGGTTCATAGACGAAAGACAGATTCATTCGCACACCATTTTCAAACCAGTTCTTTAGACTAGACTTCGACGGTCCCCCCGGAGCAACTCGGGTTTGAGGGTCTTGCTCAGGAACCCAACAGTGGTAGTGCTGGAGGTGGGATTTGAACCTGGGACCTCTTGGTCTGTAGGAAGCACCCTACCACTAGACCACCACCAGCTGATTGGCCGCCCTGTGTTGGGGCTCAGTGACAGCATGCCAGGTTTATAAGAACAGGAATTGTGGTTGTTTTTGTAACAAAAGCAGCAAATCTAACAATCTTTTGAAGCTTAGTAGTCCAAATGGATGATTTAACGTGTGCCGTTTAGTATTATACAGGCTTTGTGTAGTATGTCTTACACTGAGGGTCACGATTAAAGATTTATTGACGGCCTAAACTTTGAAATGACCTGTAATATAGAATATATGACACTCAGAATGTAACCTGCCTTTTGTATATTTTTCTTTTTTGGAAGGCGCTAAACGATCTTACCAGCAGCGGCTCTTTTGAATAGAGCTGTTGTGGGGGGGGCAGCAGCTTGGAGCTCGAGGTGGATAATAGTGATAATTGCTTTATTATTTTGCCCGGCATTGTGGTGGTGATTATCAACCGCAATTAAAATGGAAAAGAAAAAGAACAGAAGCGTCCGCGTACTTTTCCTTTATCTTTACCGTGGCAATTTACAACAAAAGTTCAGTTTCTAGCAGTCGCGGCACACTCTGCTGAAACTCTTTCCACATCGAGTATCGTCAACACAAAACATGGCCGGAAGCTCCGTGCGGTAGACCAGTTTCACACCGTTTCTGTGATAAATAATATCATCCGCATAACGGCGTCGTATAACACAGGGTAAAAAAGCGCAGTCCAGAAAAAGAGGTTTTTTCTGTTTATCACAGATGCAATCCATCAACCAAGACATGTTTGGAGTCCAAGGATTAACCGGAGTTACCGGTTTCACTGCTGAAGCCAAATTATGTCGTCAACTTCTCAGATCAGCCCAAACTACAGCTGAACGGTTAATGGATTATATATCAGAGCTGTGTTTTGAAAGGGTGTTTTAATACATTTTTTTTTTAAATCACAAGGTCTGCAATTTGAATCGAATTCTGTTTTCTCTAATATTGACTTCTGATTGGTTCAGTTTAAGTTCAGTTGCAATTAAAATACAGGGAGAAGACGGGCAGATCTTTTCCCATATGATTCAGATGAAAGCTTGTATCTGAACCGACCTTCACCTTCGCAGGCAGATCTTTGCAGCATGGCCGAGAGAAGCGTTGGGGTGTATTTCATGGGGTTGAACTAAAACTCTAGAAGCATTGTGTTGGCCTGCTACATCCAGAGTAAGGGGAAGTGCGTAAGTTTCATTTTTTGGTTTAGGTTTAGGACTAGTCCAGGACTAAGGATGGTACAGCACACAAGTTTAAGGAAGGACCTTCAACTGTCTATCGTGTCCAGGTAGTTTAAAGTTCCTGTCTATATCTGTGTTGGGTCTAGAATGGATTTGTATCCAGCTAACCTCGAATGTTGAGGATAGATTTCTGGTCTATATTCAGAATTCGCACCGGTTTTAATGGTTACAGATCTGCTCTGTAAGAAGGATGAGTGTAGCTTTTTTAAATCCACGGTGACCATTTGAGGTTCATTGAAATCAACTACTGCTTCCAGGCTCCTGTTATCACCTCACTGAACGAGGCAAATCAGGCAAATGTAAAAAAATAAATAAATAAATAACAGGAAGGAGACTGATGTTTTAAACAAATGTATTTAAACACCTGAATTGATCCGCTGTGGCGACCCCCAAACAGGAGCAGCCGAATGAAGAAGAAGAATAACACGGCCATAATTTAAAGGACGGACTGGAAGGGAATAGTTCAACAAATTGATACAAATTTCAGAGTTTATCAGCAAATTTTTTTTTTTTTTTCCTTTTCTTTTCTTCAGTCTAGAGAAGCCACACAAACATCCATGCCGGTTGTATCCGGCCTGCTTTCCAGAGTTGACTAAGGGCACATTATTTAGGCATTAAGGTGGTGTGATAAGGGAATTAGGCCGGTCATTAATCGCTCCAGCGTCAAACGCAGCAGAGCGGCTCCGAGAGGTGATTTAGCCATCCAGAGCCATGCTAGCCTGGCTAATCCACCTCTCTCATGTTTTAATTGGACCGAGAGAGGAACATTTTATGAATGGGTTTCAGATTATTTTTCCCTGTTCTAGTTCTACATTCACGGCTGGTGTCATCCGCAGGGTAAATGGACCCAAAAAAAAGGAGGATCCTTAAAAACAAACGCAAATTCATTTGCTGATGTTTGTTCTCGCAGAATACGGGCAGACGGTCCTGCTGTTTTCAGAACCTTTTCAGAACTTTCAGCAGCACCAAGCTTCCCGTCCATCGCCGGAGATCCCCAGAAGACCTCGTCTGAGAGCGAATGGGACCTCAGGAAAGCACCATGCCCTGGTTGCCTTAACCCACCTAGTGGTGTTAGGCTGCAGCTGCACAGCAGATCGCATTCCTCTCAGACCTTTCAAAGGTCACGCCATTAATCCCTCTGAATAAACCTCGCAGTGAATAAAGGCAACCGTGGATTTTTTTTTTTTTTTTTTCTTCTTCTTCTTTTTTTCCCCACTCCAGATGCCTTACAATGTCTTTAAAAGGGCTGGAAGAAAAGCAGCAGACGCTAAATGTTCATTGAACGTGATTCTCACAGAAATATGGCTTAGAACAAAGCACGCGCGAGTGTTTTGTGTCATGTATATTATTTTTTTTTCCCCCCGCTTTGTCGGCATTATTTATTTAATATTTTATTTCCGCCCATGCCGCGTTCTCCCTCGGCGCCCGCGTCTGATGTGAAAGGATTTGGCAGTAAGTCGCGGATTGAGGGGAGGGGTGGCAGCAGTGGGTGGGGGTTGTGGTGTGGCGCGGTGTTGAGGGTTAGGAATTCCGAAAAAAAAAAAAGAGAGAGAAATCCTGAAAAGTGGATCAAAAAAAAGTAAATGAAAAATAATGTCACATTACGGCAAATATGAGAGGCTAATTTGCGGCGACTTTTTTTTTCCCTCTTTTTTTTTTCCCCCTCGCTAATTTCGCTCTCGCCCGCCGAAAGAGGAGCCGACACCTGCTCGACTCCGCAGCGATGACAGCGCCAGTGATCCATGAAATAAGCTGCCGCCGGCTTTGTTCCGATAAGAATGAACAAATCTGCACAATGTACTTGCTCCCCGAATCTCATTTTCATACTTGCATGCGGGCTAAAAAGAAATAAGCTGTTTGCAAGGCTTGATTAATCAGACATTTGAGGGCTTCTTTTTTTTTCTCCTTTTTTCTTTTTGTCTCTCTTTGATCTGCACCGTCTCCTAGGTAACTTGGTTGACATTAACGTCGAGCCTCGGCAAAGACAATCAGGGACCGTCGACTGGACCGATTAGGAATAAGGGAAAAAGCTTTAATGTCTTAAACGTGGTTCCAGTTTGGCTGTGTGTTTGAAATAGGAGGGGTTCGGGGGGACCGTGGGACGGGTTGAATTTCTATTTATTTATTTCTTTCTTTTCTGCATGGAGGGGGTGTTTTGAACGTTGGGGTTTGATAGACCTTTCTGCATTGGAAATTCCCCCCACAGGAGAGGGGGTTAATGTAGGTAATCCGTGTGTCGAGGAAACCCAGATAAATCTTGGGGTATAAATCTCAAAAGAAGCCATTTAGTGTCCTCCAAACCCCCCCTCCCTCGCTCTATCCCTCCCTCTCTCTGTCGCAGGAACGCCACTTTCTTCATCCTCTTTATTTCTATTTATTTATGTCCTTTTTTGGGGGGGGCAGACATGAAAGCCGGAGCCGTGCCGAGATTTGTCAACAGTTTAACAAAGGTGCGATCGGGGATCGCAGCGGGCCGGGCGCACTTCGCACCCGGAGCCTCTCGAAAACCCGCCCCGCCGCCGCCGGTTATCTAGAGCCGAATCTCCACCAAACACGAGCATGATCACCCATTATAACTTCCCCTTTCTGCGCTCGTCTGACTAGAAAACATGATTTATGCCTCTTAAAACCTCCAGAGAGAGGGGGAAAAAAATGGCAAGGAATTTAAAAAACTGTCATAGTGCGTTAGCTTCAGGTTATGCAGACGCTTTTACAAATCTTCCAAGTGACTGTATAGATGAATGCCTCGAGGGCCCGGCTAGAGCCCCGCTCTCTCAGCCTGCTAAAGGCCTTATCGTAAATCCAAGCAAAGTACCATTAATCTTTTTGAAAGACCTTTATGGCTTTTAATGTATCCCAAATTAGAACATTTTACACCCTTGGTTCCTGAAATATGGTGATAAAAAGCCTTTAGAGTTTAATTTCTCCTGCCTGCTCGCTCTGACCTTCCTAATCCCGGCATGCATTAGGAGATATTTTAGTTTCAGTCTTTCTAATAAAGTTTATCCCACTTAATTATAATTGAAACATTTTTTTTTTCTCCCCCCTCTTGCGCGTCCTCTCTCCAGGTTTTTTCAACTCTAGAAACGGTGGCACATTTCTTCATTACCTAACGGCCTGATTTTTTTTTTTTCTCTCTCTCTCCTTTTTCTTCTCTGATTGTGTTCTTCAGTATTATGAGGAATTACTCCCCCATCACTTTCACCCAGGAAAAAAGAGAAATAAAGAGAGAAAGAGGTTTTGTGATTTATTCTAAGTGTTTATCAAAGTTCCTCATGGTTCAATAATAAGCTCATCTCAAGAGGGCACGGTTCTCCTTTTGTTTCCAGAAACTGTTTTTCCTTCTTTCTTTCTTTCTTTCTTTCTTTCTTTTTTTCCCCTTCCCCCTTTAGGGATTACACAGCGACTCTCCCGATATAAATGTGGTGGCTTCTCATTCCCTCTTTCGTTCTTTACCTTTCTTTTCTTCCCTTTGCACACCCTGCAATTTACAGTGATGGCCTTCCGTAGATGAAGCGATTAAGCGCAGGAGATAATGTCATTAATTTTTCACACCCGTAGAAGACAAAAAAAAAATGGACGAACGGAGACTCGTGGCCGCTCTGCCTCGTGTGCCGTTAGTAATGTTGTTTTATTTACGAGCACTTATAGGATCCAATGTGTTTGGGGTGTAAACAAAAGAAGGCAGGCGCTTCTGGAGAAGCCACCCCGTCACTTTTTGGCAAAGCTTCGCCTTGCAAGCCGATTTTACAGCTAATGGAGCTCGTCTTCTGTCTCCTTCTCAACAGCTGGCCGTGAAAATCTCACAAGCCGCCAACTGCCGCGAGTTTGCCCGCACCAAGCAGGAAGAGGAGGCTTCCCGGGACGCCCGCAAAAGGAGGAAGCAAGTGTATTGGGGGTCTGTTTCCTCTTTATTTTTGTTAGTCCACCTCTGCACCAATCACCCAGTCCATCGAAATAGTCCAATCTTCAAATTAGGTGCTCGATAGAAACTTAAATCAACCCTCAGACCCATTAATTGCTTATCTGAATTCACTGATTTTATAATGTCTCCTATTTATTATGTTGCTCCTGCACTTTTCACATTGCCCCCCTTTTCTGTTCTGCCCTGGATCTTATCATGTATGATATGGTTAGTGTTGATATACAGATATAAAGAACCACTCTTCCCCTTTTAAGGGCCCAACGTGTTGATTGGTTTTACGAACTTGGCCTGAAGCTGCTGCCCTCATATGTTACTCTTCATACAAACAGGCTGGTCTGGTATCGTAGTGCTGTTTAATTTGATGACCTATTTAAGTTCCAGCTTCCACTTGTTCGCTGTCCATTTTCTCGACATAACATGCCTTTAACGTGCCTTTTAAAAGATGTTTGTCGTTTCCCTTTCAGCTTTGAAGCGAAGAAAAGGTGGGAAACCAAGAGCAACATGGGCTACATGTGACGTTTCCCAGAAGATCAGTGCCCGTGACTGTTTCCAATGTAATTTATGTCTTTATCATGATTTTTTACTTTCAAAATGTGACATTTTGAGGTGATGACGAAGTGAAGACGGTGTTCACTGCTGGCTCCTCAAATAAAAACGTTAACCTTTCCATTACATTTGTGCTCCAAATGTTCATTTCCAGTTTACTGGTACTGTTTACTTCCTAATTAAATATGGTCCTCATTAGCATGTGGCTGCGTTTAGTTCCCAGAATTAACTGGGTTAATCAGCAGCCTCTCCTTTCTTCCACGGAGGTATGGAGCAGGGGAAGAGAAAGGAGAGATTAGAGGCCTAATGCAATGTACAGGATAATATGCAATAGGATTTGCCTGAGCAAAATGAAATTTGTTGGCTGTAAGGAGGTTTGAGCAGGCGTAAACGAGGAGTTTAGCACTGGGTGAGTGTGTAAGGTGCGTGTGTGTTATAGTGATTGTGTGTATAAAGCTGCCCTTTTACCCATGATGCAATGGATTCTTCAGATTAAATTGAAATTAATCAAAAGGCAGCTCAGACTTCAATAGATCAGGCTCGAATAGAATTCAAATGTCGGAAAAAGTAGTTTTTTTATGTAAAGAGCTTTTTTTTTTTTTTCATTACAGTTCTGCAGAAAAATGAAAATTCAATTGCCTGTTGAGCCTGAATCAGAAACAAGCAGAGAGAGGGGGGTACTTTATTAGATATAGGTTATTTTAAATGCTCCGGATATTGAAAAGGAGCACTTTTTAACTCTTTATTATCTACACAGATGTCATGTAAAATAGGAAATAGACTGCAAGTTCAGAAAACGTTCTGATCGAAACATCAGCCAAACGTTAATACTTATTATAAAATAACGAACCAAGAAATACGATCAGCAAAAACATCCAGCTCGGCGCGTCTAAGATTTCTTTACAGCAGAACATAAGGCAAAGTCGGTCCCGTGCTGTGGCCAAGTGTTAATCTAAAAATCAATCTCAAAAAGATATGTTTGCAAACTTCTGATTTCATTTGTATTCATGTATTTATTCTTTTGTCATTGTATTTTAAAAGATGAACCATCGAAAGCTGCCAATGTCCATTTTGGATATAGTCCAGTAGTCTAAGCTCAGCACTTTCAGAAGGCAGTTTTAACTTCAGAAGAACCTAATGGGTGTCAACACAGTTAAAAAAGGAAGCTGTCATTTCTCATCTGCTTAGAAATCTCGCTAATAGTTTCACGCCGTGTTTCTGGCTGTGTGTTTTGCAGATGCCGTTTCGTTTTCTCCCGTCTCGTCACGAGTGAGGTCATCACTCCCAGCTCTTGAGTCAGAAGGCAGATAGACGGAGCCGGAGTTTCTGATTTACGCTCCGCTGGCCCGAGGCTGAGCAATCTGCAAATAGCAATTTTAGAGCTTTAAACTCCCCACCCTGACAACAGCCATTTGACAACTGTGGCACAGACTAGCTGATGTAGCCTCCGGGCGTATACCCGGGCCTGGCAGCTCCAGAGGCGGCTCGATAAGGGGGTGTAAAGGAGAAGACGAGCTTTACACAGTTGTCATCGAGACCATCTGCATCGTATCAGACAAGTGGTGCTTGTTAGCAGGACGGCGTCCCGTTCGCTGCGGTGAAGCATGTTTAGGAAGAGAGATAATTGGGAGAAATGCCGCCGATGGTTTGTTTTGATTAAAGCCATGAATGTGCCTAATATGGATCTGCGCCACCCCTTCAGAGAGGCTGTCAGTTAGACGGCGTAAATGAGGCAATTAAACTCACTTAGCATTCTTTAATAAGAGGGGTATTTGGCAGCGCTTAGCACTGTTTTAGACTACTTTGATGACATCTCAAGTGCTGTCATAACATTGGATGCAAGTCGCTGTTTGTTTTTTCATGGCTAATGTGTCACTTGTTTGCGGTAGGCAAACATCTCCATCTCCACTGGTGCCAACACCAAAGGCTCCAACCTATGCAAACACCCAACTATCTAAACCTTTCTGGATTTCAGCGGGAGCTCTCTAAAGTACACACCTGCTCAGGCCGACCTCAGATTATTTGCGGTTTTATTTATTTATTATAGATCTCTTGACATTGATATGGTTCCAAGTACCAGAAATAGTCATTTTAGAATGTTAATGGGATAATTTTCGAAGCAATTTTGATAGGTTTTCAGTCCCTTTTAATAATGGCATCACCTCCGATTGGCCGTCAAGTTGTATCAAGATGTATCGTTCTGACCTGCTTTAGGCTGAATAGACAGATTTATTGTACTGTGCAAAAGTCTTGAGCCTTCCCTGAGTTCTTCATATTTAGCTTTCAAAGTTCTCCAGACGTTCTTGAAGGACCGCGTTTTTTGGCTCTCATTTTCAGTACAGTACCTGTTCCTGAGTGGTTTTTTTGTTGGATAGGCCACACAGTGACCGGCTGTTTTTCTGACATCACAAAACTGCCTGTAAAACAGGCTAACTACAAATTTGTGTTTCCGTGATAATGGCTCTGAAGAGGTTCTTCATCTCAGGCAGGATGGTGTTTCTGCATGATCCCAAAAGTCTGTTGGTGTGTTCATTCTTAAGCGCAAGTTTAAAAAAGTTCAATAAATACAGATGTTTCCAAATTCAACGAGTAGTCGTGTTAAATAATCGCTATCTCTTTATCGACCGAAGAAGCTGGGATTGTGATTTCTGCCATAATTGATCCATAACTACGTTTTTGCTATGATTATTATTATACTGAGCAAATTATCTCCTTATGCAAATGGGAAACATCAGATTGATGGGCAAAATTCATGTATGTTCCTCAGCAATGCTACAGCCACCTTTGGTTAGAAATAAAAACAAAAAAACTCAGAACTCTGGAAGCATGCCAGCCTTCACCTTGCCAGCGCTGGGTGAGCATCATCATGGGGAGTTGTACACGCCGGCTGGGATTGGGCATGACTAAATTAGGGAGAAACTGGGGAAAAATGCTCGGGGGCGTCAATGGAGACATGATCTTTCATCAGCGTTGATCGTTGTGTCTACTGAATGTTCCAACCTCATGCAAACGTTCCCGATCCGTGATCGCTCACTTCTTATGTTTCTGTCTGGCAGTTGCAACACAACCTCAAGAGGATGCTTTCAGTCCTCAGCGTTGGGATGCTTCCATTATGGAGACAACAGCCCCCAAATATTTTGCTGCTGTTGCTGATGTCTGACATAAATTCCGTGCTTTAGTCTTGGACATGCCGTAAATCTGACCACCCGGCAGCAGAATAAGTCATAAGAACTTGATCTTGACCGTGATAAACTGTTTTGTCTTTTTCGTTTTGGTGCCTTGAGCGGGCAGCGTCTGTCTCGACCAGCTTGTTTTATGCCTTTCGGCCCTTATGAAGGCTAAACTGTTCATCATTTGAGGTAATCTCTTGCCGAACTATCCAGAAGAAATGCGGAAAGCCTCTCTCAGGCGGTGTTCATAAACCATTTCACGAGCTGGAGAATGCTGGAGAGATCACGAGCGTCCTTCCACTAAAAGCACCGGCACCGGCATCGTCCCCCCTATCAATAGCATCTCGGCCTATTAATCTCTTTGAACGTGGCACAGTGCCTCGAGCCTCGTGGATGTGCCGTGAAAAGCGGGAAAATCCGCTTTGTGGCGCTCGGTAGCGCTCTTTCTGCAGGCCAGGCTTGCCCTCTGACCTGTGTTGATTTGTCGTGAAGCACGGAGGCAGAACTCTCCGGAGCACATGTTGAAGCACTTAAGGGAAAAGCGGGGTATTGTTAGAAAGAGAATGACAGAAAAAAAAAAAACCCTCTGTAAAACCCAATCCTATTAAATGCTTCAACAAGGACACGGCGCGTGGAAACGGCAGGTTTTTTCGCCGTGAAAAACAGGGACACATGTACTTCGTAATCCCACTTCAGTGAAAACCTGCATCACTTCAGGACACAGAAGAAACCAGATCCAACGCAAGAGGAACCTGAAGGAAATCGCCACGGCGGATGAAGCTGATAAGTGTTCCGAGTGTGAGACAGCGGTTAAATCTGGCTTTAAGCAACTCAAGCGTAAAGTCACTGCAAGACAACCTCACATTTACCAAAACATCTGTTTGCATAGCTTAGCATCTGGCAATGTACTCTCTTGAAAATGAATCTGCTAGAATTGTTTTTCTAATGGAAGAAGCAGATTGGTTCCTTCAAGAACCTTCCGGTTGATGGTTTCCAAATGAAAAGTAGCACACGTCATTGCGAAGAACCTTTTTTAAAGACGGAACAGCATCCATGTAAGCTTGGTTTGCTGGACAAGGATTGGGACTCGTCCTGTATTTGTATTTAGGTATGGAGGAAAATGAAGGAAAGGGTGAAATGAGGGAATAATTTGGTGGCAAATCAAACATGCACAACATTTTCACTGCTAGCGGTAGCCTAGCGGTTAGTGAGTTTGCCTGACCATCAGAAAGTCATGGGTTCGAATCGCAGACCAGTAGGTTGCCCTGAGGTACCCTTGGGCAAGGTACCGAACCCATCACCGCTCCCCGGGTGCCTTCAAATGCATTTCGTTGGGGTTCACAGAGTGTTTTGCTGTTTTTCACAATGAAAGTCACTTTCACTTCACTCATTGCTAACAAATGCTGGGGCTATTTGGCTGACTATTGAGCTCCATCATTTCCACCTTCAACCTGCTTGTACCGTGTCCAGCCCTTCTTTAAGGTGGCACAGGCTTGTGGAATTTTGTGAACTCGAGCCCTGCCATGTCTGAAACCGTTGCCTGTAGAGATTAGGGTTTGTTCATAATCTTAAAAGCTCAAAGTGTTCGATTTTTTTCCAGAAATTCGATTTTCCCTGAGCTATTCCTTTAAACTGGACATGGCGTTTGTCTTCACTAAAAGAACTCAGAAGAGTTTAGGGCCACCTAGAGTTGCTTGAAAACAGATATTACAATGATGTCCATAATTACAGGAGCCAATGGGGGCGATTGAGCCTACACGGTACTTCATTCATATGTGCTTATTCAGAGTGACGTCCAGTGCCTGACTGCAGGGTCTCCCTGGAGCAACTACAGGGTTAAGGGTCTTGCTCAGGAACCCAACATTGGTAGTGCTGGAGAAGATTTGAACCTGCGACCTCCAAAACACAAATATTCCAGTAGCCCACCAGCACCATAAAGGTGTATATACGGATATATATATTCAGAAAATTCAAGCGTAGAAAGTTGAAAGCAACAGCGGCGAAACCCTTCAGCATGCGGCTCTCCGCAGCGCCTGGAAAACCACCACTGGAGGGTGTACGTGTCGGCCTAAGCCGGCCTTGAATAGCACATTCGTATGTGGCGGTGGAAGGCAGGGAAAGAGGAGCTGCCCGTCTGTGAGGATGTTGACATTTTCCTCCTCCGATTTAATGACCTGCTTAATTCCGCCACGTCCGCGGCCTCACGCAGATGTTTTGTCGCTTTAATTAGTGTAATCGTCGCTCTTCAGAGAGGCCGGCAGGTCACTGGGCAGGCCTTGTTTGTCAAGATGCACCGAATAATAACACAAAAGATGTCATTTATTCTGACGCCGCGTTCATTAAATAATGATGTGTCGAGACAAAAAGACTGTTAATCAGATGAGGGCGGAAAAAAGATTCATTACAGCAGCAAAATTAACCTCTACTCCTGCAGGAAAATTAGAGGGAATATTCGTGCGGAGGGTTTCTCCATGCTTTACAAGTGGCGTCTTGCCAGCTTCTAGGGAGGAAAAGAGCCTGAAGAAACTGTCTGTATAAATGTAAATGGCCGGGAAAAGGTCAATCAGCTAAACAGGGGACAAAGGCAACAACGTATCATCCAAAAATCTTGCATCTCCGGACTTTCTTAACTTCAAGAGGAAGCTCATGGAGCAAGATTTTGTTCCAAGACATTCTGGGCCAGTTCTACTGGTCTGCTCATCAAGAAAAATTTTCTACATGGATCACCGTCCAACATACGCAGAAGTGTAGTAGGGGGCAGCTATTGAAAGTGCCCGGGGAGCAGTGACAGGGACGGTACCTTGCTCAAGGGTACCTCAGGGCCACCTACTGATCTGGGACTCGACCCCATGATCTTCTCATGATGGGCCTAGTCCTAAATCACTGCCCCAACTAAGATGATTCCAGCCTTTGATAAAATACAGCAACAATATAACAACATGCACCACCACACAGAGAAGTTTTCTTTTTATAACATTTAACATAAAATGTTACTAATTAAATATGAATAACAACTCAAATATGCAAATAAAACAGGTTGTCCGGCATTTCGTATTCTTTAAAAAAGAAATCTACATTTTTTTTCCCCAACAGCCATGATTTGGGTTGGCATATTTTTACATTTTTATATGTCTGATGTCTTACAGAAAACAAATGTATTTTTATTTTACTGAGTATAACAATTTAAAAATGATGTATATATGAAACATAAAATGTGGCCTTTATCGAATTTCTTATTTTTTCAGATTATGGTACATTTATGCAATAAAAATCTTCCAAAAAATGGAACTAAAGACTTGTTTCTTATATCTGTGACCCCCAAAACCTGTCGTTCGACCAAACTTTTGCACATGACTGTTTTCGTCGCTTCAAAACGCCACGGCAAAGCAGTGAAAGCAGCTGTATGTCGTGCTTTAGTCTCACAGTTTGAGTAGGGACGGCGTTTCTCCTGGGCCGCGGCATGCTTCAGATCGCATTATGAACCTATGTTATTTCAAAATTATTTTCATTAATTAAAGTTGAGGAACTCTTGATAAATTCCAATACCCGGGTCGCTAAGAATCAGACGGGCGAAATTCCCAGTGTATCTCGCTTCAATTAGCCACATTTAACACCGTCTCCAAAGTTTTTCCTTCAACCATCCAACTTATTTTGCGCTGGAACGAGGTCAAGCAGACGATCTGATTAAAAACATGGAAACTTCAGCGCCGTTCCTGAATAATTAAAAACTTCCACGAAACCATCCATTGGTTTGATGGGCGTGTTGCATCAGTTGAAACAGAAAAATGTGTTTTACTTGGAGAGGGCTGCTTATTATTCTCTAAAAATAACTAAAAACGAAAGAAAATCAACTTCTAATTAAAACTATGGTATCTTTAAATGAAAGAAATGTTCCCGAGAACAAATACGCTGAGTGTGCACTCATGATGCTTTCTCATCTTCGTGAAGCAACCGCATGCACTTTATCTGATTGGATTGTTAATTAATCCAACATTTCATTTATGGTCATGGAGACAAGTGTGTTGAAGTCCTCCAGTCTATGAGACCAAAGCTACATGAGTCTGAGTCTGAGTTGGCACTGGTTTGCTATAGTGTGAAACCATGAATGGGTTTATGATACTCTAAAAGTAAGGCTTCCTGGATGGTTCTTGGTGGATCTTCATATTTGTTTCTTGTTTATAACAATAGTTCTTTAAAGAACCCTCCGTTAAAGGCAATATAAGGAACCAAAAGTTGTTCTTTGACTTGTTAAAACTTGTTAATACAAGTGTAATTACATGTAACTACTGTAATCCATCTGTTCTAATGAATAACTACTATAATCCAGCTGTTACAATGAATACTACGATCCAGCTGTTATAATGAATAATTGCTGTAATCCAGCTCTTATAATGAATAACTACTTTGTTCCAGCTGTTATAAAGAATAATTACTGTAATCCAGCTGTTATGATGAATAACTACTGTTACCCAGCTGTTATAATGAATAACTACTATGATCCAGATGTTATAATGAATAACTACTAAGATCCAGATGTTATAATGAATAACTATTGTAATCCAGCTGTTATAATGAATAACTATTGTAACCCATCTGTTATAGTGAATAGCTACTATGATCCAGCTGTTATAATGAATAACTACTGTAACCCAGCTGTTATAATGAATAACAACTATGATCCAGCTGTTATAATAAATAACTACTATAATCCAGCTGTTATAATGAATAACTACTGTTACCCAGCTGTTATAATGAATAACTACTATAATCCAGCTGTTATAATAAATAACTACTATAATCCAGCTGTTATAATGAATAACTACTATGATCCAGCTGTTATAATGAATAACTACTGTTACCCAGCTGTTATAATGAATAACTACTGTTACCCAGATGTTATAATGAATAACTACTATTATCCAGATGTTATAATGAATCGCTATTGTAATCCAGCTGTTATGATGAATAACTATTGTAATCCAGTTGTTATAATGACTATGCCACAGTAGTTACACTATTCTTACATGCATTCCTATTATTTACATGATTCTTTAATTAAACTTAATACAAAGTGTCGTCAAATCCGTTTTAGGGCTTTTATTTCTGTAAATTCAGTCTTTTTCCTGAGCCATCTGCTCTTTTAAAGCCCTTCCGACCGTGCCTGCTCCGGTTAAATCCAGCTCATGCGTTCTCCCCAGTGTTTTCCCCAGTTTTTCTGCTTTTCCCCTAAATCCATCTTCAGGGTCTGCCTGGCTCCAGTTGCGAAGCCTTGAAAGAGACAAACTGATGTGCACAGAAAGGCCAGTGTTTCCTCCTTGCACTCCGAGCACTGGCGCAGGCCGCTGATCACAACAAATGGCCGAGGAGCTGCAGCTCGCTCACTGTGTAAACACACCTGCGGTGGATGATTCACCGTGGGCCTCGGGGTCCCGACACCCTGCGACCCAATCAGAGAAATACCCTCGTCTCCCAAACGGACAGCCGAGAAAACAAGCCGCAGGGGATTTTGGCCAAACGATCTTAAGTGACGTAATTAGCTTGATTTGCCTTGCTAGCCGGTACCGTAAGAGCCGCCGCACACTGGCTATGAGGGATGGGCCTAGTCCTCTTTACGGTCCACTTTTTTGAGGGGGCATTTATTGTCCATTTCCTTGAAAAAAAAAACAAGCTATGTCCTCAACTGGCAAATAATGACCCATGTTAGCCTGATTAGAAATAGGCCGTTACGAGCCCTGCGCTCTTGTGCTCATGCTGAAGCTTCTCGGCTGGACACAGCATGACCCGATCACCAAAAAAACAAAAACCTACTAATGATTAAAAACAACAGAACAGTCGTTCGTTATGCTGTAAAGTGATAGTTTAGTGTAAATCTGCAGTGTTTTCTTATCCTACATGCAGGCGGGACAAAGAAGTGTGTTTGAGACCACCTAAAGCTGTGTCGTGAAGGAATAGGGATGATGCCATACATCCTTTCTTTTGTTCTTAGTATGAATGCAAATGGCTTTTATGAACAATGTGTCATCCAGAAACCTTGTATCTCCATAATGATGGCATTACAAGATAAGGAAAACTGTTTAACATTACAGTAAGACATATTTATGGTAAGCTTCAGCATGAAATTCGAACATTTGAAAGGAGGTTCTCATATTTAAACAAATAATAAAATTTACCATTTTTTTTCCGACACATTTCCGCGTGTGCATATTGTCTCACATTTTAATGCGTGAATGAAAGTTTATTTCTTTCATTTAACGTCTGAAACGAAATTGTGCAGCAATTGTTTGATGCTGTTTTTTATGTTAAACTTGGCAAATGTATAGAAATTGTGTTCTAAATTTGCAGAAAAGCCATATTAGGTGTCTTCTGTAGACTATGTGTGTTTAGTTCACTTCCCCAAAACCTGAATTTGCACATGCCTGAATTTATTTCCCCAAATGGTCCACATCGATCCATGCAGCAAAATACAAAATTCTGTTTAAGAATACTTCTTAAAAAGAAACGTTAACATAAACAAATGCTTCATGATCATTTATTGAAAGTTCAAAGATAGAAAGTTGTCGAGGATCAGTAAATGGGCTTTATTTATTTTGCTTATTTAACTACTGGGGCAGCGGTGGCCTAGTGGTCAGGGACCCAAGGATCAGAAGGTCGTGGATTCGAATCCCAGAACAGTAGGTGGCGCTGA
The DNA here is from genome assembly GCA_017165825.1 of Hepsetus odoe. NCBI lineage: Eukaryota > Metazoa > Chordata > Actinopteri > Characiformes > Hepsetidae > Hepsetus > Hepsetus odoe. The sequence goes on from CM029367.1 coordinate 3,661,258, forward strand.
GGTACCCTTGAGCAAGGTACCACCCCAGTCACTGCTCCCCGGGCATTTTCAATAGCTGCCCCCTGCTGCGTGTGTGTGTGGGTAAAATGCAGAGGTCTAATTGTGGTTCACTGTGCTGTGTCTCACAGAATAGTCACTTTCACTTAAGAATAGTCACTTTCACTTTCAACTCCACACTGTACAAATGATGGAACTTTTCTTTCTTTTCCGATTTTCCATTTTATTTCTCTACCACCCACAAGCCAGGGCTGTAATGGGGAGGACTAGCCTAAAGGTTGAGTGCCCAGTGTTGAGCATTCAGTGTTGCGTAAGCATGTTTCAGAGGAAGCACATGCTCTCCCCATCCCAGTGTTAGAAATAACATCTGATTAACAGCTGAAACACTAGCTGAAAGTTTTCGTAAGCTAGCATTGTGCAGCGCAACTTAGCCACTCGGTAGAGCAAGGCCACTTATGGATGGCTGGGGCACCGAACTCATCTGAAAATGGCGCCAAAATAATGTAAAATTTTAACGAAAGAAAGTAAGAAATCATGGTCAAAGATTCATCTCTCACATTTTTCACAGTTACATTTTTCATGCTGTATTTTTGTTGGACACAAAAAGTGGCGCTGAAATAGTTCCTAGAGTGCCTTGCGATGTTGCACACCTCCATCGCTTTAGCTGGCAGACTAGCTTCAGGCTAATGAGGTTTCTTTTTGTAAGCAAGAAGGTGTTTAATGTTAATGACATCACTGGAACTTCTAGAAGAGCCTTTCCGAAAAGCGCCATTTGGCAAATTGCAAAAGAGCATCATTTCTATCCATCATCATCATCATCATCATCATCATCATTTCGGCAGCAGCACATTCGAATGTGCAGTGAAAACAAGAGCGTCGGCGGGGCTTTGGGTTCGTTCCGAGTTGTGCGTGTCTCAGTGTTTTCCTGTCGAGGGCAGAGCTGACTTTCCGAGCATGCCTGATGAGCGGCTGAACCAATTTGTCTCCCCGAGCCCCCAGGAACTTTGCAGAACTCTCCAAAGTAATTCCCTCAATTCTGGCTGCCTAAAACCTTGTCCCGGCACAAACAATAGCATTGCTTTGTAAAAGCCATTCTAAAACCTCTGCCAAGCATAATTTATCATTTGAATTACAATAGGCCACTTAACACAGCTTAAATTATTTCTCTGCACTATCAGCTACTTGACGGGCTTGGTGTTGTAACAGCACGCTATCATGAACGGTGCGGGTTATGAGGTAGTCCCTTATCAAAGGCTCAGCGCCATAAGTTTCAGGAGGGGAGCAACTGTTCACAACTTTCTTTTCCTCTCGCCCCTAGGCGGGAACTAAACGAATTACTATCGCTGGGCAGGTTTTCGGTTTCTGCAGTAGACAGGGGTGGACAGTGCTCGAACGATGTACCTATGTTGACTTTTTTATAAGCCTAGTTGATAATATACTTCAAAGACTCCATTTTCCCCAAATCTTCTTCCAAATATTAGACATTTTGTTGTATCTGGGCCTGTCCCGCCTCTAAAACATCTTCTCAGTTACCCCACCAAGCCCAAGTGGGTGGGGCCCGAACAATATGTGAACTCCTCCAGGTTCCAGACACATCTGAGCAAAATGAAAGCTCCCTTCGTTCGCGAATACACCACACAACGGCAAAAGGAAATGCTTTTCATATTGTCTAATTTCATATTGTCCATCCTATGAGCTGTGGCTGTCGCCGGCCACCCCTGAACCCTGCTAGGGTATGTAGACAGTAGCTGTGCTGAAAACAGTCATTCGTGATGGAGAATAACTTCATGCACTGGATTTTTAGCAGTGGAAACATCTCCATCAGTGGAAGTACAACTCCAAGGCCTGTTGCTGGTGTTCCCAGGACTTGTACACTGTTTATAACCTGAAAGAACAGATCATTAATCAGCGAGATTAAGTTCTCTGAGTAAAACAGCCAATTTGATGGGGTGAAAAAAAGAACGGTAAAGGCTGAATGTTAGCTATGTGACGTCATGTGGCTTAGCTGCATTAGGCCTGTGTTGTGAATGCAGGAGCGGGCAGCAGCGATTACTTTGGAAAGCCCAGATTTAATTAGTCCATAAATCCCCTGAAAAATTCATGAATTTGCCTTGCCCCCTCATTGAAGTGACTTAGCCAGTGGTGTGAGGCCTTTTCAGGCCAGCTTGGTAAATCGGGGACCGCTCTAACACACACACACACACACACACACACACACACACACACACTGAAAGAGAAAAGAAACAACTGTTTATGTAAATAGGGGCTGTGTGTTTACTCGATGGAAGAATGGCGGAGCCGCGGTCTCTGCGCTCAGCTTAGCGAGGCCCAGCCAAAGGGGACCTCTCACCAGCAACTTCAGCCTTATTAAACTGATTACCAACTCCAGCTAATTAATCAGAGACGAAGAAGGAGCAGTGTGTGTCGCCCGCAGATTCTCTTTCCTCCCCTCCACTCTGGCTCGCCCCCCTCTCTTCCCTCTCGTCTTCTTTCTTTTTCTTGCCTCGCCTCTGATGGAAGGGAGGGGAGGCGGTTATTTTCATGCATCATCAGAACTGGTGGGACGGGAGGACGAGTAGTAATTACCTTACACAAACAAGGCTGAGATTGCCTGTGAAGCTGGCTCTTTATTTTAGCTGCGGAGGAAAGGGGGGGGGGAGGTAGCTGACTTCAAAACACAAGTACAAGTGTGCTTCTTCATGAATACGTTTATTCTTTTATTCTTTCCCGAATATGAGACTATGTCGGTTCCTCACATGTCACAGCTGTTGAATCGACAGCCCTGGTTGCCCCCGAATGTCCTCGATTGGCCTGGTCATTTTTGGTGCCTGAGGTTTGCGTTTTTAGGCAAATGCATCTTAGTAGCAGATTGCTGATGGGCCCTTAAACTGCTTGGAGATGTTAAGCAACCTCAAATGGACTTGATTATGTGGTTTTGGACACCGTACAACCTACAGTTTTCTACAAAAAGGATGTGGCATCGCTACACACAGTAATAGCAGCTGTGTAGAAGCTTGAGTTTGGTTCATGATCCATGATTTATTGAGCTTAAAGAAACAGCACAAGAAAGTCTATTTGAGGTTTCAACGCATCCTGGAGGCAACTGTTTCATCATATGGCACAAATGCATTGCAACAAACAAAGAGTTTTGGTTACAAAGGCCTTGCTGCTTGGTGCACATCTGACTTTAATGCTTTTCTAGGACGTTGCCCTAATAGTATAGATCTTATAGAAAACTGAGCTGATCTCATGTTACTCCACGGAGATCAGAGCCATGCATATACCAAAGTTGGTTTCTAGCACATAGAAATGGATCAATAATCCTAGAAGGCAAGCAGTGACATGACTATCATTATGGTTTATTTGACAAAGTCTTCAAAAAGATGTTATGAAGCTGCCAAGCACCAGAACCCTCAGTGGAACAGCACAGTGCTACCCTACAGTGCTACCCAAAGAGCAGAGGTGGCCTAGTGTTAAGGAATTGGCCCCAGGATCAGAAGGTGGTGGGTTGGAATCCCAGACCAGTAGGATGCCCTGAGGTACCCTTGAGCAAGGTACTGGCCCCATCACTGCTCCCCGGGGACTTTCAATTGCTGCCCCCTGCTGCACGTGTGGGTAAAATGCAGAGGTTGAATTTCACTGTGTCTTGCTCTGTGCTGTGCTGTGTTTCACAATGACAAGAATAGTCACTTTCACTTTACTTGAAAAAGTCTAGATTTTTGTTTATGACAAAGGGACAAGCTGATAATGTAGCATCATGATCATCGTTTTAACTACAAACCATGACTTCATTTGATTGGTGGAGTTTGTTTTTAACACTTTCAGCAACTTCTACAGGCCTGCTTTCAACCTGACTAATCCATTTCTCATTTCTTTAGGCATGCAAGATGATATTGGAACCATATCGGTATCGGTTTTTGCTTGGGGAAATAAAATATTCGAAAGACTATATTGGACCTGATAATTAATGATGCATTTATTGTGCTCTGGAAGGGCGGAGTGTTTAGGTGACATGGAGCTAAAGCAGTCTAAAGCATCTTCCCTTATTGCTAAACTTCTAGAAATAAAAAATGATATTTTTAATAATATTCTATATCTCTATATTTGCTGTGAGATACTCCTTGGCTGTTGCATCATGGGCTTCCGGTATTTTTGGTACCGTAGCTCCAGTTTAGAAGCAAAGAAGAACCTCAGATGGCAATCACTGACATTAGAGATGGCGGGATGATGTTTTTGGCCAAAGCGTCTTCAGTGTGACATTTTTCTTCAACTGTCTCAACTTTGGAGGGTGCATATTCACAGCCGTGCCCTCTCAGCTAGCAATGAGATGCCATTGTGTGTGCATTAGAATGATGCTCCAGCAGTCCACCCCCCCCCCCCCCCCCCCCAGAGACGAGACTAACACAGTCTTTTCTTTTTTTTCCGCCAATCTCTGAAAATGCCAAGTGGAACTGGGTGCCCTACTGTTCCTAATTAGTGCATGATTAAAGAACAAAATCAGGGATTCTGCTAAAGATGTTTCTCTCGCTCTCTCTCTCTCTCTCTCTCTCTCTCTCTCAACCCCCTTAAGGAGTTCGGATGAATCCCCCTGGGATCTAGCTGCACCATTTCTGCAGTCCTCTTGTTCTGTTTATCAAATAAACCCGAGTAATTAGAGACTTTAGATAAGTAAGCTAAATGGGTACCCGCCCTGTGCCTTCCTGGGCTCCATAGGAGCTCCAGTGTGTTCTGTTAATATCTGCTGATTTCCTTGTCAGAGAACAATGGCATCGTGTCTTGCATCCGTTTATTATGCGCACGGGGGCTTCCTTGACCTTAACAAACACTCTCCGTCGTCATTTAGATAAACGGCCAATTACGCAAACCGCAGAGCTCCTACTCAGGCAATCAGCATGGAATATATCCTCTTTTAAGGTTCGAGGGGAAATGGAAAAGGTCTGAACTGTAGCGTTTCCCCATTTTCCCACACAGATCATCCCTGTCTCCGCCGTGGAGATCACTGTTGAACGTTTAAGACTTCAGTGCGGATCCCTTCTCCAAACCAGAGCTACTTTATGAGCTGAAAACACAAAGAATGAGGGCTGAATGGTAACATGAAAACATCCAAGCTCAAGAGCACCTGAAACGGCCTTCACAAAGGCAGGGATTAGTGTCCTCCACTTTAGACAGCCTGGGGAAGTGAGACCGTACAAAGGATGGGATCTTTGATGTGTCCACCACTCTTCTCTTCCACTTAAGCATTTCGAAGCTTTCAAGCAAGCCGACCCCCTCTTGCTCTGCATTCAAGCTAAACGATATTGAAAGCCCCACGACGGCAGAGTAAACCGATTTCGACGGACCGTCACATTGTCTCTACTGGATAAACTGTAAATTCCCTTTGGGAATAGAAACATCTTCAGGCGGAGTCCCGTCCGAGCCACTTTTAGGATCACGGAGATTTGCACCAAATGCCTCTAATTGATTGAGTGATTGGCTTAATGGTTCCCTAGGAAAGGAGGATGCTGAATCGGGGAGGAGAATCAAAAGCCACTATAGCTGGATTTGGCTCATCTTCATGAAATGACCCATTGTTTTCCTCGCTTCATTCTAAGAAAACAGGATTTGTCCATCAAAGCTTATTTGCCGTCTGCTTTCCCCTCGTTGCGTACATTTGCAGAAAATAGACGACGGGCCCAAAAAATGGAGGAAAGTGATACAACAAGCTCTGGTCTGCATGCGCCATTGGTTTACCAAAGTATACCGATGTAGGTGCGATGAACACGTGAGAAAAAAAAAATGCTTTTCAGGGCCAAAAAAGTGGCGCATTGTTTCCAGAAGAGACGTGCCTGTAATACCCTCTCGGTGTAAAGAAAACATTAACTGCAGAGGGAAAAAAAGAGCTAAGTAGGTCAAAATATGATTACGCTCCGGTAAAGTGTTTTAAGCTGTTTCAATAATCCTGTTTTTGCAGCTCTCTCTTTATTTTAACAGCTCTGTCTTTGAATTATGTTAATTCTGGGTTTGATAGGCCTCCAATCCTCCATTCTGTGCGAGACAGTAGCTAATTGCGCTGAAATAAAATACACTCTCAAATGTAGCTGTTTGCTCTAATGCTCAACCACTCTCCATAAGTACACTTCAAAACCTTGGCTTCGGCAGAGCGCTACAGTATAAAGAACTGCGGGCTCGCAGGCTCAGTCCGATCATGCAGGCTAGCCAAAGGATTAACATCACAAGAGTGATGTGTAGCTTCGATACTTCATGTCCAGCAAGCCGTGCCACTGGATTGCATTTTGACACATGCCTGTCCCGTGGATTCCATCGTAGATGCTGGAAGTGCAGGTTGACTGAGGGTAGATTGATCACCAACAAAACAAGCTGGGTGAACATCTGAAGATTACATTTCAGTGGTTGTAGCCTCAGATATCTTTTCTTCGATTGTCCTGTTGCTTTTTTATTAGCGAACATTTGTTTTGTGCTTATACATTTCATGCAGGGGATAGTTTGTGCCCTCAGCATGGCAAGGAAAGTCCTGCCGTTCAGCCGGGGTGGATCTAGAGGGCATGCAGATCAGATGGGGTGGCAAAATCAGTTATTGGCAGCACAGCTAACAGTGAACCACCCCTCAGACAAAGTATTCAGTGCCCAGGGAGAAGTGTTGGGGACGGTACCTTGCTCAAAGGATGCCACTGGGTAACTGGACTCAAACCCATGACCTTCTGATCATGGGGCCTACTCCCTAACCACTGATGTCACCGCTGTACCCTGCATGTGCGGTCATTCACATTTTAACACATATGGTTGAAAAAACATGGTTGAATGCTGCAAGAATACACGTTTCATATCATCCTAGGCTTTCATTTTATTAATTCAAATATTTAAACATGCCAGTTATTTAGAAATAATAACCATTTGCTGAGCTTAGACAAATTGGATATACTTAAGACTTTCCTAAAGCTGCCGTGAAGAACATTAGGAAAGTCTAATAGTGGTAGCCTAGTGGTTAGGGACTGGGCCCCAGTAACTGCAGGTTATGGGTTCGAATCCCAGCCCAGCAAGTTGCCCTGAGGTAGACTTGAACGAGGTACCGTCCCCATCACTGCTCCCTGGGTGCTTTAAATAGCTGCCCCCTGCTGCACAGTGTGTGTAGGAGAAAAGCAGGGGTGTAATTTCGTTGTGAAGCACTTACTCTCTGCTGTGCTGTGTGTAACTTTCACTTTCGTATCCATAGAGACGATTCAGTATGCGTTCTCGGGGCATCGGTTGCCACTGACTACAAGAATGCCAGTCAACTTGGGCAGCTATAGGTTGAACTATGCCGCCCCATGTCTTCACAGTAGATATGCCATTGCCTGTCAGTGAAAAGAGATGATCAGCTATATCAGCTATGAGGTACCCTTGAGCAAGGTACCGTTCGCTTCGCTGCTTTAAATAGAAAAATAGTGAAAAGCAGAAGTTGCATTTCGTTGTGTGCCGTGCTGTTTCACAGGCAGTCACTTTCACTTTAGTGACACCACTAGTGGAAACGCTGGCGCTTGCAGAGGAGATATGAGTGCGACCATTAGAACAACTTGAAAACTTTATATTATGTATTATTGAGACAAATCCCCAAATTCATCCGTGCGCTCCGTCACTCGGGACTGTCAGTTTTACCCACTTTGAATCTTTCTTTTATAAAGTTTTTCTTATATACTATTTTTCTTACAATTATATTTCTTATATTTTCCTGCAAAATGTAAAGAACTGATGGGAGAATCAAGATTTATACACAGTACTGCACATATCATGCACAGTGTAGAATATTATTTTAAATAATATTATTAATAATGTATTGCACCATCTGGTTGGTAAACTATTTAAAAAAGCATCGTTTTTTGCTCTTTGGCATTTGTCAAACTATATCAGGAATGGAAAAAAGTCCCTAATTTGCCAAAATAGCAGCCCGGCTACGAGCATTCATCATCACATTATAGAAGTTGAACAGGATTCAGTAAGAAAGTGAAAAGATGATGAAACCTAATGTCTATTTTTCATTATTGGCATGCTTTTTCTTATATTTTGTCACCAGCCTGTATGCTTGCCAGTGGGAAGGCCTACACGTTGGATTAAACCTGCCACTTTGCCGGAGTGGATTTCAAGGTAATTTATTCAAATTTAGTGGCTTAGTTTGTAAAATTACATATCGCTGGTGCAACTCCGTACAGCACAGCAGACAAGAGACGCTCGCTTCACATGAATCACAGCCTCTCTCTCCCTCTCACACACAGTTTGCAGGAGTTTCTCAAGCCGTGTTTTCACACGACTAATCTCTCCCTTTTTGCGACGGGCCTGGTGTGTCGCTCCTTACTAATTAGATCAGGATTTAGAGTGTGGATTAGTTGATGGTGAGTTTTTTCTCTCCCCCTACTTCGCCAGTTTTTCTGACCATGGTAGCTGTTTCAGATCACCATTTCAAACTTGACCGCACAAAAACGCTTTTTCGCTGCTTCCCCTCTTTCTCTCCCCTCCATGTTTTGCATTAGAAAACAGCTGCGGGAAGAATGACAAACACCGTTAATCTCTTGCTCGCTGGCAATACATTACAAACGGGGGGAGGGGGGGTGTTAGGGTGGGATTCAGCTCCTGCATTGTAAACACTCAAAATTCAGCAATTGTCCATTACCCCTAAAACCCGGCCGATAACAAGCCTCATTAATTAAACTGTGGGAGTAAGTGGGGTTACGCAAATCGGAATTAATAATTGGCCTCCGAAGTCAGAAGAACTGCCCTGTTTGAATGGTCTGCACCCAGGATGTGGCTTTTTTCTTTGCGGTGCATGCCATGTTTTCATCCAATCCCAGGGATAGGTTTAGTCATGGAGTGCTCCTTTTATTTGTTTGCCACGCTTTCCCTCTTTTCCCGGGAAAAGGGAAAAAAAAAGTGATCAAGTAGGCATTTAATTGCTTGAAGAAAACAAATCGCTTCCTAAAGCCATTGTTTGGATTCCAAGTACATTGCACATGAGCTGCAAGGAACATTTCATTTTTCAGCAGCTACTTCGTCCTCCGAACTTGCAGAAAGAAGAATTCCGAAAAGAAGACCACCCATAAGGGCCTCCTTCGCTTGGATTGGCATCACATGTAGTCCACCAGAGTTGCTAATACCTTATTACTATTAATTACCTTATGACACATCTATAGCCTTCAAATGTCCACTTTCTCAGAAATGGCTTCTGTGCTTGTTTTTCAAAAGTTTGTTAGCCATCCTCCTGCTCTTGGTGAGAAGGTGAAGAAATGTCCATGGACCAATGAGCTGCACCAGTAGATGGTCTACAGTTTGTAGTAATACAGTGTAATTGAGCAGGTGTTTCTTATCAAGAGGGCAATGAGCAGAAGCTCAAGGTAGATGTTTCAAATAAAGTGGCCAAATAACAGATATTCAGTGTAGGTGTTTCTAATAAAGTGGCCAAATAACCGATATTCAGTGTAGGTGTTTCTAATAAAGTGGCCAAATAACAGATATTCAGTGTAGGTGTTTCTAATAAAGTGGCCAACGAACAGGTGTTCAGTGTAGGTGTTTCTAATAAAGTGGCCAACGAATGGATGTAAAGTGAGTTTGTGGCCATAAAGTGGCCCATGAGCGAAGAACAAGGCGTTTCTAATAAAGTGGACCATGAGCAGAAGAAGAAAGTGTTTCTATTAAAGTGGCTAATTAAAGGATGTGCAGTGTAGATGTTTCTAATAAGGTGGCCAGTGAGAAGAAGCACAGCATAGATGTTTCAAACAAAGTGCCCGATGGACAGATGTACAGTGCAGATGTTTCTAATAAAGTGCCCGATGAACAGATGTTCAGTGTAAGTGTTTCTAATAAAGTGGCCATTCAGCAGAAGGACAAAGTGATTCTTATAAAATTAGCCACTGAGTGGGGGCAGAAGGTTCTGTTCCTAATAAAACGGCCATTCTTCCAGGCCACAGGGGTGTTTCTAATGAACTGGCCAGCGAGTGAAATTTTCATTTCTACATAGAGGCCACAAAGTCCTGTTTCTTATAAAATGGCCAGGGAGCTTACAGTGACCCATATCTATTGTCAGTCGTGCTGCAGTTCTGAAAGAGCGAGAGGCGTATTCACTGACGTGAAGGTCATGCAGCGCGGCATGTTGTGATAGTGTGATCCCCTTCGCACTAAACCGTGTGTGAAAGGCCCAGCTGTGGAAACACACCTGAGTGTGTGTGACACTCGGGAGCTCCACCGAGGCAGAAGGAAGCGGAGACAGGTGTAGACATGCCCATCATCGTCTGCTATGGGATCGGACGTTTTTAACAACAGACGGTAATTTAATTAACTCTTTCCTTCCCGCAGGATGGCCCTTGTGGACTGGTGTGAAGAGGTGGGAAACAAGAAGAGACGGACTTGTTGTTTACTATCTGACGATGCTCCACCATTGCACGGTCACAGTTGTGTCAAAGTACAGCTTAGAGAAACAAAAACACCTGTCATGATGGTTTAAAACCACTCAGAGATAAAGGTATTGTGCTAGATCCAGAGTTTAGCCCAAGGAAATGTTTAAAAAATTACAAAAAATATAAGATATTGTGTTGTTTCATATTCAAATTGCAGTGCATTTACACCCATCAGCCATAACATTAAAGCCATCTGTCTGTTCCTTTCCTGACGCTCTGACACATCAAAGCATGGACTCCATAAGACATCTGAAGCTGTGATATCTGCACCAAGATGTCAGCACAGATTATTTGAATCTTGGAAAGTGGGGCCTCCATGGGATGGACTAGTATGTCCAGCACGTCCCGTAGGTGGGCAATTTGGAGGAAACGCCTTGTTCCTCAAAGCATTCTTGAGCAATTTTTGGCTCGGGGGCAGTATTATCCTGCTGAAAGAGGACACTGCCATTAGGAGAACGTTTCCAAAGAACACTGAAAACTGCATCCAAGCCCCAGGTAAGTGATGAACATACACCCTGCTATTCACATGATGTGGAAACCAGGCCATCTTCTTATTCTGCTGCACCGTGGTCCAGTTCTGGTGCTCACATGCCTTTAGTAGGCCCTTTCCGGTGTCAGCACTGGCACTCTGACCAGTCTGTGGCAAGACAGCTCATGTTCTGACACTTTTTGTCAACAACAAGTCAAAGAGGTCTATGTCTGCACTACCTTACCCCAAAAATTAGAGCTTAAGTGCAGAAAATGTAGTAAAAGTATAAAAGTAAAAGTTTACGAGTTAGTCCTGTAGGCTTTCCTTGAACATGCAAATTAACTCAGTAGTTCTGACCACAAGTGGAAGTTCATTCCATCATTGAGGAGGCAACATTGAAAGTCTCAAGCTTCTTCTTTTGAGAAGCAGAGGTTCAAGGCAAGCAATGCTTGATATTCCGAGGAGACGAGACGTGTTGTTTGATTAGTGCCATCAAACAAGAAGGTGCAAGTCCATTCTTGGCCTTGAAGGCAAGTGTTAAAACCCATCCGCAGTAAAGACAATGTCCATGAAGCTAGTGTGGACATCTCCTTACGCTGAATAAGACAAACATATGTCAGTTGTGTGTGGCCACATATCCAGGCTTGTTTGAACGTTTCCAAACTCCTGCAGTGGATGCCAGTGCGTGATGGTGCATCCCAAGTAGTCTTAAACCTGGAATCAGCTCTGTCAGAGCAGTGCATGTTTCAAATACGGCTCATTTCTTACAGCTCAGGGTTTCCCAACCTCTGTCCTGGAGGCATGCGCTGGGAAAACTGCACACTGCAGATGGGCTTGCTGGCTGCATTGGGAAACACTGATTTAGAGGAAATGACAGACTGTAATTTAACATGCATTCCTCTTTAAAAAAGGGCTGATTTCAAATGTGATTTCCATTCAACAACTTTTGATAGATTGTCATGTTAGCCTCCAACCTCTTATAAGGGTTTGAAGAGAAAGATGATCCAACCACCCATTTTCTGAGATGTTTATCCTAACCAGGGTTGCCATGGTGCTGATTTGGGGCATTAGAGAACCTCAGACTCAAGCTGCCAGTCCATCTCAAGGGTCACTTAGGCACAACTTAGCAACAGAAGTCTAATATGATGTGAATCGTGGGAGAAAATTGGCACCCTGAAAAAAATGCACCAGGCTGTCCATAGTCTGTCCCAGGCTGTCCCAGGCTGTCCCAGGCTGTCCGTAGGCTGTCCCAGGCTGTCCCAAGCTGTCCCAGGCTGTCCGTAGGCTGTCCCAGGCTGTCCCAAGCTGTCCCAGGCTGTCCATAGGCTGTCCCAGGCTGTCCCAGGCTGTCCATAGGCTGTCCCAGGCTGTCCCAGGCTGCCCAGCTAGAAAACGAACCAAGAAATAATAACAGTAATAGTAAATAGCAAGTAATTGCAGTCTATGTCAAGCTTTTAAACCAGCTTGTGATATTCCTGCATGGTTATTGATGCTCTTTGACTATCTTACATTTTTCAGATACCTGCAGGGCCAACTTTAGTGAACAAATCTTTCTTACAGATTTGGATTAAGTGTATAATTTATTTGTCAAATCATTGCAAGTGTACTACTGATTGATTACTTTGTCAATGACAGCAGTATGTTATATTCTGTAATGTATTGTTAAATATACATCGTATGTAGTTCCTGATGACATTTGAGCATCTGGTTAAAGGAGAGATCTTCATGATTTTGCATAGGCTTGTATTTTTTGTATTGCTTTTATAGAAAAGCATTGAATTTTGTATTAAATGTGCCTTAATCAGTTTCTTTCCCCAAAAAAGATTTATAATACATAATCATACATAAATGAGCTTTCAATGAGCCTGTCTGTAAAGCCTTTCTTGCAAACTTCAGATGTGTATAAGTTGTTAACAGCGACCTCACCAGGACATTTGAAGCTCCTAAGCAGTGTCGAGGGTGTCAAACTCCAGTCCTATGGGGCTGGTGTCCAGCTCAATTTGGTGATTTCCCTCCTCAAATGAACCTCGTTAACAATTATTCCCAAACTGTGCTGGACAACGGTCCTTTAGGACTGGAGTTCGACACCCCTACCCTAAGGTGTAGTTATTAACTAAAGCTGTATGTGTGAGCGCGGATGTCCAAATCGGATTAGACATTGAACTCACTCTTCTCACACGTCCAGCCCATAATTGTGTTTGCACTTTTGTCCATTTTCACAGATAACAAATTATCAGTTAAAATAAAAGTCTGGCCTGGTGGTAGAGCTGATGAAATAAGGGTGTTGTTCCTTTTTGAAATACAAGAACTTGGTGATTTGAGTCATATTTACATACTGCAGTCAAATAAAAGCCACATGACTGGCAGGGATTTGTTAGGGCTTTCATTTTTGACTCCTGGCTGGATTGGTGTACGGGTCGTGGGTGTAGTCTGTGGGCTATTCCCAGTTGGCCAGAGATAATTGGCCCGGTTCTGCTGTGCGGCACAAGCCCAGACTTGAGGAGCATGAACGTGCATACGTGACTGCCTCATTGGCTCTGTGGGTGGGCAGAAGGTGGTTAGGGTTGCCGGGGGATCTTGTGTCATATGATTTCTCCTTTTTTTTTTCCTCCTGGAGTGAAGGGGAACGCGAATCCCACAGATGAACCCTTCAGGCGCTGGGTCATCTGTTGCCGAGCCAGCAGGTTAAGCCGAAAGTTGTTACTCTGAGTGTGGGCCTGGCCTTCTAAAGTCTGAAGAGTGCTAGAAGATGCTGGGTGATCCCTCTGAACAGTACGGATAAAACAGAAGGTGCAGAAGGTGAGGGAGGATAAGAAACCTACATTCTCAAGGAAATATGATTATCCTCATCTTTTTATTCGCTCCATCAATAAAGAGAAGCTGCTGTTCTTGAGTCTAATATCAAAAATAATCAGAGTGGTGCTTGTTCCAATAAAATTGATCGCTTGGCTACTATCAAGGTTAATGTTAATAATGGAGTAAGTGACTGGGTATATGTTGTTTTCCATCCAAAGCCTTTTGGTTTATGTTTTCAATCATATGGAGGCTTCAGAATGGAGATTTCTCACTGGCAGACCACTGCCACTTTTTAACGGTTCTTCCTTTTCTGTCTAACTCTTTACATTGGTTTGAACATTGAAGTTCTTGTGTCTAGGACCACATTGGAAGGAGACATCCTTAGACCACTTCCTCTTGAATGTTATGTCCATTTGTCTTTTCATGTAGCCACACATCAAGGCCATCACAGATTTTTAGCTGGTCACCGTTAGCCCCCTCTTGGTTCTTGTTTCCAGCCCAACAGTGTTGGAACCTTTTCTCCAACCAAGTACTGGTTCTTTGGCCCCCAAAAATCCTAGTCCAACACTAGGCACGACTGGAGAACATTTAATGTATACCAAGAAAATGTCCCTAAATGGTTCTTTCTCTGGATGTTCTGTAAGTTTTTTAACTCTTTAGAAAACCATCCAATGAAACATTCTGTAGAGAAGCAGCGGCGACTCTATAGGCACCCTATTAAGGGTGTATTGCGCAATATTGAGTATTGAGTCCAAGTACTTGACAAAGAGGCCCATATTGACAATAAGCAATCTTTCAATGTTTCTGCTGCTTCAATGATCAAAAATCACAAATTTTATTCTTTCTTGTTCAGATCACTCTGTCTAACCCACCAGAGACCGCTGATCCTCGCTCGCGTTCTGGCCTCTTTAAGAATTCTCTCAGGGCCACACAGAGACGCTGCCCCGTAGTCCACTTCAAAACACAGCGATCTTGTTCTAAAGCCGGCACTTGATGCGGGATTTTCCTGATTTCTCTTTGTGTCTCGTACTCGGCACTAATAAGGTCCGCCTATCTGACAACAGTTTGTCCTAAGTGCCGTGATCATAGCCCTCTATCTTGGGAATTTCCAATGAAAGGGGGCTGAAGGGTGGAGAGCTGGCGGGGATAAATAAAGAGCATCCTCCTGGGAAATCAAGGCAACATGCAGATACATGTTAAAACTCTGGAGAGGCGGCTCATTGAGGGTGGCTCATTGAGGGTGGCAAGGGAGCCGTCCAAAACTGATGTGATGGAACCACAGATGCCACACGATACTAGTAAGGGGGGGCGGTGCCAAGTCTAGGGACCTGTACCAAATAATGAAGCAATTAGGCAGACAATTATGGGCACCTGTGATGCTGATTGGCTTGCACGGTGCTCCATCTGTGTTTTCCCCGACACTAAAGATGTCTTAATGTTGCTAAGTTAACCTCTAACAAGGCCCGTAATGATTAGAGGTGCCCAAACTGGGCCAGCATAAAAAATAAATAAATAATGTCCCAGTCCATGCTTCCTTCTCTCTCTCTCTTGCGCACACACTCAGACACAGACACACACACACACACAGGAGGTTTGCATTAGGAAAAGGAGATCATCCTGAAGAGCGGGGGAATTGCGTCATGTATTATTGAAGCTTTCCTCTTGTCTAAACACAACTCCAATAAATTGGGGTCCCCATTTTTCCGATTCATTAAGGTTAATGCAGTTTTAATTAGTACTTGATTTGAAGCCTATTAGATGTAATTTATAAGTCCTCTCCAGGACCTGCAAACGGTGCTGCGCGGTATTAATAAGATAAAAAGGGCCCGAGTTGAATTAGTCACTGTCTGGTGCAGTGCACGAACTGTGGGATTCCTCCCCACCGAATCCGAAGCGGCCCTATTTATTTGCACAAGTGCTTTCAATCACATTAGGCCCGGCTAATGAATGGTGGCTTTCTCTTCGGGGATTGCATCACCAGGCCAATGGACTCAGAGGCCGCCGGATCAGTGTCCCGTAATCAGATTCGGACAGTGGTGTCTGGCAGCTGGCTTGAAACTTTTTTCTGCCGAAACAAAAATTCGGGATCTCGTCTGAGTGCAATAAGTGATATTAGTAAAAATGTGTCACATAAATAACATTAGTGTTGCTTTTGATGCTGGAAGAAGGGAACGCCAAGACCAAAGAGCTGTCCACTGGGGAAAAATATTTCACAAACTTTGGACAAAGTCAGCACATCAGGGAATGTACAGAGACAAGCCAAAAAGCTTCTGGCATCCAGTTTCATAGACTGATGAGATGATGATAAATATTCTCCCAAAGTGATGGAAAGGCCAAAGTGCAGCGAAAGAAAAGCTTATGATCCAAAACACATGTTTACCTGTGAAGCACTGCGGAGGTAGTTTCATGGCTTGCATGGCTGCAGAAAGACAATCTTCAAGTCAATCTTTTTAAAAATGTTAAAGTCCATAACAAGTTCTCAGTCCAACTGAAAATGCATTTTATCTCCTGAAGAGAAGACTGAAGGGAATCCCATCCAGAACAAAGAATGGAAAGATGCTGCAAAAAGCCTTATAAACCAGAGCCAAAGAAGAAGTCAACAAGTTAGAAAAGCCAGTGGGCCACTTTCAATCTTTTGATCTGAAGACCAAAAATCTTCTATAGTTCACGTTTCATGAAACAAATGAATTGGCCTTGTGGTTCCAATACTTTTGGATTGGACCATGACAGAAGGTACGATGCTGTCTCTGGGCTCTTCTGTATCTTCTGTTAAGGAACATTTAATCGTATTCTGCAGCAAGCATTACTTTTCTAACCTTTAATGACCACACAAAGCCCAGCTTATTAAATTACTTAAAAATAACTGATGCCCAGAACCTTTTTGACAACCTGGATCAGAACCCATTCTGATCAGAAGTTGATAATGTGCATTGCTTTATATACATATCAGGTTTGATATTATTGAAACCAGCGAATGCAAGCCTGTGCGCAGTTTTGTAATATGGCTGGATAAAGAAGCCAATTATGCATTAATGAGGACGTGGCCTCGGAATTAATGGAGCCTCTGATCATCTCTGCTGCAGTCGTGATGTTCCTGGCCTACTGACACCGTATTGGAGGGAGATTAGCGAGGAGATTCATGATTAGAAATCATGGTGGCCTTTTGCACCAGGCTTTGTCCTAACATGTAAAGCGGGCTGGTAGTCAGGTCGCTGCATGATGTAAAGGTGAAGCTGCTTCACTCGTGTCGGCTGTCTGGCCCAGTTAATGACCACGACACTTCAGAACTAAGCTGGAACATGGGAAGATAACTCCGTCAGTGAACTCGAAAATAGCATGTTAACAAAAATACACCCATCAGCCATAACAGCCCTGACCCGGCAAGGTGTGGAATTCACAAGGTAATCTGTGGTGTGAGACGTTAGAAACAGATCCTTTAAGTCCTCGTGAGCTTGGACTTAAAGAGACACAAGAGTTTGTCCCATAGATGCTTGATCCAATTGAAATCTGGCGACCGTATTGGGATCTTGTCCACTACTCATGGTCGTCAAACCTTTTCATGAAGAAATGAGGGAACACTGTTTCCATAAAACAGTGGACATGGTCTATAACAGGACACAAGGTGTCCTAGCAGAACATTGCCCAGAACATCACACTGCCTCCCTCGGCTTGCTTTCTAGCCCTTTCCTGGCATCATACATTCTTGCTACCCGGCCACCCCTAAGCAAAAGTCATTTTTAAAATTGTTTACCCACTAAAAGCAGAATTAGAATACTTATAATACACAGTACTGTGCAAAAGTTTTAGGCAGGTGTGAAAAAATGCTGTAAACAAAGAATGCGTTCAAAAAATGGAAGTGTTAATCATTTATTTTCATCAGTCAACAAAATGCAGTGAATGAACAAAAGAGAATCTAAATTAAATCAATATTTGGTGTGACCACCCTTCGCCTTCAAAACAGCATCAGTTCTTCTAGGTACACTTGCACACGGTTTCTGAAGGAACTCGGCTGGTAGGTCGTTCCAAACATCTTGGAGAACTAACCACAGATCTTCTGTGGATGTAGCTTCCTCACATCCTTCTGTCTCTTCATGTGATCCAGACACACTGGATGATGTTGAGATCAGGGCTCTGTGGGGCCAGAAGAACTGATGCTGGTTTGAAGGCAAAAGGTAGAAACACCAAATATTGATCTGATTCAGATTTTTCTTTTGTTCGCTCACTTTGCATTTTGTAAATTGATCAAAATAAACAATCATTATTTATATTTCTGAAAGCGTTCTCTGTTTACAGCATTTTTTCCACACCTGCCTAAAACTTTTGCACAGTACTGTAAATAAACATGAATGCAGAAATAAAAAAGGTGGCTGGGCTAAACTGGACGGATGAATGAAGAAACTGACGCACTTTAAATCAGTATACTTTGTCTAAATTATATTGGCGTTATTCATTATTTATACTGGCGTTATTTATTTATAATAAAGGCCTCTTCTCTTTAGTCGGGTGCGGTGAAAAGCACCGAAACAGTGGATCCGTCTGAAGGTTGTAAAACAGAGCCGTTCGGTTGACAGCCATAATCACAACACATTAGGAGATCTGCCGCACTGGAGCTTTTCGACATGACATGCTTACTGTACGCCAATGAATTGTTAACATGCTCCATCTGAAGGCCTTGTCACACACACGCTCGTTTATCCCGAGCCGGAGAAGACAAGAAAATGCTGTGATCAGAGGAGGTTAAGGAGCAGGTGGAAGACTTCTGCCTTGCAGGTTCTCTGCAAAAGAGATATTCCCTTTTCCTGAGCGGGAGTGTGTGCTCTTGTATGTATGCGAATTGCCCCCAGAAGTGAATTAAACGTTCCCATCTGCGACCTCAAAAGGCGGCGTCCTGGCTAGCTAGATCTGAGATCGATTTTGGGCACTTTTGCGAAATTCTTTGGGAGGAAGGGGGGAAAAAAAAAAAAACAACAACACAATAGCAGCTCACCAGGGATCATTTTTCAATGGGATAATTGGCATTGTGAAGGGGGCTCTTCTGGACGAGGCTTTCACACGTTCTCATGTGTTCATATCTCCATAACTGGATCCACACGGCCGCCAACTTCTGCAGACCCTCGTGGCCTTCCCACACAGCCGGGGGGGCCGAGCTGGGCCTTCAATGGCTTGCCTCCAGTTTGACAGGTTCTGAACCACCTGCGAATAAATTATCCAGGCTCCTTGTCTTCTGCTGTGGGCATGTGGAAAGGATACGTTGCTTGTGTCAGGGGTGCAAGCATGCACTGAAGTTGCTCAAAGATCTAAAACCTTGGCACCCTAATTTTATTGGACTTTACAGTGGATTACACCCACTTGTTCTCGAGCTCATAATGCAGTTGTTGCTCAGTAATTAGTATCTGCTATAAATTCAGGTCATTATTTGTTCCCAGAACCTGCAGTCTGAGCCACAAATGCAATGGGAAAGTATGTCTTAAAGAAGAGTAAATGCAAATTTAACAACTTGGCCCAAATGGAGGGGCTTGTCACTCCAAATCCGGCCCCCTCTATGTCCAGACATGCTTCTCAATGTTCATGCAAGTAAAAATAATTTGATCTGTAAATTAGAGCAAAGATGAGTGTGCTAAAATATAACATCTACGGTACATTTTAGGAAAAAGTCCAATGTGTGTCTATAAATAGGAAAATAATTACAACTTCTAAGGTTTACTTTAAATCTGAGCTGATTTTGGGGTTTAGTCTGGGCAGCACTAAAGTGAAAGTGACAACTTGTCATTGTGAAACACAGCACAACACCAACCAAATGCATCCTCTGCATTTAACCCACCCACACTGTGCAGTAGGAGGCAGCTATTTAAAGCACCTAGGGAGCAGTAATGGGGACACTGCCTTGCACAAGGGGACCTCAGGGCAACCTGCTGGTCTGGGATTCGAACCCACGACCTCTCAGATTCTGGGGTCTGGGCCACCGCTGCCCCACTAAATGTGAACGTTCCAGGATAACAGCCGCTGTGATGACCTGCAACCGCGCAAGTGTCCATTCTGTGACATTAATACACAACTTACGTACTTTAATGGTAGAAGAAATGGAAAGTCACTGTCAACATTTGCTGAGAAGGTTGCTATGGAGATGGCCAAATGGACTTTCAACTTAAACTACATAAAATGTTCATTTTACTCTGCGAGAGGTTTTGCCCATCTCGCTTCTGGAAAAATGAAATGTGCAAAAATAGACCCAAAAGTGCAAGAAATGTATTTGGAGCAAGGCCGGTTTATTTATATATTACATAATTACACACAGACATGCTTTGCAGAGAGCACAAAGATCAGTGTAGAAGAATAAATAAAATACAGGAATTAAATACATTCATACAAAATGAAATGAATGGGTTGTGCAGGGGTTGAGTATTGTTCCAGTGCAATGGACGTAAGATTGATCAAACTGACACACTTCCATAAAACCCACTTTTCATCTTTCATTTAATAGGATACATCTAAAGCTGTACGTTTCAGTGGGATTTTTTCAGAAATTCTGAGTTTTTTTCTGTGTTTTTCTGTATGTTACAGAGTTCATGATGAGAACTACAGCACAAAGGACTTTTTAGATCTTTAATTTGACCACTGGTCTGTAGGATTGTCACTCTAATATCATGAAGAGTAAAAGCAACATGAATAAAAGTGTATTATGATAATAGAAACTGAGCGAGGAGGATGTTTCTCAGTCAGATGTTGTAGGCTAAAGGTGGAAAACTGTCAGCTCTTCTCTGATTGGATTTGGCCTCTTTTTGAGATTAAGCGATTTAACAAAACTGAGAAATCTGGAAATGCCTCACAGTAGTCCAGTGGTTCATTTTCAGCCAGTTCTTACATCTGATGGGTGTTTTAACCACGCATTGATCTCCATTGTCTTCACACGCTGTTAAATGAACGGGAGTAATTCGGTTGTTAGTTTTAAATCTTCTGATTTGGGTGAACAGCTACATTTAGAATTAGGATTAGAGCCAGGAAAAGATGCTTCAGGACTGAGAACATCAGGAAAAGGACAATAAAATGTAATAGACATTCTGCAGGTAAAGAGAAGAAGAACCTCTAAAAACAGCAAAAACCAAATGAGCATGTTTTTCATGCACTTCTTCTGCAGGGTGTAAGCTGCAGAGCAGCTCCTGATCAGTGTCCCAGGGTGGAATATCAGCCCCCATGGTCTCCTCTATCTCCCCTAACCCACTCTAACCACTAGATGGTGTATGATAACCATGAAGAGGGACTCCCAGTCCAGGCTCCCAGAGCTGCTAATGGGGAGGGTTAGAGGTGTGTGTGAATGTGAGGGTTAGTGTGAGTGTTTGTGAGAGAGCGAGAGTGAGGGAGCAATCAGGAAAGTTTAAGAATAGATTCCAATCTGCCACTTTTTCACAGGTGATTTATGACTTTTTATGCCTCAAATGAAAACCTTTGTGCTCACTGTGCACCGTAATCCATTTTATGGCTGTTTTTTCAGGCGGGAAATTGCATTGTTAGGTGTAGACCAATAAAAGCCATCGGTAATTTATGTTAACAGCAGCCTATGATCAGACCGTTCCTCGTCAACTTTTCCTCCGACTTTCTTTTTGAAGTTGTGTTTGCTCGCTGAGGAATCGTGGGGCACCGTGATCGGCTTGGAGGAAAGACAGGGAGGTGCATTTACTTTTGTTAATACAGCCACTTTGAAAAATATTATAGAACAATCAGTGTCATTACTCAAATTTCTGATGTTTTGTATTTTGTATATTTTCAGCTGTTCAAAGTAATGCACAATATATTTAGCTGGTGCTGATTTCAATAAAGTCTTCTGAAATAAAACCAGAGTGGAAAAGAATGCAATAAAAAAGCAGTCGCCATTAGTTTTCGTTCTTTTTGATATGCAAGACGTAGAACAACAGTAGTGATCATGTTAAAGGTGCAGCAAATAGAGGTGGATAGTGGTGTTACTTGAGATGTTTATTGTTAAAACTCTTGCAACTACAGCAAGACTCAAGTATTTTAACACAGAAAATTAGATCTTCAGAAAAAAAACGATTTAAAAATGAAAAATACAGTTTGATTGCCAAACATTTAAGCTTTTCAACACCTTGGTGAAATATTGTCTTGGATTTGTCCAAATTAGAATTCATTGATTATTCATTTTTTAAAGAATGACATAAAAAAAGCAAGTTATGCATGTTACTTAAAAAAAAAACTTAAAATGAAAAACAAAGTATCCTTTTATTTCAATCGTTAGTAAAATGACGAACTATAGATAGATAGATAGATAGATAGATAGATAGATAGATAGATAGATAAAATCAGTTGTTTTGTCCTTTTTCTTAAATATGAAAATAAACATAAATCAGAAAATAGTGCAGTTGGAAAAAAAAAATTATTAAGTTGCTAGAAAAAAATACAAAAATGGACAAAAAGTGATTCATGCCTATTCCTTCAAATGTATAAAACATTTCCTTTCTTTTCCATAGCTAGTAAAATAAAGGAACTTTATTAAAAGTGCTAGAATTTTGTTTCAGGCCACATTTGTTTGTTTTTTTTAATCATTTTTGCAATTTATTTAATGAAGAAAATAAATAATAATTAAACATTAGAATGCACAGAAGTGTTTTCTTTTTTGTCTCTTTTTTTTGTTGTTGCTTTGGAAATACACAAGAAAATTCACCTTGATCGGGGACGCCCTAACTTTTGCATACAAACGTGCCCCCCCCAGAGTAATTTCGGATCCTTTATATTGGGCCATTATTCAAATTTGACACAATAATAAAGATGGCTGGCATTTTCAAATTATTCCAAGAAGTTGTCCAGACGATTACAAACAAATCTCTAGATTTCTAGGTCATACTGGTGGTTTCCACATTTCTCAGCGTGGATATTGGTGCACTTTCCCACAAGTTAGTTTCACCAGTTAGTGGATGGAACTGAAATGGAAGTATCTTCTGGTGTAAACACGTTTTTGAGAATGTGTACAGATCATCTTTTCCACATTGCAGGCCAGGGCCTGGGCTACATAATTCAATTAAGAATATTATTTGGAGAAACGTCATACCTTGCTCTACTGTCATTTCACATTTTAAATCCCATTGCTGGACCGGTTGCCTCGGTGGAAAACGTTCAGAATGGCTCCTTGTGATTTTTGCTCGCAATTTGGCCGAATTTACCTGCGGAGTGTGTGACATTGGCAACGGCGACAGGCTTTATCTGTTACTAATGTGTCCAAGAGCGGCTAATGCGTCCAGCCTGCGAGAAGAAAGGAGTGTGGAGAGAGTGCTGGAGTGAACATGCTTCTCCACCTGCTCTGGTGTGTACGCAGAGTTCAGCGAAGGTTCACTCCTCCGTGCCGAAGCCGGCGAGAGTTCAGCTTCCTCAGGGCAGTGCAGGACAGAAACATCACTCCTACACACTCTCGAACGTACGTACACTTCATCGCCTGACCAATTAGATACGAGTGGTCAAACACGTCGCTGTCAAAGTGCCTGGATCTGAAGGTGGCAACTGAATTTGGGAAGTTTTGTTGGTTTTATTGTTTTATTTGTGTTTGAAATGTTCCTTTTGTGAATTATGTGTTCAGGAAAGCAGTTCTGAATCCGAGCAAAATGATCAAACTAATGAAATGACACTGTGGCTCAAAACATTGTGAATAAATGAAATCAAAATTTCAGATTTCATGGTGGACTTAACTGGAAATCATATTGAGCCTGATGGTGAAATTATTCTGTGCTGAATTTTCCCCTAAAGAATAGAAATGAAAGGAAATCAATTTGAGGGTTATCTGTGAATCCTCTCCTTCAAACACAACAAACTGCATCAGATTGTTTTGAAAATTGAAAAAAGTGTCAAAATCACACTCATTCAAATTGGGAAACTGGAGATTTCACTGGAGACTTTCCTAAAGAATTGCTTTTCGTTTCAATTGCCTTTGAATTTTGAGATGCCGTGACACTTAAGAGTCACTTCCGAAATATTTCTAATAAAATTCGATGAAAATGTGGTTCAACTGAGATTTGATGATGAACTGAATCATCTCCTTAAGATCTGTAATGAAGTCAAATTGAATCATTGGGAAATTTCTTTATGCAATGAATCACTTCCAGAAGAGTCGTAATGGAGTCGCTTTGAGGTCAGTGATTTACACCACAGATTACACTGCGTAGAGTGTGTGTGCGCGTGTGTAGGTGTGTGTGTGTGTGTGTGTGTGTGGAGCCGAAGGAAGGATTCGAGGCCTGGCCCTTTTCTGACTTGTTCAGAGGCAGCGTTTTCCATCCTCTAGAGGGAAAGTGTTGGTCCAGCTGCCTCTGTTATGATGTGTAAAAGAGACAAAATCAAACATCTACATCTTCTATTTTTCCCGAGTTTAAACAAGCTGTTTTCGGATGAGGTTCGGATGAGGTGTCGGATTTATTGTAAGAGTGAGATACATAGGAGAAGATAATCCCTCTCCAATCTTAACCCCCCAACCCACTCCATCTCACCCATCTTCCTCTCTAAATCCACCTCTGCCACCCCCATCACTTACTTGACCTTTCCTCTGCTTTCTTGCCCCCGCCTCACTCGTCCGAATAATGAATGCCTCCTGACGAGCTCCAAAGGGGCGACCCATCGCCTCGTCCCAGCACTGCCGGAATGTCATATCTTCCCCAAATCGCCCAATCAGCATGCTGGAGTGCAGGGTAAACAGAGCAGGACGGCAAGGACTCAGCGCCGGGCCCGGAGAGACCTCCACGAGATGTCCATGTAATAGACTAGCTCACGAAGGGTAAATAACACACCGCCTTTAATGGCAGCTCTCGTCCTGGCTGCCGCATTCAAATCACAGGGGAGTCTCTGGGCCGGAGCGGCTTCCGCAGCCCTCAGTCTACCTTTCCCGGGCTAATCTGGTTGACCTCCGGCAGGGCAGGCACTGCAGGACTGGCGGGACCCCCAGCCACTTTAGAGCACAGCACCTGCCAGGCCAAATCCCACCTCACACAACACATATTTACAGCTGCTTTCAGACCCAGAATTCACTCTAGCACTGTGTGTTGGGGAAGCACATCTTCTGAGCCTAAGACCCGCCGTCAGCGGTGCATCTACTTCATATGTCTGTGTGGCTAAAATAAAAATCAGTGTTATTGTCAGTAATATAAAATGTGCATTTTTTAAAATCCTGTTCGATGCAAACATTTGAAGCCTATTTTTCTTTCATTTACATGCTGTAGTTAAAGAAACATTTTTTTAAATTTGAAAATGGGAAATGTTTATTTTTTATATATTAAATCACTGTAGTGGAATCACTGGAGTGGCACTTACTGAACAGATTCCAGGGCAAATTATCTTAGATATTCTTGAGGTTTATGACACTGAGAGAGGTTGCCTGTCTGTCCTGGACATTTGAGTCAGAATCTGGGATCAAACGGGACATTTTAAAATAAAGCTGACGAAGATAATTTACACTGACAAACATACTTAATAATTAAATAGAGGGAGACTTTTTGGAGAAAACAGAGAACGGTAGCTCAGTTTGCAAATGCAAGCAAAATAGAATACTTAAATAAATACATACATATAAATAAATATATATACATACATATATATTGTAATATTGTACACTAATTTATATCATTTTTTTGCACTCTGATTTATATTTATTTAAACTCATTTTTATGTAAACGGAGACTATAATGAAAATAAATATTTTTTAACCATACAGTTTGTTTGTTTAGTTTAAAAAAAAATGATATATTTTTTTTTCACAAAAAATAGATTTTTAAAGCCTAACTGTGACTGTATGTAAAAAAATACCATTTATGTATTTATTATAGCCTTAGTATTTTTTTCCCCCTTTTCATTACTTATTACAGTTATTACAACTGCAGAAGCACATATTATTTTAAAAAGCTGCGCCCTGAATTAAGGCCTAAAGCGGTAGATTATTTTACATTAGATTAACTCTGCGATCACAGTGCACAGAGAGACCACTGTCATGTGAAATACAGTTTGCTTTTCCTGAATAAACACAAATTTAGCTCTGGTTGCAGACACGTCTAAGCTTGTGAGCCACATCAGGCTAATGTAATCATGCTGCCATACATGTGATGAAAGATTATGTTGTATTTAAATACAAGGTATCACTTTTACTAATTATTTTAATTGTGCCCATACTTTTTTTTTTTTTATCAAAATTATGACTGTAAACCATTTTTATGACTTTACCACAATTATGACTGTAAATTCCCATTTATGTCCAAATTTAAGTGAAGTGGTCCCAAATGCTTTTCCGGCTCCAGTTCTACCTCTGTACACATTTACAGAGGCTCCATCAGCACTGAGCAGACACACGATAGCGTTACTTAAAAGCAATGGAAGCCCAGGTTTAAATGTGGCCTCCATGAAAACAGCAGCCTTTGATACTGTTCTCCGCTTCCTTTCTTTTTTTCCTCTGGGCTGCGGCATCGGTTCCCACACTGGCTGACCTTGGAGGCTCTTTAGAACTTTCTCCCCACCCAATTTGCCTCTGTCTGGAATCTGACTGTTGTTTTATTGCATCACCAATCGCTAAGCCTTTCTGACACCCTCCTTCGAAAAATAACACCTGAGTTTGAGAGAAAGAAGGTTGGTGAGGCCAGGTTGGGAAAAAAAGAGGGAGAAACAAAGCAATGGCGCTGAAATAAAGTTTTACCTTCTGCAGCAGGACTCCCCTGGTCAGTGAGGTTGAGAAATCCCTTGGTTTTGCTCTGGTCTGACCCCATTCTCCCTCTGATCCTGGGAAGCACTCAGGCCTGGGCTGATATCTAAGTTGAAGAGGCTCGAAGTGGCTCGTCCGAGGCCACCGCTGCGAAAGTGCTGGCTGGGGAAGGGTAGAAAAAAAGAAGACTGGAGGGGAAAAAAATTAAGTGCAGCCAGCCATATAGGATGCCCGATAGGTCGTAATGCACAGGGTGAAATATACGGTAAACATTTACCGCCCCTGCTGCTGGACAGACCTCCTATCTTCTACAACCATGTTGTGCTAATATGAGAAAACAGCCCTTAAAAACCTCATCCCGGGGTGTTGACTTCATTGGGACAGATCCCTCTGCAGATGCAGACAGCACACACTGCAGGACAGCACTTTAAGGCGCTGCCTTATATGGCTTGCATTTAGAGAAATCCATCACCAAAATGTATTTGTGCTCTCTATTTGTACAATAACGTTTTGATGGTAAGATGATCTATTGCAGGAAGCCTAATTCCACAACAAACCACAGCGGTAAAAGAAGAGCACAGGAAAAACAAGAAGAGAAAGAAAAAAGAAAAGAAAAACAAGAACGAGGTCCTCCAGGGGAGCCCAGCACCGCGCGCTAATAACGGAGCCGCAAATCATCGGGACGGACGGCCCATCTCCAGCTCCTGATCTACTACTTCCTTCCAGACTTCTTCAAATTCCTGCATAAACTGAAACAGGGACCTAAACATCAAAATCAATACGCTCATTAAGCCCTGATGAACTTGCCTCCACACTTAGCGCTGCTTATTAAAGTTGGTCTTAAATATTAAGGGATATCATTTTGGTTGGAACCTACAATCTTATACAAGTTTTGCTTTGTAATAATGAGAGAAGTCGCTCTCTAAAATGTGCACAATTTGTATTTATTAAAGCTGAAGTTGTAATAATAATGATAAAAATAATTTGACTAAAAAACGACTAAAAAATATAATATGCATGCACATATATAAAATGTTAAAGTAAAAAAACAAAAGGTGCAGCAGGCTTTTGCATTGGTTATATATGTCTACCTTTTATTTTCGCTGTTGATTTTTTTTTAAGTAACCGTGGTTACCATTCAGTTGGTGATCAGGTGTGATTCTGTGGTCTGATTGTGAAGAAGATAATCTGTTTCTTAAAGAATTCATACATTTTATGAATGTCGGTTGTAGTTTAGCAAAGCACATTATGAAACCGTCCGTGTAAATGAAAACGTCTGCTCAAATGTTTGCAAAGTCACAAACAAATTAATCTAGAGTAGCAAAAGGAGGAAGGGAACGCTGTTGTTGTGCTGGTATTGTGCAATGCCAGTGGTCCTCTGCAGTAATACTGGGAAAGTCTTCGATCACAAGGTTCTGTTCATTGCTACAGTTGTCAAAAAGTGTACTTTCAAGATCCAAATTTTGACCACTGCTCCGAGAGTTCTGCTCCAGATTTAAGCCACCACATTCGGCAGGGCTCTGTTGCCCTGTTGCCTGGGTCGTCCCAGGCCCAAAGGCATGGTAAATTCCACGCATGTGCGTTTATTTGATTGTTTAAGGGCGATTTCCGGAAGCGAAGTATTAGAGTGCCAGAAGCTGCCTTGTAACAATTAGGGGGTTAAATGGCGGCTGGCCACACAGGAGGGCATCGGTGCTCCGTGCCCCCTTCCTGCACCCCGGAGATCAAGGGTCAGGGAACTTTTCAGGAAAAGTCAATTTCTCAACAGCTCCAAAGCAGGTGGACTCCAGGTTGGCACTGTTTATCCTAACTAAATGAAGAGAGAATGGCTCTCAGTGAAAGAAGAATATCTCCCTTGTCTGGACCAGATTCTCTCACAGTGAACTGCTGAGAGAACATTTTGAATGAATTTGACCACGTGCGCCGAGCGACTGGACCTGCAGAGTTAGGAATGCAACAGCAATTTTCAAAAAGAAGTTACATCAAGATCCACTGGCCAGGGCGTAAGCCTTCACCCCAGCCTGCACTGCTTCTCCGTTGCATTATTGAAGTCAAGACCTGGAGATGAACCCTGCAAGAAGACGTTGGCCACTGGGAAAGGGGATCAGAGTGGTGTTTGCAAAGCCCAGGGCAGATTGAGGAGATTGGAGAAGGAGACGAGCCCGAGCCCCTCACTGTTTTCACTGGGAGGTAAACAAACATGAGGGAGGTGGGACTGGCCCCCACCTTTCCCACCGCCCCGAAGGCCCCTGTGCACCTGCAGGAAGAGCTTGTGGGTAAAGGGTACAGGGTTCCCAGGAATGCAAGAGAGTCGTACCCCCACATGCTACCAGGCAGCTGCCATGGCCAATGTGGCCCAAGGGCAAGGTCGGAGAGAACAGCTTGCGGATTGTTTTTGCCCCAACAGGATACACGCGGCCAGCGCGGAGTCATGGAATAAGGCAGCTGTGGTCAAGGCCTTTGCGCCTTACAGCCTGACCCCAAATTAGCACTATAAAGGCAAGCAGGGATGGCAACTAATTACTGGCCTTTTGGCTACCTTTGGCCCTACCAATAAACATAGCACCACTAGACAGGGGATTCCAGTAGTGCAGGGCCGACTTGTATGGATCAAAGCAGTTAGACAGCGCTAAAATCTAGGCTTTTATTAGCAAGGTTGCAGGATTGGCATAAATATTACTTTCATTTAAATGTTATATTTAATTACTTATAAAGTTTTATTTATGAAGTTTTCTTGAGCAACAATTCCTGAGTTAAAAATCTGATTCCTGGAAATCACAATCTCATGCATCTAAAGATGTACCTACTATTTCGTCCTGCGTTAAACCTTTTGAACATTAGCATGAAAAAAATGCAAGCATTGATTTTGAGCTGCCATGGAGTTGATCTCGGCTGCTGAGAGTCTGGGAAGCGGTTTGGAGCTGCCTGAAAGCTGCTAGCTACGTGAATGAGCTGAGGAACTCGCTGAAGGTGGCCTCGGGCCTACTCGGTCTGGACAGTCAACTTCAAAGGAAGGATAGCAAATGGAATCTGCTCTTATGCTGAAGCATTCAAAGATGGTTTCTTTTCCCATTAAGATATTGAAATGAGGGCTATTGTTCGCTCGTTGCATAGTAGGGCATCAACTTCTTATGAAAGTTGTAATTAATGTGCAAAGGGGTCAACAAAATAGTTAATGCAATGGCTTGCGTTGAAAATTTGGTATGCAGTTCAGCAGTATTTGGTTTGGCAAAAAGGCATATTTTGGAATTTCGGGAAGAAATACACTTATTACAAATCCCACAAACCTGTAGTAACGAAGCATTTGAATTGCTTTTGTAGGCTCCATTAAAGTAACAAACTTGAGGCTTATCCACATGAAACTTCCCAAAAGGATGTATATTTGGACCTGAGATGAAATCAATGGACAGGTCAACAACCAGCAATTAATGAACTGAAGGAATGATTTGGAAGAAAGCTCCACAAAAGCAATGCCATCTGGCTTTAGTGAACTTCCCTTTCACCTATGCGGTTTTCTGGCTGTACAGTGTACAAAACATTCAGTTCAAAATTAGAAGGCAGCATTCACAGCTAGGTTTCCCCTGTGGAAATCCCCCACAGTCGACTAATGATTGTAATTTTAGGGCCTGTAATCATGTTAGCTTGGAAACTGCTGCTATAAGCCTTGGCGTAAAAAAGGCTGATTTCAAAACTCCAGAAATTAACACCTTCCCTTATGGCAAGAGCAGAAGGTGAGTCTGCACTCCACCTGTTTTAATGCACCTAAATGAGTGCGTGTGAGCTGAGATCTTGAAGATGGTGCACATGCAAGGAATTAAAGGTTGCAGAGGAAACGGAAGCGCAGTCATCTGCAGCGACAAGCGACAATAAGGCTCACCACTTTTATTAGCAACTCGTCCTACGCTTTGGCTGGGGCGGGACTGGTCTACTGTAGCTTTGTGTTCTCGGACAATATGTGGATAAGTTGCTCTTATCCCGTTATTAGGCTAATGTAATAGCATGTACTAATCCTCACTCAGCGTACCACTGGCCTGCCGGGGGCCGGGTGGACGGTGGGAACGACATGTTATCTGGGCACAATACTGAATCGTGTGGCGCCATGCTACACTGGCGAGCTTTGGGCCTGTTCGAACAAGTCCTTCACACTAGCCCCCCTTTTAAAATGATTTTCTCCTTTCAGTCTTTCTCTCACCCTCTTTCTCGCCGCCTCGGACTGACAATCGCTCTGCTGGCAGTGCATATTGTACGCCTTCCCCCAGCCCCGGCCCCCTACCCCACTTAATGCCAAATTAAGCCACCAACTCTTTTATTTTAAATGAGAAGGGCTGGAGAGAGCGGCGACAATCAGGATTGTGCCAGAGAGAGGGGGAAAATTAAACGGTCTTTAAAAAATACAGAAACCCCACATTAAAACCCTGCGCCACAATTGCTGCTAATTGGTAGATTATCCGGCCGCTCTCGGAAGCCTAATGCGTGGGGGTGAGGAAGAGGAGTCTCGCCCCATACCCTTCTCCAACTACCCCCACCCACTTCCAACACACACCCCTGTTCCTCTTCCTCCAAGCGGCGGGGTGCGGGTCAAATCGTGGCCGAGCACGGGAGGGATTAGCGGCACCATTGTCGCAGAACATGACCTTGACTGGAGTTTTCGTTTCAGCCCCTCCCTGTCCCCTCCACAATCTCCATCAGCACACTCTCTCAGACGGGACTGGTAATTAAACGCTTCGGAAGAGCAGGGCGAACCCAAACCAACCCTCAATACCTTCCCCACATTGGGCCCAGTACAACTTAAACCCTGCTCACCTTTCATGAAACGGAAAAGGGATTGAAAATTTTTAAAAATTCCAATAAATACATCAAATGAAGGCAGTAGTACTTCTTTCTCCAAATGTAAAACTAAATCTAATCATACTAAGTGCTTTGCTGTGCATAAAATGTGGTGTTGGTGAATGGAACTGAATGTCAAAAACATTTTAGACCTCTAAAATCTTCTAGAAACCACTGTCTGATTCCTGAGACATTCTTTAACAATAGTCTTAAAAGGGCCCCTATGTATTTTTTAATTTTGCTCATGCTGGAGGGTGAAATGATGCAAAAAGCCCCAAAAGACTGAGTTTGTCATCATCAAACCCTCATTTAAAAACTCAAATGTAGGTGCACTGATCAGTTTTGTTAAGGATTGTTTTGATCAGTATTGTTCATAAAATGGTTTTATTTGTGTTGGGACCCCAGTTCCATTCACCACCATTATAAAGGAAATATCTATAATAAACCATTTCACATCTAATTCACTCCGCATGAATTTATTTACATCTCAACCATTGAGCTGTCAGTTTATTTAAGCCCAATTCCATTTTAAAAAGTGAATAATGAGTTCATATTGGTGCTGTTATTACTACTGGAGCCATTTTTCTTCATTTCCACGGCAGAATAATTCAAATAATATTATGATAATAAATGATAATGATAAATTATTATTAATAAAAGTTCTTTGCTGTTTTTGATCCCAAAAATATGTCCTTTATGGACACGTTGCGTCCAGTGGGTCATCCACTGAAAATAGTCTGCACTTCAATCGAGGGAGAAATACAATTAAATATTTTTTTAAGTGAAGTGAAAGTGACTATGTGTCATTGTAAAACTCAGTACAGTGAACCACAACAAAATGCTTCCTCTGCATTAAACCCATACACTCATGCGCATGCAGCAGGGGGCAGCTATTTAAAGCACCCCGGGGAACAGTGATGGGGACGACATCTTGCTCAAGGGTACCTCAGGGCAACCTACTGGTCTGGGATTTGAACCCATGACCTTTGGATCCTGGGGCCAACTCCCTAAACACTAGGCCACCATTGCCCCATCATATGTATTTTGACCTCATTGTATGTATTTTTTTCAAAAAGACATTTTTGAATTTGCTTCTCTAGCGAAAAACTGGACCAATCAGGTTAAAGTAGCTAATAATGGAATTATACTCCCATGAATATCATCAGCAAACCAAAGGACTCCCAGGTTTGCCACAAGCTATGTCTTTATGCCAAATAGACTGTCTTATTTTGCCATTTTAGACTCTTTCTTTTCTAAATAAAGGACAAAAATACAGGTGACATTCAGGCAGCTGCAACATTTGAGCTTAGCAATATGTTTTAACCCATTTCCCATGGATATCAGTCTGCAACACAACGTCTGAAAGCACATAACAAGTCTTTGTGGATTATTTAATAGTCTGGTGTGCTTTGAGGCAAGCGTGTGGTTTAGGAAGGTGGTTTCTGTTACTTGTTAGCCATATTAGCCTTGTATGCTTCGTAACGTATGATAAGGAGGTATTTGCGCCCGTACTATTGCTTTAATTGGCGTGCTAAAGTGCTCCACACCTGTACGGGGCCCGCTTTTCAGCACCCTGAGTGGAGCACTTTACCCGCCACGGTTTCCCAAAATGAAAACGAGCCCCATTACCGTCCGGCAGAAAAGAGATGTTTTTCGGCGCTGCTTTTGATGAGTGGCCATTTGCATGAAAAAAGGCCTCAGTTTCCGACTGTAACCTGTGAACTGATCAAAAGGCCGGGGGACGTCTTTAAAGCTGGACGGCTTTTCCCCCCTTTTGACAGCGGAGAGGCTCTCTGGAGGCCTCCCCCCTCCGCTGTGGCCTTGGAGGTTAGCTAAACCGGGTGCTCTGAGCGCCTCTTCAGTCTGGCCCTGCTCAATGGAGAGGCTCAGTCGCTGCTTAGCCCTCGACCCTTTCACTCAAATACCATGAGAGCACCTTTCATGTAAAGTGTGTGTGTGTGTGTGTGTGTGTGTGTGTGTGTGTGTGTGTAATACGTGCTGGAACTCGGCTTGCTTTTGTGAATAAAAGTGAATGTGTACAGGAATTCTGGGAGTGTGTGCTTGTGTGTGTCATAAAATGAGCTGAAACATCTTCTCATGGGGAACAGAACTCTGTTAAGACATTGTGTGTGAATTTGTCTTGGGTAAAGCTCTGTTCCTCTTTCCTTTTGCGAGCAAAAGTGCGTTATTTTCAATGGATTCAAGAATAAAATGGCCTCGGCGTTTACTTCTACTTTAACGTTTGCACCGAAGGCCAGTAGCACTGCTGCTTTGACACGGCTAACCGTCTTTTTCAATATATTTGTTAATCAATAATGTTGTGGGTGTGGTGGTCTAGTGGGAGGGTACTTGCCTATGGACTTATGGTCTCAGGTTCGAATCCCACCCATGGCACTTCCACCACTGGGTCCCTGAGCAAGACCCTTAACCCTGAATTGCTCCAGGGGGACTGTCCCTGTAATTAGGAAGTCACTCTGGATAAGAGCGTCTGCTAAATGCTATGAATGTAAATGTAAATATGACAGACAATAAACAAAACAGAAACATGTAAAAAAAATAAATAAATAAATATCCACCTCTCAGCAATTAAGGGTTAAGAAGTGTAAAAATTATTTCGTTAGATTATATGAACACCATTGGTCACCTTGATCAAACAGCTCATCAAATTAAAAATTAAAAATAAAAAAAATCAATCAAAAAATCAAAAGCTTGTTGCATAATGAAGTATTCTGCGATATTTACATGCAGAGATCAATATTGCTATTTTGATGAGCAGGAGATATATTGTGCATGGAAACAAAAGCAAAAGTTTTGAACCACCACTCAGTTCTTCTTTTTAGATTTACTTGTATTATTTAATGCGTTGTTCAGAAATAGTTCTCCAGGACGTTTTTGGCTCTCACTTTCAGTACAGTCCCTGTACCTGAGCAGTTTCAGAGGTATGGGATCATCGTGATTGAATGGAACAAAGGACAGGAGAAGAAGAGCTTGGAGAACTATTTTTGAAGACTACATAAAGAAATGACCCCCTTCTAAGGGAGTTCAGGCTGTGCTGAAGAATAACGGTGGTTGTACCAAATATTGACTTTAAAGCTATAAACTGAGCTTACATGTTACATATTTGCACACAAATCACCGCACCTATTGTTCCTCAGCCTTCTGGGATGTCGGCCCATTATTCTTTACCTTTATTTGATTTGAGGTGTTGCCTCTCATGTTATTTCAATCCGTGTTGCATTCGAGACCAGAACCCTTTAATTGGTTGACAGGCTCAATGCAAGGCACCCTTGATCTGCAACCATGCAAACAACACTGAGAAATGGATCCGTAATCCCGAAAGTTCAGTGTTTGGGATTTTTTTTACAAAGGCTTGTTTATGAAGCTTCCGAAAGGAATACCATTGCACCTGAACTGCACACCACTACCCTACTGGGCAAAACGTACGAAATTAGCCTGCATCGTCCACAAGACATTTAGTTATTGAGTATAATTTCAGTGGAACTTCACATCACATCTGAATACCCCACCAGTATTAAAGTGATAGGACAGTAG
Organism: Hepsetus odoe; assembly: GCA_017165825.1. NCBI lineage: Eukaryota > Metazoa > Chordata > Actinopteri > Characiformes > Hepsetidae > Hepsetus > Hepsetus odoe. The sequence goes on from CM029367.1 coordinate 3,695,990, forward strand.
CTTCTGAAACATCTGGCAAAGAAAGTTATGGCCAAATTTGGCACTATGCAGTCCTTGACACACACTACCTCCAAACACACATACACACACACATATGAATAGACAGTTAGCAACCACTTTTGTGTTATAATTCATGTGCTGCAGCATGCATGATGCATGTATGTAATTATACAGAATGACTGTGTTTACTTGATCCTTTGGCTCTTTGTAGTAGGGGTAGGGTTGCTAAATGCC